>OZ038395.1:8661546-9171546 GCA_964036045.1 Eutreptiella sp. 'Long Island Sound 2002'
TGTGTACCCACATAGCCCTCACACACCGCACATATCCATCTGGGGATCAGCCCACACCCAAGAAGGGCCTGGGGCCAAAGCGGTGTACACGAAACCCATGACTCCTGAGAAAGCGCAGGCAGCAAGTGCCTGGCGCCGGGACTTGGGAAATGCCAGAGGCATGTGGGTAGCTGCAGGGACCACACACTACAACACATCCAAGCGACGCAAGTTGACAGGAACGGAATACCAGGGAGTACAGTGTGGAGTGCAAGGAATAGAGGCATCAGTCAAATTTCAGAGAGAACTCCAATTCACCAAACAGTACCGCAAAGCCAAAGGACCGAAAAGAGCACATGGACCAACAAAGGACCACCTACCAGAACTACAATGGGTACAGAAGACAGAGAGACAGACCACAGAAGAAGGCATGGCAGCAGCAAATGGAACGGAGTGGCAATACCATCGGTGTGATGCAATACCGGATCTGGTGCACCAAGAAACGGGAACCACAGACCGCATGGGAACCAGGCGGGTCCAGTACACGGCCAAGAGCGGAGTGACGCTACCGCCAGGAGAAGCCATCACAGGAGAACACAGGTGCGGCAGCACGGTGTTTCAGCTGGTCACCAACAAACAGATAGTCCATGACACAGGATGGACAGTCTTGTCGGATGCAGGATCAATTCTGCCGTTTGAGACCACCATGACAGTGCGACAGTTCCTGACGCTGCTGTACAGTGCATACACCCGCAAGGTATGGATATGGCCAGGAGGAGAGAGAGCAAAGCAGTCAAGTCACCCAGAATGTGGTCACGAGCTGGCTCAGTGGAGTTCGGAATGGAGAACGTTTCTGGGTGTAGAAGAGACAGGAGACGACCTGCTACGGCAAAGTTGCACTGTCGCTGCCTACAACACCACCTACGGACACCAACTGGTCATGCGTGTACCAGCCATCCACTGGGAAGGAGAGAAGGTAGTACACACAGGAGGACCCTTGCAAGGCCAAAGGATGGTGAGGTCACTGAAAACACCAAAGAAATTGGTCATCATCTTGGTGGTCGCCAATGTGCAGGGTCTCAACAAAGAGAAATGGGAGCACATCAGCGGGAAGGCCCTACACTACGGGGCACACTTGGTCCTGCTACAAGAAGTTGGCAATGCGAGGGATTTTGACTGGCATTTGTCAGGCTACTTCAGGAGGACTTCACGCATCCGAGGCCCAGGACGAGGACTGGCGATCTTTGGCAAAAAGGAGAGCTGCAAGGAAATGGCCCTGGTGAGAGATGCACGTCACACACTGACCGTCACAGTCACAGTGTGTGGTGTACCGTGCAGAATTAACAACTGCCACAGCCCACAGAGAAACCAAGTGACAGCATTCCGCCACGAGCAGCAAGAGGTAGAGAAAACAAGGAAGCCAGGAGATGGCACATATGAAGTGTATGCAGGAGACTTCAACAGACATGCACTACAGAATCCAGATGTCCTGCAGATGTGTGTAGAGCGCCGACTCAGAGCAGTACATGATGGCACTGAGAACAGGCTGCACAAAGATTGGATACTGGTATCATCCAATGACACCCACACAGGAGTAGTGCATTACGACAGGCCGGTAGCAGATCATCCCACTGTACTGGCTGCACTCACGGTCTGCCCGAACACAGGAGGTGGCGGCGCACAGAAATATAGACCAGTGAGTGTAGGAGCATGGAAGGAAAAACAGAAAGCAGAAGCGTGTGACATCCTGGAAGCCATCTCACAACCAGCATGGTGCACTGCCGAGTGGCTCTGCTGGTACCGAGAAATTCTGGCTGCAGTGGAGTCCGCACGGCGTGAGGAACGAGACAGGGGAGCAGGTGATGTCCTCCGCAGGAAGGTCCAAGAGATACAAGCAGCACCAGCACAAGATGAACCAGTATTCTGGGAAGCCCAGGTGTGTGAAGAGAGGTGGCTGTCCCTGATGCAGGACAGAGCAGTGCTACAAGCAGCCAGCATCAGCGACGAGGCCACGAGCATCATCCGATTTAAGTCAGGAGTACCATTTGCCAACATCACAAAGGTATGGGACTCAGAACGACAGAGAATAATAACAGGGGATGACGTGCCCAGAGTTGTAGGACTGGAGGCGGCCAAACGACATCCCCCAGTGCCAAGACCACTAACCAGAGAATGGGTCCACAGTCATGTGGGACCCACAGTGGAAGAAGCCACTGAACACACCACACAGGTACAGCAAGCATGCCGTCTGCAGGCACACAGACTGTCCAAAGGCAGAATCTGGGACGGAACGCTGTACCCTGTGAACGCAGTGGAGTACCTGCGCATCCTGAAGGATATCCACTCCAGCACAGCAGTAATGGACTGGTATGCACCACGACTGGCCAAGCAGTATGGTCTGTTCACGTCATACCAACATCAGCACATGCTCACAGAGAACATACATGACCTACCAGAGGAGGTCCACAAATATGTTCATGCCCCCATCACCAAAAAGCCAGGAGCAGACATCAACAGATGCACGAGGCCAATTCTGATTGGCTCAGGGCTGCAGAGAGATCGACAGAAACTGACAGCCAGAAGGCTACAGTGGGTGACCACGCCGGCACAGTTCCAGAACATGCAACAGGCAGTGTACAAGGGGGCGACAGCAGTACAGATGAGAAGGCTCATCTACACAATTCAGCTGCAACACGTGGAGGAAGAAAAGACATTAGCAAGCCTGAAAGGAGATCAGAGCAATGCGTATGGACAGACAGACCTTGGCGGCCTGGAAATGCAGACGGAAAATGATCCGATACTGAACCCAGCCATGAAACAAGCACGGCACCAATACGCACAGGCCAAGGCGTACGTCGTGACAGCCAAGGGCATGTCTCCACCATATCACCTAGGAAGTGGCCTGATCCAAGGAGGAGGAATGGACCCATACAGGTATGTGCACTACACCAACCTGCTCTTGAGTGACGTGGAGCGAAAGAGTGTGGGTGTCACAGTACACATGGCAACAGAGGACATCGTCATCAAGAGCCAGCTTACAGTAGATGACATCCTTCACATGGCCAATGGAGTACCAGTACTGGAGTCAGAGGCCAATGACATGGTAGAGACCATGCGGCACATCAATGGCAAGCCCAACCCGGATAAGTTTGGACTGCTGGTGTATGTGAAGAAAAGAGAAGGAATGGTCGTGGAGAAGGCACAAGTCAACACACAGGGGCAGAATATCACAGCAGTGGGCCCCAAGGAGTATTTCAAGTTAGTAGGAGGAAATGTGAACATCCTGTCCAACCCAAAAGAAGATCTAGAGGAGCTCAAAACAGGCTGCAGACGACTGAAGCAGAGGATGAGTACACAACCCTGCTCCATTCCCATGATGAGAGCCATACTGGATGGCACACAGACGATGCGCTGGGTATTCCGAAGGATTGTTGACTGGCCTCAAGACATCCTATCCAATGCAGCGCACAAAGGAGAGACCACGATGGTGGTATCACCAGTGGCGGCAGTCGCGCGCAGAGCACTGTACCTGCCCCTAAAGACGCCAAGAGCATTTATATACGGCGAAGTTGGAGAAGGAAATCTGGGAGAGCCGCACCCAGGAGAAAAACTGTGGGGCGCAGCAGTGTCAGAGCTCATCAAAGGGCTGCAGTCACCCCACAAATGGGTGAGAGGCACGACGGCGAGAGAAATGGACCGACCACCTCACCACAGCTGCAGATCACTGCGCAGGGTCAACAAAGTGTCTGACTATGAAAAACTGAAGCAGTGGATGCAAGGAGTAGGGAGGGAAATGCAGCACTATGAGAATGAGATGGCAGGGCGATGGCAGCAAGATCTGCCAAGTTTTAGGACAGCGTATGCAGCAATTCTTGTGGTGGCAGACTGTGCCATGCACCCGTCCCAGCCTGATGTATGGGGCCTTGGAGGAGTGGCTGCCACAGCAGAAGGAGAGATCCTGGGCAGGTACAGAGCCACGGTGATGGCGCACTGTGCAAACACCACGCTCATGGAAACCACAGGAGTGGCAGAACTGCTTGACAGTGTCCAGAACGCCCTAATCAAACAGCACAGGAGCGATCTGAAGGTATGGCCCTGGTGCGATAACAAGTCAGGAGCAGAGCAGAGCAATGACAGGAATATCCTTCAGAACCTGTACACTGTCCAAGGAAGGGTGCTGTCACATTTGGAAATCCTTCATCACAGGAATGAATTCCAGTGTGGCTGGATGCCTGCAGAGCATGACACCAAAGCAGTGGGTCTGCTGTCCAAACTGAACAAGATCGCAGATGAAGAGGCGGAATGTGGTGTTCAAGGAGAACAAAGCAAGAAATGGAAGGTGCCACACACATGGCTTGATGGAGACACAAGGCTGCAGAGTATCAAAGGAGCGGTGATAGTGAACGTCAAAGATGCTGCAAGACGAGTATATCAATGGCATGATGTCACCCAACGAGAAGGAGAGGAAATCAGCCCATACAAGTTCTGGAGCTGGTGGCAGGCAGCAGGAGAATCGAAGAAAATGTCGACCCACTGGTGCCCGCTGCATCCACACATCACGGCCAGAATCATGATGACAGCAAGGTATCACTCATGGGACGAGTTTTACATCGGTGATGAAGGACAGGGGACCTGTCAGCTCTGTGGACAGCAGTACAGATCAAAAGAGTGCCACGAGTACAGAGACTGTCCAGCCCTCTGGGCCATGATACCAGACATCATGAACGACATGGTGACCTTCATCGCCAGCAAAGCAAGAAAAGGAGTCACAACAGTGCCCACATGGGGAGGATTGTGTGTCCAGAGAGCGAACACGGAGGTACCCATACAGTGGTGTCATCCCAAGTGGATAGAAGCAGAGGACTTGAAACTCCGAGTACAGGCAGGACATATGCCCACAGCCTTCGGCCTTCTGCCACCCAGAGAAGCCATGACCAACCTGCAGACACTGCTGGAAACACCGGCGGCACTGATAGCGGCCAGACTGACAACGTGCATGAGCACAGTACAGCAGGAAGTCAGCCACAGGGGAGTTCAGGCACCACTGCCAGACTCACATGAGTGGTGGATGAATGACAGAGACCTCCGGGCCGATCCCAGAATCGCCTGGACAGCGCCCCACCAACCACACATACTCATCCCTGCACCCATCCTGTACACAATTGCTGCGTGTCTTGTGAGGGGACAGGGAGGCAAAATCAGAGTAGTGCCGTGCAAGAGTGGATGGAGCATGGTAGCACTGGGGCAGGCAAGAGATGAGCACAGGGGACATAAGCAAGTAGGCTGGAGTAGACAGGGGATCCGAGACTGGGATCAGTATGGCGTCGTGGTAGGTAACAGAATCCTGTCGCAATCAGAGAAGAATCAAGCAGAGCATCAGGGAGTCAAGATCATACGTCTGCAACATGCAAAACAGAAGTGCTGGGTCGCTGCCCAAGAGGAGCAACCAATTCTGGTGCCCCAGTGGCAGCACATCCTCCGTTGTCGCCATTCTTAGGACAGCCCAGGGGCCAGAGAGGACAGAGAGGACAAGGCCGGTATGTGGATCGAGACAGAGATCGAGAGAGAGAAGGAGATCGAGCGGAACGATGGGACCGCAGTGGAGACCATCAGCGAGACTGGGATGGAGGCCGAGACTGGCACTGGAGCAAGGGCAAAGGATGGGGCAAAAGCGGCCACAAGGGTGGCAAAGGGTACAAGGGTAAATAAGCCCCCTCCTCTGTCTGCATGTCACAGAGCACCAATGCCTGTGCCCTCTTTCATATGTGACAGTGTGCACCACAGTGCACCATCAGCCTGTGCGCATTTCACCTTGTCTCTGCCCTCTTTTACAGTCTGCAAGTCAGCCAGTCAGTTTTTATGTGTTAGAGTGCACCAACGTGCACCTCCAGCCAGAGTGCATCACATCATGTGTGTCACAGAGTAAACACGTGGATGCGCCAGCGCACAAAACAAAAAGTCTGCAGCAAATGACTGCGTACCTGCGCAGCTCATCTGCTGGCTGTAAAGCCCGCATATATGTCAGGACACAGACAGGCACACAACACAATTTCCATGCTATATGTATATCTCCAGAGCCCAGGTAGGCCTGAGGTCCAGAGAAATCACAGTGTCACATGTATGTGACTGTCAGCGAGAGATTTCCACCGTGTCAAACAACTGAGGCCCAGCCTGGTATACATTACAGCATGTTTGCAACAAAAATGAGAATGCGACCAGTGCCTGTGCGTCCTGCCACCAGAGGTCCTCGGTCAGAGGGTCCCGAGCATGATCAACAAAAAACAACAGGTGAGTCAACAAGGGAATGGAAAGTCATCCTTGTGCAGCTGTCAAGTGAAATAAGCACGTGAAACAATCCGTTTAGGGCGACAACCCGAGGATGATCAAGGAAAAGAACGAATCTCAGTGAACCACAACATCACAGCAAAGAACAGACCTTCGCACATCAGCAGAAAATGGGTGACGGTGTAGGGAGGGGTTGCGCCCTGATACGCAGCGTGACCTCTGACCTCTGACCTCTGGTGTTGTTGTTGTTGTTGTTGTTGCTGCTGTTGTCGCTGTTGGTGGTGGTGGTGGTGGTGGTGGTGGTGGTGTTGTTGTTGTTGTTATTGTTGTTGTTGTTGTTGTTGTTGTTGTTGTTGTTGTTGTTGTTGTTGTTGTTGTTGTTGTCGCTGTTGGTGGTGGTGGTGGTGGTGGTGGTGGTGGTGGTGGTGTTGTTGTTGTTGTTGTTGTTGCTGTTGTTGTCGCTGTTGGTGGTGGTGTTGGTGGTGATGGTGGTGGTGGTGGTGCTGTTGCTGTTGCTGTTGGTTGTTGCTGTTGCTACTGTTTTTGTTGTTGTTGTAGTCGTCGTAGTAGTAGTAGTTGCTGTCATTGTTACTGTCGTTGTTGGTCATCTTGGTCTGAGCCAAAAAAAAAAACTGCGGTTGTTGTTGCTTTTGCCAAGGTTGTTTCTCTTGTTATTATTGCTGCTGCTGCTCCTGCTGCTGTTGCTAGTGGTGGTGGTGCTGGTGTTGCTGGCACTTGCAGGCCTACATGATGCGGCACCATGTTCGGGAGTGGCTTGTGCAGCTTGGGCGACCCGAGGAGCAATCCGGAATGCAAATCTCGTTGGCTGCGCCGGTGCAGGACCTGCAGGATGACGCCACATTTGCGCTGGGGACGTTTGAGCTTAAGGGGCACGAGGTCAAGAGGTTAACGGCAGGAGCGTACCTGAGCTTCATTGAGCCCTTGATGGCCAAGGAAATGGTGGTCAAGCCGAGCTACACAGAAGAGGACCAGGTGTGAATCCGCGCGACCCTGCGTTCGCACCTGCGTCTGCAGGACGGGTCCTCCCAGCCTCCCCGGGACCTCCACGCCGTGTCTTGCGCTTGTCCTCCTTTCAGGGAATGTTTTGAAGGGGAGGGGGGGGAAGGAAGAGGACAAGGACGAGCACAGCAGACAAGGCGGAGGGGCACAGCGACGCAGGAGAGGCAACCAGAACAGCGGGAACAGGGAACCAGAATGGAGGGGATGGGAGAGCGTGCGCATGGGAGGCAGCGACAACAAAGGGGATGGCTTGGCCAGCCAGCCCCGTCGCTACCGGGTGCCAGGGCAACCCCTGCTCAACCGGCATCAGGTGGGGGGTGTCTCCCGCAGCCTAGATGGGCTGTTTTGCGCAACAGGAGCGGGAGCCCATCAGGGGCAGACCACGCAGACAGAAACACAGCGAGGCAGGCTACGGACGGCCTGTGGACAGAGGCGTGTGGACAGCAAAAACAGTCAAACGACCCCGGCAACAACCAGCACATCCTCAACACGCCAACTATTGGGCGCCGCTGACACGCAAACGGCACACCATGCCACCTTCAGCACAGCCCCAACACACCAACTACTGGGCTCTGCGAACGCGGAAACGACACCAGCAAGAGCACCGGCCGCAGCGGCCGACAGAACGCAGCGACCCGACGCAACATGCGAAGGAAAGAACGGGTGACTGTCCAGGGCCCCGTAAAGGAACAACAACCAGACGGAATGTCACACAGGGGGTCCCTGAACTCCGGCACTAAGGCTACCGCAAAGGCATTCGCATCCCCCAACTCCAGCCTCAGCCGCATTTCAAACCGCCAGTAACGGCCCCCGAACCGCTTTCACAGTCTCCCGTCACCGCTCTGCAGCTGCTGTGGAAGTGCCCCCCGAGCCCCCCTTCCCCTCAAGCAAATCACTGTCCCTTCTGCTGTCGCCATCCGCAAGCCCCAGAGGCGGCCCCAGAGGCCACGCAGTCAAAGGAGGTTGCCAAAGCGGTTGGGGGCGGTTACTGTCGGTTACAAATGCCACTGAAGCTGGCACTTTGCGTCAGGGAGACAGTGGCTGGGCATAGGCTGGGCGCCCTGGAGGGGGGGGGGGGGTACCCCCTCTTCCAATGCATCCCTGGCGACGCCCCAAGCCCCCCACATCTGATGCCGCTGCCCACGCGCGAAGGCGTCCGTGACCCTTTGCCCTTCTGCCTCCAGACGGCCAGCCAACTGATCGCGCTCTGCGGCGACGTGCACGTCATCTTCGACTCGGGATTCCGGCCGCAGCGGAAGTCGCCGCTGCCCGTCTTCTGCTGCTCGGTCCCCGGCATCAACTTCGCCTACTCCCGCCCGGACGCCGCCGCGTTCACCGCGGGCCGCGGGATCGACCGGCCACGCGCGCAGCGCCGCATGTGCAGCATCTGGTCGCACGTGCTGCTGTGCATGCGGGCGGCGGGGGTCCGGTACCCGTGCCTGAACGCGATCGGCTGCGGCGCGTTCCGGGGGCACCACTTGGGGGTCCCGGAGCTGTGGGCGCAGGCGCTGTGCGACGTCCTCCGCGCCGACAAGTTCGGCTTCGAGGCGGTCATCGTGTGCCTCCCCACGTTCGCGGAGGACAACTTCACCGCCTTTGAGGAGGTGTTTGAGTGCAATCAGGTGCCTTTGCATCCCCCAAGCCCCTCACGAAGGGTGTGATATGCCTCTCGTCGGGGTAGTGACCCCGCAGGTGGACATCCCGGGGCCCAAAAGCCGCCGTTGGGGAGGGGTCCCCCGCCAGGGATGCACCAGAAGGGAAGGGACCTCAAAGGCAATCTCAGAAGCGGTTAGGCAGGCGGTTGGAGGAGGTTGCCGAAGCGGTTGGGGGCGGTTACTGTCGGTTACAAATGCCGTTGAAGCTGGTACTTGGCGTCAGGTTCCGGATCCCTCCCCAGGGATGCATTGGAAGGGGGGCTGTCTCCCTGGCGGCAAGTACCAGCTTCAATGGCATTTGTAACCGACAGTAACCGCCCCCAACCGCCTGTCTAACCGCCTCTGGGGCCGCCTCTGAGGTCCCTTCCCTTCTAATGCATCCCTGCCCCCCCCCCCCTCTTCTAATACATAATACACGCCTGCCTGTCCCCACCCCTGCCGCAGCCCTTGCCTCAACACTTCCCTTTCCTGCGCATGCCCCCGGCAAAATCCGTTTCTCTTGGCGCAGACGCCCGGCCCCCAATGCCCCGTGCTGCTCCTCGAGGACAAGAGCATGGTCGACATCGCCGACAACATCGCCCGCCAGCACCGCCGCGCCGGGCTGCTCAACCCCTCGGACTGGCAGGCCCTGCGCCACGGCTTCATGGGCATGTACTGGGACGGCGGGCACATCGCGCTGGAGGAGATCCTGGCCATGCAGACCACCCTCCTGCTGCAGCACGTCGGCGTCAGCCCCCAGCTGTACAGCGACCCCGCCCGCAGACACGGCCTGGGGCTGCCGCACGCGCTCCAGAGTCTGTGCGACGCGGTGCCGGTGGGAGGCGATTGACTGCCGCCCGATGGTGCGGGACAGACGGGGCGTACGAAGAGAGGGCTCGTGTTCGCTGTCTCGGGCTCTTCTGGTGTTGCCGGGGGAATGGCTGTGCGCAGTGGACGCAACGCTCCCAAGTGGGTACCGGAGGAGGGGGGGATGGCAAACGGGCGAAGTTGTGGAATGGCAAAATTTGGCTCAACGCAAGTGTGCCAAATTATGCCGCGGCATTTGAAGGTCCGGAGCCATTTTTCTGGGTGTCGCTGTTAGCTCTCTTGGCATGCGCAGTCCCACTGTGCCCAAGAGCCTCCGGGAAATCAGAGCAGCCAACCAAAGGCCCGTAGGAAATAGCACCCACCGTTCCCGGTCTACGCTTGTTCTTGTGCCGCAATCTGAGGATTGGTACCAAATTATCGCAGTGGCATTTTAAGAATTGGTGCCAAATGTTCTCGGCACCAAATTTCGATTCCGAATGTCGCACGTTCTTAACCCCCCCCCCCCTCTTTGGTATGTAGCGAGGACTATGGCATCCTGGATTGCCATTGCACCTGTCCACACAACCAACCCGCCCACACGAAGCCACTATCCCCCCCGCCCGCCCCCCAGTTTTTGGGGCACGGGAGTGAGCAGTAGCACTAGGGCGGCTGCGGCCCCGCTCAAGGCTTTGCGACCCTCCCCCGTGACCACGGTACAGCTGCACAACACGGCGTATAGCCACCCAAGCCCCACTGGAGGGCCCGGGTGGAGCACACGCTGGGGGCATGCACCTGCCTGGCCCCATGAATTTTGAGGAAATTTTGGGACCGCTGTTTTTGTGGTCCAGAATGGAGGATTGGGTGTTTGTAGAGCGTTTGTACAGGGAACGAGGGGCTCGGTCATGTCTGTGATGGTGCATTCTGTTCATAACAACATTGTACTACACATCGGAACCCCATGCTGTTTGTTCTGATGTGATTTTCAGTCATGGCTGACAATGTTATTCCCGGTCTGGCTGTCACATGTGTCACGCGCATGCACGGCTTTGTCTAAGCGCGGGGTGGGCGTTGAACCGCCGTTTTGGCCTGACTTCTGGGACCGCGGCCATGCTTGCGCAAGAGGGGGGGGGGTATGTACACCCGGAAGTACCCGACTCATCCAGCCTTTAACGGGCCCCATGCCCGTCGCGCCCCTCGGCCCCATCCTTTCGCCTCCTGACCAGACTCAGCCGCTCCACCCCTTGCCCTCCCCTCAGAAACCACGACCGGTCAGGGGACATGGGACAGCCATAGAGACGGTAGCCCACGGTCACTCCCGCCCCGCATCCTTTGCACAGCATCACCAATTGCGTAATTCTGAAGGCGTTTGACCACCACTCTCCAACAGTGTTCTGAATCAGGCTCCAGAGGAGGACGACGTCGGGTAGGGATGCCAAAGTGGCATGCTGCACAAACGCCAGGGCTGGCGAAGTCATTGCCAGGAAGAATGTTGGGAGCAACATCTTCACTGAGCCAAATGACAGAATCCGGCCCTAATGATACTTGAGTAGGGAGAGGGCGGATTTGATTTTCACGATGGCTGCATTTATTCGTGAGCAGCCTTGGAGGTATCCCAGAATCTCGAAGAGAGGTTTCAAAATGTGAATCATATGGCCACCAAACTTCTAAAAGTGTGAATCCAATGGTGTCCCAAAATCCAAACGTGTGTGTCCAGTGTGTTTGTGTGTTGTTGCAGCCGTACATTGTGTACTGTGCCACTCACTACCTGATGCAGACACACACGAAGCACATATTGTTGAAGCACACAAGGTTACGTATTCATTGTGTAGTCCGCGAGGCATGACCGCTGCATTTCTTTTGACAAAGACATCAAATGAGTGTTCGCTACTTTGTGCATCCCGTGTGTCTTCCAGAAACAAAAGGTGTGTATCTCGCAATCCCACGGGTCGCACTGACTCCAAGTTGTGAGTGGCTTGATTGACTGGAAGAGTCACACACGCCACGCCACGTTGGGAGAGATGCAGACCATCCACGTAAATTTAAGCTTCTAGGGGCAATGTCAAATCCCAGGACATGTTTGCATCCACCCCGCACTGCCTTGTGCCCTTTCTCAGGCAGACGCCCCACAGCTGGCGTGCCTCCGCCAGGGCACTTCCATCGGGAGGTGCCAGACCTGCAACAACTGTCCGACCCCCCTTCTCTCTGCTTCTGAGGGGGTTTCTGAAGCTCTTGGTTGGCAATCTTGCTACACAGCGTCATACTTGCGGAGGTTCCGCCCGCAGTGTTTGTATGCCGTCTGCAGATGTGTGACCTGACTTGAAATGCCGAATGCGGTTGTTCCCGAGTTTATATGCCAGCTTCCCCTTGTGCCATTGTGGATCCCCCCACCCCCCTCTCCCCGCCATGTCATCCGCTTCCGAATGCTCCTGCTATCAAGACTGAATATTGGGGACCCAGCTGCCGGTGACAGGACGCTGCATGATGTGCACTATGCACTATGCAGTCTGCATACCCCCCCCTGCCCCCCCCCCCCCTCTTGCAATCTCCCTTGCAATCCCCCCCCCCCCGGGAACCATCACTTCCATGTTTTGGTGCCCCCAAAGAAGTCAATGGCTGCCCCCAAGGCAAGAGCAAAGGCTGCCCCCAGCCAAGAGCAAAGCCAGCCGCCAAACGGACTGCTCCTGCTGCGCAAGCGGGCGCTAAAGTGGCTGCCAAAGCAGCCCCGCGCGCCATTGCCTCCTCCTCATCGGCGAGTGCAACACACCCCGTGCCTGTCATGCAAAGTGAACATGTGCAACACTTCAAAGTGTGTTATTCTTGTACCCAGAAGTTCTTTACCGTTCCTTTGGATCCCCAATAACATTTGCTTTGCATGAATCACATTGGCACCGCATCAATGCAAAAGTCGCTTCACACGTGTTCTCTTTGCTTGCATCAGTGGAGGCTACCACAGTTTGCCTTGAAGTACCCTTGCAATCCCCCAACCCCCCGGGAGGCCGTCACTTGGCGACCGTCTCCCCCCCCCCCACCCGGGAGACCGTCGCGCGCTAACGGGGGGAGATTGCAAGGGGGGGGGGCAGGGTACGCCGCGCGCTCTACGCTCTCTGTCCACCACCCGTTGCACATTGTACACACAACACACGACACAGGCACAGTTTGTCCATATTTTTGCAGTGGGGGAACACCATGCAGGGTGGCGTAGCCAGCCAGGGTGGTTGTTCAAAGTGGTTTATGCATGTTTGTGTGTTCGCGTTGCACTGCACAGAATGCACAGTGCAGCCCATGCTGGCCCCATTGTCTCCATTGTGCATCCCGTGTGTCTTCCAGAAACAAAAGGTGTGTATCTTGCAATCCCACGGGTCGCACTGACTCCAAGTTGTGAGTGGCTTGATTGACTGGAAGAGTCACACACGCCACGCCACGTTGGGAGAGATGCAGACCATCCACGTAAATTGAAGCTTCTGGGGGCAATGTCAAATCCCACATTGATTTCTCTTTTCACGACACTTCATGTCGGCTTTCCGGTCGCCCTTTTGTCTACCTTTTTGGACAGCACACGCAAAGCCCAAGCTGTCATCCCTTTCCGTGGACCTGCCTTTTGGTCCAGAGTCGCAGCCACTCAATGATGCAGCTACCTCACAGGGAGAGGGATACCACGTCCAGTCCCCATGGGCTGCAAGTTGATGGTTTCAACAATCATGTCAGAGTTGCGTTGGTTTCTGCACTGACTCTAATTAATGGCCTGTCTCTCTTGTTTCTACTCCTTCAGGTACTGTACCTTGCACCCCCCCGCTCTGGGGGGGGGCGTCACTTCACTGTTTTGCTGGGGAAGGTAAGGTAAGGTACTTGGGCGTGCTCCAAGCTCCAGCGTAAACTTGCCCTCCTTATCCCTCGCAGCATTCCTTCAGGTTCATGGGGTCACAGACACCCTAGCGCCTACGACACTGCATGGCTGCTTAGCTCCAGCGGGATTCGAACCAAGCACCTCTAGTTCCGGCGTCACATGCATGACAGCTGAAGTACGCAGCCTTTCACTGTTTTGCCGGGCAATATCTATTGCAGTGGTTTGTGTCCCCCATCTGTCACACACACGTTCTTGCCTTGCTTTCCCATCACTTCAAATCAGTCACCAAGGCAAGACCAAAGCCTGCCCTCAAGGCAGGGGCAAAGCCAGCCCCCAAACAGGCTGGTGAGCTTGCGCAAGTGGGCACTAAACCGGTTGCCACAACAGCGCCATGCTCCATTGCCTCCTCCTCGTCAGCCTGTGCCGCACACCCTGTGCCTGTTATGCAAACTGAACATGTTCAACAATTTAAAGTGCCCCCCCCCCCCCCTTGTCCAGCCACCCCCCTTGTCGACCCCCTGGGGGGGGGGACCGTCACTTGGCCATGAACAATAAGAAATCAACAGGCAATCACAGGCACCGAAGGTGCCGAAGAAAAACTTAAGTTGGGTATACTAGAATTCAGGTGACTGTTGTGTGGTGTCCGTGCCCCCTCGGGGGTGGGGGGAACCGTCATTTGGTGACAGTCCCCCTCCCCGGGGGGTGGCGGGGAAGCGTCGTCGCTGGGGGGGGGGGGGGGCTGGACACGGCGGGCGGGGGAGGGTGTGCTATTCTCGTCTCCCCCCCCCTTGTCCTGCCCTACCCCTTGTCCTTCCCCGGGCGGGGGGGGGGTCACTTGGTCAACACAAAAATTTTTGTTACGGCTCACTGTGTTGTTGTGTGGGTGACTGTGTTGTGAGGCACTGCCACTTGTATCCCTTTTACTCTTGGCAGGACATTCGGTTTCGCTGAAATGGAACGTGACAGCACAACCATGTTTACCCCTGGGACGAATGTCATGTCCATCCACTCCACAGGGGAACCTGTTTTGGCGCAGGTCGTTGGATATTCAGAGCACCGTGATGCACATCGCCGCATCTCTGATCAGCGTGAAGGCAAGACAGATCTGCTGATCCATCTCGGCCTTCAATCTTCACTCCGCTGTCTTCTTCAGCCTACAGTCATTGTGCCTCGTGCACACTGGGAAGCCTACGGGCGTGGCAGTCTCCCACTGCATAACCTGGTTTCAGACTCAGCTAATCCTCACTACGTGTCAGACCCGCTACCACAGTCATTTGTGGGATCATCGTAGCGCTGGACAGCTCTGAACCTTGATTCCGAGGGGTCACCTCGAGTACTGTGAAGTGAGCAGGCTACGCCAGCTCATCTTGGTCTGAGCAAAAAAAAAAGGACAGTGCTGCCGTTGTATTCTTTCGTTTTGCAGGGCAACTTCTGTGCCTGAAAATGTGCGCTCACGGTGGTAGTGCGGTTCCCCAGGGGGTGAGGGGGGACCGTCACTTGGCAACCGTCCCCCAGGGGGTAGCGGGGGACCGCCTTCCCTGGGGTGGGGTAGGACAAGGGGGGGGGGTGCCCAGAAGTTCCTTACCGTTCCTTTTTATCCCCAGTAACATTTGTGTTGGATGAATCACATTGGCAGAGCATCAATGCAAAAGTCGCTTCAGCTGTGTTCTGTTTGCATCAGGGGAGGGTACCACAGTTTGCCTTGAAATACCCGTGCAATCCCCCCCCCCCCCTTGGGGGGGAAACCGTCGCGCACCAGGGGGCATTGCAAAGGGGGGGGGGGTAATCCCTGGTGGCTGATCCCCACTATGTGTCAGATCCGCTACCACGCCATTGTGGGATCATTGTAGCACCGGACAGCACCGAACCTTGATTCTGAGACGTTGTTTCGAGTGCCATATGATGAGCAGGGCACACCACCTCACCTCACCAGTGGCTTCATGGAGGTTTCTGGATGTTTGCCGGCAATTCCTGGAGGTGTCTGGTTGGTTGATGGTGATTCCTGGAGAAAAAGAACAACGCATGCAAACAAAATGAACGCCAGGGGTGCCTCAGCTCATCGGGAAGGTGTTGCCGTTATGCAGAGTTTCCCCCCCATTCACTATTCTGCTGTTCTTCTTCACGGCTGGAATTCAGGTCAGAGTCACCCTCGCCTGGGGGAGGCTCTGAGCAAAGTTGGTGGGCCAGAGCCTGCGAGCCCAGCGCTTCTGGCGGCTTTGCTGCCAAGACGCAGCATCGCCGGTAAATCTGATCGCCATCTGACCCGTGCTGACCCGTGCTGACCTGTGCTGACCCGTGCTGGCGTCCTCGGACTGTCGTTTAGGAACGAGATATTTCTTTTTTTTCCTTCCACAAAGGATGGCCGGAGGTTATTGGTGGCAGGATTCGTTTGACCGACAGCGGTTGACACCCAACCAACGGCGGTTGGCGGATGACCAACCGCAGTTACTCGCAGTCTGGTGTTTTGCGGAGGGTCCAGTGTACCGGAGGCCGGCAGTTTTTTTTTCATTAGTCTTTAGGGGGGAGGGGGGAGTGTCAACCACAACATCGAGTGCTTTTGCTGCGGCACTTGCAGTTGGACTGTGCAGCACTTGGTTTATTGTGTGCGGGCAGACAGCGTGGGGCTGCTGCCTTCCCTCCCCTTGCACAAACACGGACCAAGGGTACGTCGCTATGGCGAAGGATGTGGCCAGGCTGTTGCACAGGCTTGGGCACTCCTATGTGCAGCTTGCCGTCGTCTATTGGCAGCTTTTGCCTTGTGCACGTGGGGGTGTGGGTGGTTGGTGGTTGTGAGGCTGCATCTGCTAAGGCCACCCCGCTTTCACAGGCACTGTGCGTGCTCAAACTGCTCATGTGCACAGCCGGCTTTTTCCGGTCTCCTTTTTCCGGCGCCTGTACCCATCATCATGGATTGTTGAAGCATTGCCACCTCCACAGTTTGGGATCCATCGGGTTGGCTGTTTCGGCTGCGTAGCCATAACAATGGCTATGTACCTTACCCCCCCCCCTTTGTAATCTCGATTGGCACTGCCGAACATTGCTGCATATGCCTACCAGGACGTGCATGTGTGGAGCGCTTTTTGACCTGTGTGCAGCCTTGTAATCTCCCCCCTTGCAATCCCCCCCCCCCCTGGGGGGAACGGTCACTTGGCCCAAAAAGCATAGAAAATACTAGGCGCCAAAGAAAATTTCTATAAGGCGCCGAAGCTGATTTAAACTGTGATACTATGGTACAGTTTTGTGGTGCAACCCCCCCCCCCCCCATGGGGGATAACCGTCACGGCATTGGTGGGGAGATTTCAAGGGGGCGGGCGTACTGTCCTTCCGGACCCGACTCAAAACCCCCTCAATGCAGTGTGTTGTTGCTGGCTTTGTGCTGTGTGGAACGGAAGTGACAGTCCATTAGTCAGACAGTAATTGAGACCCACGTTGAAACTTACAAGACAGGCCCGCTTGCATGGCGCTCTCCAAAGGCGTTTGCAAGGCATGCTGCTAGCCCCCCTCACAATACGGAAGGTGGTAATTGTGTCACATTGGGTGTCAGTGTTAGCAACTGCACATTAGAGAAAAACAAGCGCTTGCGCGTACTCCATGTTCCGCATAAATTCTTGTCGATGATCAGATATGCATTGTTTACCCCGCTGCCGTCTACAGGCCAAGATGAGGGACGGATCCAGAAACCAGGGTATCTGCGACATTATGCGGCCTTGCATGCACCACACAATACATTATCACACAAACATGAAGAATTACCAACCAGGCTGTATCCGCTATGCTACCACCAATGTTGCATGAACGAGCGAAGCAGCCGCAGCACCTTTGTATTTGTCGGCGTGAGTGCGGTTTGTTTTTTCGATCTTCATCTCTCTCTTTGTCTCGATCTCTCTGTCTCTCTTTTTGCCCCCCACCCCCTTTGCACAGGGCCTTAAGGGACTAGATTTTTTTGTTGTTAAGGACCGCCCCAAGGGACCATCAACCGCCAACCACCAACCGCCACCAACCGCCAACCGCCACCAACTGCCAGCGGCAACCAACCGCCAACCGCCAACCAATGCATCAACCACCAATCGTCAACTACCAACCGCTGCCAACCACCACCAACTGCCACCAACCGCCACCAACAGCCAGTCGCCAACCGCCAACCACCAACCACCCACGGCCAACACATGGTGTGCCCGCAGGCTTTTTTGGGAAAACTGTGGAAAGGAACACTTGCACTTGCAAGGAACACCGCCCTGCCCTTGTATAAGCCATGCGCTTGTCCAAGCTACAATAGGAGTAGGCACCGTAGTAATTGTGTACGTAATTTAATTACGTACGAAATGTACTGCGGCCACATAAGACATGGGTTTGGTGTCACATTTGCCAATTACATAGAGTCATGGTCACATTTGTTGTGAGTCTTTGCCCACTTGAACCCACATGGCTCTGATTTTGGGGATATGATATTTGTGCTTTGTATCCCCCTTTCTTGCACGTGCACGTGTGTGTCAGTAGTTGTATGTGTTGCGCACAAGCCACGCCCTTGCTCAAGCTACAATAGGCGTAGGGACCATAATAATTGTGTACATTGGGGGAGCGTCAGCGCGCCGGGCATCTTTTTTGACCTATGCCCCATTGGTGACCTTTTAGGGGGTGCACTAAGGGGGCGCACTTAGCGCAGTACAACTATTTGGGCGTCTGGCCGTACTAGAGACCCATACTTTGAGATACTAGGGGCATCATTGTTACCCCTAGCGTACGTTTTGACTTCTGATTTTGTCCCCTTTTGTTTGGGGATCCCCGAGAATGCAGGGGTTACGTAGCACTTCCGCCCTCTTGTGGGCCCCCGAGCAGGCAACCCGCCAACAATCTTACAATGACATGCACAGGTCGTATAGGGCACACATTGAGCAGCTGTTTGCTCGGTTGTGGCAATGGGGTTTGGTTAGGAACATCTGGCGTGGCGGCCCCAATGAGTTGCACCAGTCAGTCCGTATTTTGTTGCATTTTATGCAATTTTGCATTCGCAGGCAAGTCCGTCACCCCCCCTACGGATCATGGGAGCATGCCCCGCCTCATGTTTGGACTGACCAAAGCAGCTCGGCTGCCACGCAAGATGAGGCAGAGGATGAGGCAGAAGTGTGTGTGTTGTGTTTTCCGAAGTGCTCCACCGTCACAGTTTGTGATGAGTGTAAGGAGCACTATTGTACTGAATGTATTGACACCCACCTTTGTGGGACCAATGTTGTTTGTTAAGTACAATACAAATGACACTTGGAGTTGTTGAATTCACAGCTATTGCTTTATTATGCAACGTGCTTTGTAGGGAAGGTGTGCAGTGCAACATGGTCTACTCGGGGGGTTTCTCCATGAGAGGGTAAACCTGGGGTTGAAGTTGGGATAGTTAATAGAAAGGTAGCGCGCTGGGCAAACATTCCCCCATTGGCATAGCCCATACAAGGGGGGGGGGGGTACTGTGTTCGTACTCTGTGCGTCTCGTGTGGTGCGTCACATTTCCCCGCTGACATCCCCCCCCCAACCCCTTGTCCTGCCCCGCCCCACCACTTTCTGAGTGTCAATTTGTTTTTCGCAGTTTGTATTTCATGCAATGGCCGCATGCCGTGCGCCAGTGCAGTCTCCCTCTGTCAGCACACGGCCTCAGGAAAGTGGTGGCTGATCCAGGAGGCACGGGGGTGGCTCTCCTGTACAACAACTTCGAAGCTCAAGTTTTGTCCGCCGAGGAAGAGGTGGTGGGACTGCCGCTGACGTGTGTACCTGAGATCTGCTTTGTCCCGGTGACCGACAGTGGCTGCAGCTTTCTGTTGTGCTTCTGCGCCACGGATTCCCCGCTCAGCAGAAACGCCCTGGCGGCCCAGCCCCAGGGCCAATGGCTGCCGCACCAGAACACCGCCGTCGTGGGTTACACAGTCGTCAACAGGCAATGGGAGGAGTGCCCTGTCGCGTTCGATCTCCCCCGCTCTCTGGCCCCGTCTGGCGGGGAAGCGCGGTGCGTGATCCCGTTGGGGGTGCACCATCTGACTGTCGCTTCGACCTTTGACTTCTGCGCTGTGATGCATGGCCTCCATGTGTACGTCTGGTGCCTGAAGGCCCCAGAGCCGGGCAGGGGCCCCCGCGGTGTTGCCATGGAGCACGCCCTGACCGTGTCCATTGCGCCCGGCCCCAACCCCCTGCTCCCCACCGCAGCAGTGAGCCCCATGGCACCTCCCACCGCAGGTGCACCCGCAGCCCCGATGGATGCGGCGCATGTCATTCTCGCGACCCCGAAATATTTGTTGGTGGGTGGTTGTGGGTGTGTCGCCGTGTACCCGCTGCCACCTCCTGCGGAGCTGGTCCGCCGCTCAGATCCCGTGGAAGGCGCGGCTGCGGAGGCAGTGCGAGTGTCTGGGGCCGGCGCCCCGGGCGCAGCAAGCCAAGCGAAGCACCCGCCGGATTTCTCTGTGTGTTTCGGCGACCCATGCCCCGAAGACGTCGTGCGAGATATGAGGGCCATCAACAGCAGCAAAATTGTGGTGCTCAGCGCACGGAACACGTTATGTCTTATCAACATCTACTACCCGTTCAAAGCGAACGCATGTGTGCGCCTGACGACCCCTGAGCCAGTGAAGGCTTTTGATGTCATGCCGGCGTACCTGAATCTCCTCTACCACATTGGAACGGTCGCACTGTGCTACATCGACCACACCAACAATGTTCATTTCACGCAGTTGAAGACTGCGATGGACCGCTCCGAGCAGCAGCATTTGCAAAGTCAACCGAAAGACCAAGACATATCTGTGACGGACCCTGCACACTACGAAGCGGCCCTCAGTCCGACGCAGAGCGTGTTTCATTTTCAACGCGTGACGGCTTTGGCTGCCCTGATCCCCAATTTTGTGTTCGTTGCCGATGTCGAGCGCGTCACCCTTTTCGTCTTGGGCCACGCCCCTTAGAACCGACTTCTCATCTGCCCAGGAGCCGGTTTTGGCCCAGAAGTCTCTTGAGAACACTGCCCAGAGGTTCTTTAGGGGACACGTTTGAAGTACTATTCTTTCATAACGGCATTTGCAAAGCCTTCCGATGGCCCTGCCCAAACTCAGCTGAACCCCTGACCCTAAGACTGAATATTTGGACCGAGGCGGTGATGAAAGGACACTACTTGATGTACACCAGGCACTGTGCACTCTACATGGGCATGTCGGGTTTTCACTTCCGGGGGGGGGGGGTCGAAAGAGCCCCCCAAAACTGGGGGGGGGGGGGTTCGGGAAAAGGGCTCAATTGACAGGCACCATTAATCAGTCATTATGAAGTCTGGCGCCAAAGGCGCCGAAAATGTTTTCGGGCACTAAAATTGGTCGATTTTTTTTTCACCAAATATATGGCAAATGATGACTTTTCTGAACCCCCTCGACGCGCTGATTCCAAAAATCCCATTTTCTTTTTTTCCTGATTTTTGGGTCTGGGTCACCTCCAAGGCCTGGGGGTCAGACTTGGTAGGATTTTGGGGGTCCTGTCAATTGAGCCCTTTTTGGGGGAGGGGGGGGTCCGGCCGGAGGGCTCTATCGACCCCCCCCCCCCCCGGAAACGAAAACCCGGCCTCCCAATGGGATAGACTGTGCCCACCACACATTGCACACTGCATACTACAGGCACATTTTATCCACTGTTAAGTGTGAATTCTGCACATTATGCAGATTGGATTATTAGCCAGCCAGGGCGGTATCCAAGCCTGCCCCACCCCTTGTCCTTCCCGGGGGGGGGGGAGGGCGTCACTTGGTCAAGATAACAATCACCTCGAAGCGAGGTTGTTAGATCAAGCGCAGGCGCGGCCCATACACCCCCCTTTTTGGGGGTCGTTTGTGTAGCATACCCGAAGGCATGATATTGGATGTCTAACCCCTTGTAATATCATTATTTTGTCTGACAAAACGATCCCCCAATGGATTTTTTGATTTTGAGGCCTTTATCCCCCTGAAACTGAATGTAACATTTTCCGGTGGGGGGGGGATGGGGGGGGGGGTCAAAAGTTTGTGGTTAGAAGGATTTGAACCAGGGTCAGGGGAAAATGACTAGTTGGTCAGCGGAACCGCGCCGGCAATCGCCTGCCGGGATTCAAGCCGACGACATTGCAGGTGAAAACCGGCTGCTCCACCCCTCGATTGCCCATAGCTCTGGTGCACCAGCAGTTCCCCTTTGATTGTAGATGTACTCTGCGGCGGGAAGAAAGCCAAACTGTGTGTTTCTGCCCGCCTGCCTGCTTGCCCAACTGACTGCCTGACTGACTGCTTGCCTGACTGACTGACTGATTGGCGTACTGTCAGCCTCTCTTCGAGGTGCCTTGCCGAAGGCAATAGAATTTGAAGTTACGGCTCACCGTGTTATTGTGTGGGTGACTGTGTTGTGAGGCACTGCCAAGCCTCCTACCAAAAGGGCCAAACCACCACCCAAGAGTGCTGCCCAAAGCATTCCAGTGGAAAGTGATGAGCACGTTCAGGAGTGCGAGGTCAAGCGGAGTAGGACCAAGAAATTTTGCACCAAGCTGGTTAAGGAGTAGGTCTCAGTACACTGGCAGCCCATTGAACGCATCTCATAATGTATTCTTTCGTTTTGCAGTGCAATTTCTGTGCTGGACAATGTGCGTGTACGGTGGTAGTACTCGGCCCATGTTATGTGGCTCGTTCTGTTGGCGCTGAAGGCACCCTGCCACACGACCCTCAGGGAAGCAATCCCGATCCTCCCCGGTCCTCCCCACATCCTCCCCGGTCTTCCCTGCATCCTCCCCGGTCCTCCCCGCATCCCCCCCAATCCTCCCCGCATCCTCCCCGATCCTCCCCACAGCCTCCGGGATCCTCTCCGCATCCTCCCCGATCCTCCCGGCATCCTCCCCGATCCTCCCCGCATCCTCCCCGATCCTCCCCGCATCCTCCCTGATCCTTGCCGCATCCTCCCCGATCCTCGCCGCATCCTCCCCGGTCCTCCCCACATCCTGCCTGATCCTCCCCGCATCCTCCGCGATCCTACCCGCATCCTCCCGGATCCTCTCCGCATCCTCCCGGGTCCTCCCCGCATCCTCCCCGATCCTCCCCGCATCCTCCCCGATCCTCCCTGCATTTTCCGCGATCCTTCCCACATCCTCCCCGATCCTCTCCGCATCCTCCCCGGTCCTCCCCGCATCCTCCCCGGGCCTCCCCGCATCCTCTGCCATATTCCCGGCATCCTCCCCGGTCCTCCCCGCATCCTCCCCGCATCCTCCCCGATCCTCCCCACATCCTCCCCGATTCTCCCCGCATCCTCCCCGATCCTCCCCGCAACCTCCTCGATCCTCCCCACATCCTCCCCGATCCTGCCCGCATCCTCCCCAATCCTCTCTGCATCCTCCCCGGTCCTCCCCGCATCCTCCCTGATCCTCCCCGCATCCTCCCCGGTCCTCCCCGCATCCTCCCTGATCCTCCCCGCATCCTCCCCGATCCTCCCCGCATCCTCCCCGTTCCTCCCCGCATCCTCCCCGGACCTCCCCGCATCCTCCTTGATCCTCCCCGCATCCTCCCCGCATCGTCCCCGGTCCTCCCCATTCTACCCGATCCTCCCCGCATCCTCCCCGATCCTCCCCGCATCCTCCCCGATCCACCCCGCATCCTCCCCGGTCCTCCCCGCATCCTACCCGATCCTCCCCGCATCCTCCCCCATCCTCCCGGCATCCTCCCCGGTCGTCCCCGCATCCTACCCGTTCCTTCCCGCATCCTCCCCGGTCCTCTCCGCATCCTCCCCGGTCCTCCCCGCATCCTCCCCGATCCTCCCTGCATCCTCCCCGGACCTCCCCGCATCCTCCTTGATCCTCCCCGCATCCTCCCCGATCCTCCCCGCATCGTCCCCGGTCCTCCCCATTCTACCCGATCCTCCCCGCATCCTCCCCGATCCTCCCCGCATCCTCCCCGATCCACCCCGCATCCTCCCCGGTCCTCCCCGCATCCTACCCGATCCTCCCCGCATCCTCCCCCATCCTCCCGGCATCCTCCCCGGTCGTCCCCGCATCCTACCCGTTCCTTCCCGCATCCTCCCCGGTCCTCTCCGCATCCTCCCCGGTCCTCCCCGCATCCTCCCCGATCCCCCCCGCATCCTCCCCGGTCCTCCCCGCATCCTCCCTGATCCTCCCCGCATCCTCCCCGATCCTCCCCGCATCCTCCGCGATCCTACCCGCATCCTCCCCGATCCTCTCCGCATCCTCCCGGGTCCTCCCCGCATCCTCCCCGATCCTCCCCGGATCCTCTCCGATCCTCCGTGCATTTTCCGCCATCCTTCCCACATCCTCCCCGATCCTCTCCGCATCCTCCCCGGTCCTCCCCGCATCCTCCCCGGGCCTCCCCGCATCCTCTGCCATCCTCCCGGCCTCCTCCCCGGTCCTCCCCGCATCCTCCCTGCATCCTCCCCGATCCTCCCCACATCCTCCTCGATCCTCCCCGCATCCTCCCCGATCCTCCCCGCATCCTCCTCGATCCTCCCCACATCCTCCCCGATCCTGCCCGCATCCTCCCCAATCCTCTCTGCATCCTCCCCGGTCCTCCCCGCATCCTCCCTGATCCTCCCCGCATCCTCCCCGGTCCTCCCCGCATCCTGCCTGATCCTCCCCGCATCCTCCCCGTTCCTCCCCGCATTCTTCCCGGACCTCCCCGCATCCTCCTTGATCCTCCCCGCATCCTCCCCGATCCTTCCCGCATCGTCCCCGGTCCTCCCAATTCTACCCGATCCTCCCCGCATCCACCCCGATCCTCCCCGCATCCTCCCCCATCCTCCCGGCATCCTCCCCAGTCCTCCCCGCATCCTCCCCGATCCTCCCCGCATCCTCCGTGGTCCTCCCCGCATCCTCCCCGCATCCTCCCCGGTCCTCCCCGCATCGTCCCGGATCCTCCCCGATCCTCCCCGCATCCTCCCCGATCCTCCCCGCATCCTCCCCGGCCCTCTCCGGATCCTCCCTGATCCTCTCCGCATCCTCCCCGCATCCTCCCCGATCCTCCCCGCATCGTCCCCGATCCTCCCGATCCTCCCCGCATCCACCCCAATCCTCCCCGCATGCTCCCCGGTCCTCCCGGCATCCTTCTTGATCCTCCCCGCATCCTCCCCGATCCTCCCCGCATCCTCCCCGATCCTCCCCACATCCTCGCCGATCCTCCCCGCATCCTCCCCGATCCTCCCCACATGCTCCCCGATCCCCCCCGCATCCTCCCCGCGTCCTCCCCGATCCTCCCCGCATCCTCCCCAATCCTCCACGCATCCTCCTCGCTCCTTCGTGCATCGTCCCCGGTCCTTCCCGCATCCTCCCCGGTCCTCTCCGCATCCTCCTCAATCCTCCCCGCATCCTCCCCGTTCCTCCCCCCATCCTCCCCAATCCTCCCCGCATCCGCCCGGATCCTCCTCGCATCCTCTCGGATCCTCTCTGCACCCTCCCCGATCCTCCCTGCATCGTCCCCGATCGTTCCCGCATCCTCCCCAGTCCTCCCCGCATCCTCCCCGGTCCTCCCTGCATCCTCCCCGATAATCCCCGCATCCTCCCGGATTCTCCCCGCATCCTCCGTGATCCTCCCCGCATCCTCTCTTATCCTCCCCGCATCCTCCCCGATCCTCCCCGCATCTTTCCGGACCCTCCCCGCATCCTCCCCTATCCTCCCCGCATCCTCCCCGCACCTCCCCGCATCCTCCCCGTTCCTCCCCGCATCCTCCCAAGTCCTCCCCGCATCGTCCCCGGGCCTCCCCGCATCCTCCCCGATTCTCCCCTCATCCGCCCGGTCTTCCCCACATCCTCTCGGATCCTCCCTGCACCCTCCCCAATCCTCCCCGCATCGTCCCCGATCCTCCCCGCATCCTCCCCGATCCTCCCCGCATCCTCCCCGGTCCTCCCTGCATCCTCCCCGATAATCCCCGCATCCGTCCGGATCCTCCCCGCATCCTCTCGGATCCTCCCCGCATCCTCCCCGATCCTCCCCGCATCCTCCCCGATCCTCCCTGCATACTCCCCGATCCTCCCCGCATCCTCCCGTATCCTCCCCGCATCCTCCCTGATCCTCCCCGCATCCTCCCGGATCCTCCCCGCATCCTTCCCGGTCCTCTCCGCATCCTCCCTGATCCTCCCCGCATCCTCCCCACATCCTCCCCGATCCTCCCCGCATCCTCGCCGATCCTCCCTGCATCCTCCCCGATCCTCCCCGCATCCTCGCCGATCCTCCCTACATCCTCCCCAATCCTCCACGGATGTGGGGAGGATCAGGGAGGATGCAAGGAGGATCTGGGAGGATGCGGGGAGGATCGGGAAGGATGCAAGGAGGATCGGGGAGGATGCGAGGAGGATCGGGGAGGATGCGGAGAGGACTGGGGAGGATGCGGGGAGGCTCCGGGAGGATGTCGGGTCGACTGGGGAGGATGCGGGGAGGACCCGGGAGGATGCGGAGAGGATGCGGAGCGGATCAGGGAGGATGCAAGGAGGATCGGGGAGGATGCGGGGAGGATCGGGAAGGATGCGTAGAGGACCGGGGAGGATGCGGGGAGGATCCAGGGGACCCGGGTAGCGTGGGGGATGCGGGGCCCGGGTTGCGCTCCACGTCGCCACATTGTACCACCGGAATATGGGAGTTGCGGCGGTAAGGAACTGACGTAGGGGGTCCAGGAGGCGGTGGTGGCGGTGGCGGGGGTGCGGTGGATGATGTCGCTGAGTCGAGTGCATAGCTCAAAATTGCTCGCTTGCTCTCGTAGAAGACCCTCTCTGTCAACCTCAAGAAGTGTTGTAGGTGGCGTGTACACTCATGCACGTGTAGATCGGCATACGACCCCAGCGGAGTCTCGCGCACCGCGGGGAAGTGCACCTCAAAATGGAGCTGGAGGCGTGTCCATTCTGAATCCACCACATCTTGTAATATAGTTCGCATGGGGAGTGCACTGGGGGAGGAAGGGGAGGCCGAGGAAACCACCCCAGACGAGTGCGTTGCATTGAAGTCCACTTCGGGATATTCTGTGTCGAGGTCCATGTAATCGTCGTCTCCGGGCGGGGTCCCTCCGGGGGCGGTGGGTGGCTCTTGGAGGTGCCCTGTGAGTCCATGGGATGCGCATCGCCATGGGCATCCTTGAAGCCGGGGGTCATATGCGCATAGGGTGCACAGCCGGTGCAGCGGGTGACACGGTAGCGGGAACAGCAAGGCATCCTCGTAGCACAGAGGGCAACGCTCGAGGTCTTGTCTCCGAACTTCAATGGAGTATTGGCCCCCTCCCGATCCATCAAGTGAAGACACCTCCCCATGTTCGCCATGGGCCTCCCCGAGCTGAAGCAATGAGGACCGTGGTGAGGCACGAGCTTCCGCAGAGGTCGGGAGTTCCTCCGGGCGATAGAGCAGATCGGTAGGGAGCCATCCCCAGCTGGAGTCACCTCGTGCATTCGTAGGGGGTGGGGGCCCCACATGGCGGTGTAGCAATCCGGCGGGGAGCCATCCCCAGTCGGGGTCATCTGTGTCCGTTTGACTTGGGATGAGATGCTCGATTGGGTCTTGTTGTCGTTGGACATCCCCACACCGGTAAACCGGAACTTGCGGCCCATGACTGGCCGTCGGCCGTTGGTCCATGTGGCAGCCGACGTGGAGCTGCGGGGAGTGTGCAGCCCGTGGTCGCTCGGGTTGTGGCGAGCCCCTCGGTGGCGGTTCGCGTTGTGCACACCCAGTCAGAAAGGAGGTAGTGCCTGATGCAGGGGTGGATGACGATGCTGCTGTTTGCACGTCAGTTTCAACATCGAGGCCAGGTACTGGTGCCGGTGCCATCCCTTCATGGACGTCGAGACCCCAGAGGTGGTCGCCACATGTGCTGCAGCAAAGTGAATAGAAATCTCGGATGCCGCATCGTGAACACTCGATGTCTAGACCTCCTGTGGGGGTCATCGGTGATCCGGGGCTGTGAACCTCGGTGGTGTCCGTCGTTGGGCTAGTTGGGGCGCTCGGGGCAGTTTTGTTGTCCCCAGGTGGTGTGCAGAGTACCGCGCCATGCATCTCGCCCGGGAGGGCATTGTGGTCGGCATGGCACTGTTGGAGCAGGTGATGGTGGAGTGCCACTAGAGACGAGACCTTTGTACTGATGGAAGCCGTGCTGCGCAAAAACTGCGAGATGTCTCCAATAGTAGTGAGGTCATTCCACGGCCGGGTAGGATTGGGTGATTCCGGGAGTGCTGGTCCTGTGACCCCGGCCCGTGGCCCCGGCGGATACGTGTCGGTAATGCGACCGCTTGGATGTCCTAGATCCCGTGACCCTGAGAGAATTTGCTGGGTGGGGTGTGGTCCCGGGTTGGCTTCTACATCCCCATCTTGTACCACGTCGTGGTGCCACGTTGTTGACTGTGGAGGGGGGGGGTGCTGACTGGAACGCCATTCCCATGTAGCGCAAGGCATGCAAGATTCCCAAGCAGATGCAATTTGATACACGAAGAATGTCACCGCGGAGGTCATAAGAATGTGCTCCGTCGTGCTGGTTGTGGTCGACACAATACAACGGATACATGCTGTCTCGAAGTACTCGCCGCCTGTATCGAGAGGCCCCCGACCTTTGGAGGGTAGAGGGCGTACACCTGTTGCCGCCAATACCATGAGGCATAATATAAGATGATGTGATGGAATGAGAACTCGGTGGGGCGGGAGGCGTGGGCCTGCATCCGCTGGCGAAACGGGAGTGAAAGGGGTCACCTTAATTACTGCCCGCATGGCATGGCCCTCCCGAGTGGGCCCTTCTGCCGCTTGCGACGAGGGCCTCCTCACTCCTGCGAAAACGGAGGACAGTGAGTGCAAGGGAGAAGCAGCATGGGATACAGCAGGGTGCAAACATGTCTCATGCACCCGAGTTTGCGTGTGTCCTGTGTGCGAGCTGGCTCGCGACAGGAAGGGGTCGTGGAGTGCAACCATGTCCCGGTAGGAGGGGAGGGCGGAAGGAATGGCATCTACCTGCCGGGACTCTCGAGCCCGCAGGAAGCTGACCGACGGGAGGCGCATGTCTGTTGCGGTGTATGGCGGGGGGATGTCGTCGGCGTGTGGGGGAGGGCTGGGGGGAGGGCCGCTCGGAGGCCGGGATGACGGGTGGGGCGCTGACGGGGCCGCTGGCGGAGGGGCCGCTGAACGGGGCTGTGCCTGGGGCCGGGGAGCGCGAACTCCTTCTTGCGCGGAGTCCCTCTGTGCCTGTACCGGCGCAAAGGGGTCGATGTCGTCAGATTGATCGAGGTCAATCGGACAGCTTGCTGTCCCTTCCTCGCTGCTGGCGGCGGCCGCGCTGTTGTCTCCCGTCGTAGAGGCGCTCGGCGGAGGTTGCGGGCACGGCTTGGCGGCCCGCGCTGACGGTGTGGCACGGCGGCGCGCCCCTGTAGGGATCGGTCGCGGGCCCGATGCCGCTGCCCGCGCCTGCGTAGTGTCGCGCGTGACGGAAGGCGCACTTGTCGCCTCGGCCGTGACTGGGGCTGGGTGGGGCTGTTGCCTGTGGTAATCGGCCCAGTTGCGCTCGGCCGCCTGCTGCCCCCACTCCCTAAGCGTGTCAACCGACTGGCCATAGGAGTCTACAGGACGCGTAGATCCCTGTGGCAAACCCGTTGCTGCCTCGATCATCCGACAGAGGTTTGCCTTGTCCCGATTGATGGACCGGCGAATGTTGGCTTGCTTCTGGCGTTGAGAGGGCGTCGGGCCGCGGGACGGATGGGGGGTGGATGGTAGGGGTCCCGAGCCGGTCACCCTTTGGGGCGCTGGAGGGGGCGCGGCGTGGTGCCCCTGGACTGGGCTGTGTTCTTGTTGCGCTGCGGGTGCCTGAGGTTCCTGTGGTGGTGGATGCTCGAAGGAGGGATGCTGGCTATGGGGTTGAGTAGCCTGGTGATGCTGTGGACCGGAGTACGGGTCGTGTTGGTAGGGGTGGGTGTGGTTCTGGTGGTAGTTTGCGTGATAATGCTGGTGGGAGTGCGGCGAAGCTTGGTAGGGGTCGTGCTGGTATGGGTGTTGGGTGGGTGGTTCGGAGGTGTTGTGCGGGGACGGGATGTGCGGGGATTGGTCCGGATGGGAGTGGTAGGGTTGGTGCGTTGGCTGGGTGTAGGACGGATAGTAATATGAATAGAAATGCGGGGAATGTGGGTGTGGTTGATATGGCGTCGGGCCCGGGGTTTGTGGCTGCGGGGTTTGTGGTTGCGGGGTTGGCTGCTGGTGGTGTGGCGGTAGTGACTGGGGCGGTGGGTGTTGCTGTGGTGTATAGTACGGGTATGTGTACGGGTAGGGGTACGGTTGGAGGGGAGGGGGAGGGGGGGAGGGGGGGTGTCTTTTCTGTTTTTTGCGCTTGTGGTGTCGTTTGTGTTTCTTGTGTTTTTTGGATTTTGGGTCGCGGCGTGGGGATGAAGAGGTGGAGGCCGTAGAGGTTGTGTCCGAGGAGGCGGAGGAGTCGGTGTCGGAGGGGCGACGACGTTTGCCCCCCACCGCCGTTCGTGTAAACACGCGTTCGCGCGTGCTGCCCAGGTCGTAGGGGCATGTGGGCGGCGTGGTAGCGGTGGTGTCGGGGGGTTGCTCCGACTGCCGCCAGTGCACTTCAGATACAGACATCGGTGTCGGATACGTGCCTGTTGCGAGGAGATCTCGGGGAGGGCTAGCTGTGGGCCGCGCCGGCTTGTCAAAGTGAGCAGGGTCCAGGTGGCCAGCGGCAGCGAGGGCGAGAGGGTCGTCCGTCAAGCCCAACGGGTACGTGGAGACGGGGACCGGGTGGCTAGACGCGAGGCTCGTGCCTGCGGCGTCAAGACTCAATGGTGCGAGGCCGTGACCTGCTGCACACTGGTCTCCCTGCACTACTGGAAAGGAAAGGGGCAAACCGTCGGCATTCATCGGGTCTCCATATGCATCATGGGCCCCATGCGCCTCGCCATGACTCCCAACCGGGAAAGGGGCCGGTTGCGTGTTGTGCTGAGGATTGTACCAGGCTGCCACAGTGTCCATATTTTGGCCAGGGGCAGCAAGTACGGCCCCAGGGGAGGGTGCCAGATGTGGCCCAGCGGACGTGACCCCAAGGGAGGGGGGGGGGCTGAGCTCGCCAGTGCAGTGCCACGACGCGAGGCTAGTGCCTGCTGCGCCTAACAGTGGTGCGAGGCCGTGGCCTGCTGCACACTGAAAAACACCTACACTTGGGACCGGGACTGGGGCGTGGTCTGGGGGCATGTGAAACGGCCCCTGCGTCTGCTGTACAGAGGCCATGGCGGCCAGACAACTGGGGTTGCCAGGGAACTCACCAGTCAGGTAATAAGGGGCGGAGGTATCGGGGGGCGGGCTCAACCACTCATTGCGCTCAGATCCGTACCAGGCAGTCCAGTTGTCACAGACCTGGTCACAGGCGGCTAGCATGGCCTCAGAGGAAGGAGCAACCTGGTCCATCAAAGCAAGGGACACACTGTAGGACCTGAAGGCGTCAGCTACGTGGGTAGCCCAGTTCCCAACTGGGCCCTCACTGGTCACGATGGCCTGGACAGAGAAACCCAGCATGGAGAACATGGCCAAACGTCTTTTCTGGACCTCCTTAAACTCGGCGAGACTGTCAAGATCGTCGGCCAAACCCAGGGGGTTGAAGGTGCTACCAGGCAGCAAACCAGGATCTTTACTGGCACGGCCAGCCTGGTTGGCACGGTAGGCATCAGCGGCACCCTGCAATAACACCTGACAGGTCAAGACGGCAAAAATGGGCGTGTCGTGGATCAGGGAAGGGTTGCTGCTACCCTCCTGGAAGATCTCAACACCAGTCTGGAACCAGGCAGGCCCACTCAGCTGGAACCAGGCAGGCCCACTGAGCTGGGAACCAGTGAGGTTGGCCAGGATCTCAGGAGCCAAGCAGCCCATAATATCCAGCAGGGCCCAACGGGCGTGGATCAACTCAGCTTCACGGTACTGCTCCAGGGTGATTTGGTCAGCACCCAGATCAGCAGTGCCCCACCTGCAGTCACCAGGGTACACACCTGTCAGGTAGACAGAAGTGGAACGCTCAGGGTCCAGCCACTCACTGCAGTCAGAGCCGTACCAGGCAGAAAACTCTGCAGCGTTGTGGCCACAGGCGGCAAACATGGCCACAGGGGATGGTGTGACCTGGCCCATCAGAGCGAGGGACAGATCGTTGGCGCCGGGGGCGTGAGCGGTGCTGGCAGCCCAGCTCCCTGCGGGGCCAACATACTGATAATGGCCAAGCGGCCGTTCTTGGTCTCCTTGTCCTTCAACTCGGTGAGGATCAGGATTTTCAGCCAGGCCCAGAGGATCATAGGGCCCACCAGGCCGCAGCTTCAGGCCTTCGCTGGCAGGGCAAGCCTGGTAGTCAGGGGTGGAGGCATGGCCAGTAAGGTAGTCAGGGGTGGAGGCCTCCGAGAATGGGTCCCACCTACGAAAACCCCCAAAGTGCGGGTCTTGCGGCAGGGCAGTTCCTTAAGGTTAAAACTGGGGTCCTCCAATGTACCACGGGCGACTCTACCCAGGATGCTCTCATCCGGGACCGCATCGATTCCATGTTGTTGGATGTGGTCCCGGACTCCTCTCAGGTCCGCCTTCCACATCGCCTCCAGTACGCTGCGAAGTTCTTGGGAGCCAAGGAGGCCATGGCAAAACTGCATGATGAGCACCTCAAGACGAAACGTCTCCACGAACCCGCCATGGACACGCAAGAGAAAATGATGCAATGGGATACAGAGGACCCTCTCCTCCAGCCGAAGCGTGCCAAAACGGAAGCCCAGGACGCCCGTCTCCGCATGGACACGCGCCGACCTACGGCCTCCACCGCCAGCGACCTTAAGATCAAGACCAGTGCCTCCAAGCCACAGCTGGCTGCCCCGGCACATAAACCAACTGTAAAGCCCAAACCGCCCACGCCCGCACGGCGGGGTGTACCCAAACCAGCACGCAAGTGACCCCGGTCTGGGGGCACGCTGGGATTCTACCTGTGGGTCCTATGCCTCCTCGTCTGCCTGGAGGGTTGTGTTAGCCACGTCATGCGGCACTCACTACTCCTCGATATTCGTGGGCTCGTCATGGTGGGGGCAGGACGTGGGATTACATGGTACGTGGGACCGTCACGGGTGAGGCGCCGTTCGCCCCGACGCACATGGTGGGCCCATGGCATGAGATGGGAACACCGTGGGGCGCGCATTTACCGGGTCTGGGACAGGGGGCGGCCTTTCAGTTGGCTTGTATATAAGACGTATCTACGGGGGCACCTGGGCCCCTACAGGCCGTGGGAAGCCCTTCTATTGTTGCTTGGGGGAGACATCGAGCTCAACCCCGGGCCTTCAAGTGGTCAATGGGCTGCCGTGTATACCGCACTGAACAAGGGAGTGGTCAAGTCTGCTACCGGTTGCACGCAACCCAGTGGCGATGGCCTCCGGTGGGCGTCCTTCAATATTGGGGGCCCCACGGTTGATTGGGACCGATGGGTCACCATCGTACAGCTCTTGTCTGATATGCGCCTCGACATTGTCGGCTTACAAGAAGTTAAGCCTACCTTCCCCAACATAGAGGCGGCAACAACATTAACCTTTCCCGAGTGGCAGATCTACTATCACCCACACCCGTCCGGGACCGTCAATGGGGTGGCATTCCTGGTCCGCAACACAATGGACCACTTCGTGCTCAAGGACGGCAATCAGCGTGCCTCGCTTTTCGCAGACCCAGACGGGACCTTTCTCGGACTTACTTTGCAGCTCCCCAACAAGCCACGGCTACGGGTCCTGAACTACTATGGACTCCAAACTGCAGCCACCAAGAAGAGGCAAGATGCCTTTGTTGAAACACACCAATACGATGTACTCATGGGCGACTTCAACGACTCTATTTGGAGCAACACCCCAAGTCGGTTTTGGCACGATGACCTACTGAGCCGCCGTCTATACGACCCGCTGCACGAACTATGCCCCGATGGGTCTGTACAGGCGGGACACACCAGAGGGTGCCACCGCCTGGATGCCATCCTGGTCTCTTCGCGGTGCTGGGGGAATGTTAGCCCCATGACATACCATACTGTCGCCATGCCCACCTCCGACCACCGGCTCGTCCTAATGACTACAGGCCTCACCTCCACGGACTGTGAGTCCTTTATCAAAGCCACGCACCCTACCAAGAAGTGGAATGTGCGGCAAGAGCGAGCCGCCGTGCAGGAGACACAACGCATACTCGCCGGGCAAGACACCCCAATGGACGCAGTATCACGCGCTGATGCGGTCCTCAAAGCGGTGGCGCAGGCCGTCATTCGACAGGGGAAGCGCACCAAGCGGACCCGTCTCAAAACTAACACACAACAGTGGCACAAACACTTCCAAGTGGTCAAGAAGCGCATTGCGCAGGAACTGCGCGAAGTGGCCAACAAGCGCCTCTATACCATGCGTCATGCAGCCCTCCGCAAGGATGTGGCATTCTTCCGCTTGACCAAAAATTGGACCCGCGGACCATTGAAGCCCACGCAAAAGCAACCCAGTCCGGACCTGGTGCGCGCTTTGCTGGCCAACTTCAGTGGCAACCCCCCCTATGACATGGTGGCCATTGAAGCACTCATCCCACAACTCATCCCACAGGGGCACATGACTGACGACCCACCAAGCTTCGATGAGTTCAAAAGGGCATGTATGGGCAACCGCAAGAAAGCCGTGGGCCCCGATGGGGTTCCGCACCGCTTGCTGGGCATGCTGCCAGACGATACGCTGCACACATTGTATGAGGGGGTGCTAGAAGTATGGAGAACAGGAGACATCCCGCAGCATTGGCTGCGGTCTGAGGTGGTGTTGATGTACAAGAAAGGGGATCCTGAACGCCCCGAGAATTATCGACCCATTGCCGTGACCAACAGTATATATCGTGTTATCATGAAGTTGTACAGGCCCCGCCTGCAGCGCCTTGTGGACCGGGTTGCTAGCCCCGAGCAGTATGGGTCAAGGCCTTTGCACACCGCAACTGAGCAAGCTGCAAACTTAGTCAACTCCCTCCACGAGCACGAAATGGAGGGCCGGGAGCCTTTTGTGGTTTTGTTGGATGTTGCCAAAGCCTTCCCGTCCACAATCCATGAAGCCATTTTCTCCATCCTGAACCATGCCGGGCTCCCGCCGAACTATGTGAACGCCTTCCGCACGATCTATGCACATACTGACACATACACGGACATACAAGGAGAACGGATATACTTCAAGCCCACGCGGGGCGTCAAAGAAGGATGCCCCTGCTCCCCGCTCTTGTTCGCTATTGTATATGAGTTGTTGATCAAGCGTTTGATCGCCAAGTACCCGGACACATTCGTTTATGTTGATGATATTGCCATCATTGTCAAAGATCATTCTGAATTGGAACGACTCCTCACCGACCTCTCCGCTTGGGGGTCCCAGATTGGGATTCAGTTCAATCCTAACAAGACAGAAGTGTATCACTTCCACAGACCACGGTCCTCGGGCGCTACCTCAGGGGGTGCCCAGCAGGCAAAGCACATCTGGTGGGGACAACATCGCCTCGACTTCAAGGATCCCATGTTCACCTACTTGGGCCACACCATCGCCGGTGTAGGGTATAGGGGCAAGGCTAGGGATGCGCTCTTCGCCGCCCTGCAAGCTCAGGTAGCCGCATACACCATCCTCCCGTTGACAAGCTTTGAGCGGGCACAAATCGTCAATTCCGTACTCATCCCCAGGTGGGTGTATAAGAGTCTCTTTATGTGGGATGTGTGTTGGGGCAACCGCATGGAGACCGCCTTCGAAGAGTTTGTCCTTCAGGCCCCCCGCGTGGAAAAGTACCTGCAGTACCGCCTCTACACGGACGTCACCGAAGGGGGACTAGGCCTCCACAGTGCGTCCTGGGCCGGTTTATGCGCCCTTATTCAGCTAGTCCAACGGGCCTTGCGAGTTCCACACAGGCCTATGACGAGGCGCACCAACTCAGGTCATCTCCCACACATGGTGGAGAAGTACCGCAAAATCCTGCTGTCCTTTGGTATGGAAATGGGGCGCCTCCCACGCGCCGGCCAATCGATAGGTCGAAAGGCACCCAAACGGCCCCACGATGACCCCGAGTCACTCTTCGATGATGAGGACTCCGACGATTGCAGGTTTGAGTCGCTTGTACCCCACCAGTACCTCCAATCCCTGCGTCCCAAGAGCGGCACTAGTCCCGTGCAACCCAACGTTGAGCAGTCAGGCCGTGCCTGGCACCAACAGGGGCAACCCACGGGGTCGACGTGGTACAGTGACGGCAGCCTGTTGGAAGGGCGTGCTGGCACAGGGGTGGTCAACGGACCTATGCGCATCCAAGCGAGAGTACCGGGCCCGCAGACGATTTATAGGGCAGAAATGTACGGCATATGGATCGTGGCGTGCCTAGCCCAACCGGGGGACTCCATCGTGCTTGACAACCGGGCGGCGGCTCGATGCGTCTCCAAGCCACCCAGCCCACAATCGTCCGACTATGATTTGCACGATGCAGCGTACCAGCTTATCTCCACCAAGGCACTCCAAGTACGTTGGGCACGTGGGCATCGGGACCCTAAAAAGGCGCATAGTTTGCAAGATTATCAGGACAGGATTGGCAACGAATTAGCCGACCTCGCAGCCCGAGCGGGCAGTACCATGCACCCTTGCCGTGGTCTGGGCAGCACATCACCCGCGGATATCCTCTTGAACGGCCATGTAATGCCGTCCCCTGCCCGTAAGTGGATCATCAAATCACGCCCCCAGAAGCTGGTACACGAGGCGCATTGGACGTCATGGCTGCCTTTGCGCGCGGTCAACCGAGATAAGTGGGGTCCATGGCTGTGGGGGACACTGCGATTGCCGGGGTATGGGGCACCCTGGGAAACGGGGCCGGTGCTGTGCCCACGGTGTGGACAGCGCCATGGCCTTGCAGTGCAGGAGTGCCTCTTGTCATGCCCCTCCGAATCCCGGTTTTGGGACATTTGGACCGACGCATGGGAGACATGGAAACCGGAGGCAACCAAGTGGCGACGAACGGCGTCCGCAGACGAACTGCGCATGTGCACCCGCTTGCAGTTCCCACACTCCCTTCAACGATCCTTCCTACCAGTCCAGGCGCACTGGAGGGTGGTAGTTGCCACATGGCACTTCCACGTATTCCAGCGATTGCAGGCGTGGGTCGTTGACAAGCTGCAGCACGCCCCAACTTTCGTCAGCAACAAGCGGCCCACGCACATTGTCCCACCTGTTGCTGGGGCCCTGCAGCAGGTAGCTAAACCTACGGCCCGCAACATTTGGAACCACGTGAGAGGCGTACTGTCGATCCCGCCGCCATCAGAGCCACGTTTCACAGATACTGCGCCCACGGTGGAGGAACTTCGGTGGCAATTGACACAAGCGGTCACCACTGCCGAGCGCACGTGGGTCTTGGAGGCCATGGCCCGGCACCACCATGTAGCACCGCCGCGCAAACGGCCCAGAGAACCGTCGCCGCCACCGGCACAGGCTCCGGTCTCACCGCCGCGCGAGTCTCGTGAAATTCATGCCGGACCCTTCCTGGAACAGGCTAGGCGTCTCATGCTACACGCCCAAATGCAGGCCGCACGACTCTGCCTGGAAGAGGTGGCGCAGGCACTCGCCCGGCAAGCCGTCACACAGAAGTCCCTCTTCTTGGCACACCACCACGAGCACTTGTGCCGGCAAGCGTACTTCCTCTACAAGGAACATACGACGCGGTGGTATGTAGAAGCGCAACAGGCGGTCTACCACTTGTCCTGGATGGCGGATTCTCGCCGACTGCGCTTCCGCCAGTGGCGAACAGCTGTCCTCCCCGAGGCGCGGTCCACGGTGTCGCGCAAGCTCGCCGTGGCATCCTCGTGTTGGGAGCAGGCACATGTTTCGCTGTCCACCGGCATCCAAGCGGAAGAAGCATCCGAATGGCGGCATATGTCCCAAGTGCACGCGGTGACCCTTACGGCCTTACGGCGGACGACTTTGTCGGACCCCCGACGGGACATCCGGGGGGCCACCGCACAGCGCATGAAGCGCTTGCGGGACGAGATCCCACCCGAGACACACAAGAAACGGAGGACAGAGGCGCCGGAGGTTCCTAGTGATCTCCAGGATATGGAAATCCCGCTGGAGGACATGGGCGATGTCATAGTCTTGACTGGATTGTAACACCCTGAGAGGTCCGGGAGGACGCGCATACCCGTGCAAACGGGGCGACAGGGGTGGGGCAAGGCGCAGGACTCGTTCCTCCCGCCACCCCGCCGCAGCCGTCTTGGTGAGGGTAGGTCATACCAAACCCATACCCAAAGTCGGCCCTGTCACTGACCCATGACCTGCTATGTGTACTCTCAATGGACACTTGGTGGAACTTCGGTCACGAGTTAAAAAAAAAAAAGTACCACCAACCGCCAGCCACCGCATGTCCCCTCTGCGTACGCCAGCGGCTACCACAGACGGCCCTGCCCTGCAACCCAGACCACTGGGTTTGCCTGGGAGCCGCGCACCGCCTCACCCACTGCCCCCACTGCGGGGACCTCAACCCCCACCACCGCGAGCGGCCCGCGGCCCCAGCCGCACCCTCCCCCACCAGCCACCCCAGCTTCTTCGGGCCACTCACCGACACCCTCCGGGACCACCTGGGAGGGTACTACGTGGCGGACGCGGCGGACCACGCATGGACCATAGCCGTGGCAACGGGCAGCACACCCCTGCCCCCCCACAGCCCACCTTTACGCCACAGCGGAGGCGGCTTGAACGTGGCGGCCCGCCACATCCTCCTCGCCCTATACCTCCACCACCGTGACCTACACCTCCCAGACCCACAACTCCCGGCCCCCCAAGCAGCAGCCCTGACGCCAGAAGCGTGGGCGGACACGGCACAAGAGGAGATAGCAGCCTACCTCCAAATCACTTGCCGCCGGTTCAACACCGCCCTCGGCCGACGGAAGGGAACACCTTACCCACTCAGCGCACTCCTCTACCCGGCACACCACCCCCACCTCGCACAACGGAAGCCCCCGGAGGGCTGGGCGTCTTTTCGGGACGCCCACCTGGCCGCCCCCGACGAGGCCACCGCCACACGGATGGGCCTCACGGACCAGCGCACCTACGTCAGAGGCCTCGAGACGAGCCTCCGAGAGGCACACCGCTGGCACGCCCGCTCCCCGTCGCCCCCACGGGGACAGGGGGGTTCACCCGCCCCCGACACCCACCAGGCCAAGAAGACCAAGACAGGTCAGGGGGCCCGCCAGCGCGCCCGCCAGCACGGCGCAACGCTCCGACCAGGGCCCGGGTCCAGCCACACCGCACCACCCCACGCCTAGACCCCCGGGGCACACCAACAACACCGCCCCCGCCAGCGCCCACCACCACCACCGTACCGCAGCACCCAAACCTTGCAGCCCAGTCAGCCACCACCGCCCACACACGTCCACACCATGCCAGGACCACCATACGCGCAGAGCCAGGGGACATGGCACCACCAACACCACCACCACGCCCCCGTCCCTCCCAAACCCTACCCCCTAATGCCCCCATGCTACAGCGACCCCCACCAGCTGCATCCCCACCACGCCCCAGCACAACCAGGCCCCACGAACCACCCACCCCACATGGCACACATCACCGCACCACACCATCACGTATTCCACCACCACCAGCCCCTACCACCACACCCACCAACGCCGGGGCACCACACACAACCAACACACCCTCAACACCACCACCACGCGGTCCAGCACCACCTGCCGCCCCCGCTACACGGGCCCACGACACACGAGCCACGGTACACCCCCATGGACCTGCGGGGAGCCGCGCACGCACACCAGCAACACCAGGGCCTAGTAGGAGCGCCCCACCACCACCAGCAGCCCCACCACCCACACCCCATACCAGCGAGCACCATCCACCAGCAGCCACCCATTACATACGGACCACAGCCCCACCCGGACGCCCATGCGGCCGCCTCCCACCCACACCCCGGCACCACAACCAGTCAAGAACCGCAAGGACCGCACGGCGCACACACGCAACACCCACACGACCCACAGGGACGCCCAGACCCCCAGCCAGCACAACACCCACCCCCGCCCCCCCCACCACCAACAGCGCCACCCCCACACCACCCCCCCCCCCCGAGACCAGGCCACGGACGCAACACGCGGCAGCCAGCACCAGCCAATTGACGTCGATGCCCCCGCCGACACACGCCACCGCGAATCCCCCCTCCCGCGACCGCCACAAGAGACCCCATCACCGGACCCCACGCGCGACAATGACGACCAGCCCCCCCAACCCACACCACCCCCCCCATCACACCCCGCACCACCAGCCGCCGCACCGGCCGAACCCTACGCCCTACACAACCCCGCAGCGGTACGGCAGCACCTCCGGGGACTCGGGGAACAGGACGTGCTGTGCCTCCGCACCTCCGGCACGAGCACCCGCATCCGGGCGGCCACCCTGGTCCAGGCGGCCACCCTGGGGGAAGGCGTCCGAGACTTCCTCTTCGACGCCTTCCTCCACGTCGCCCGACACGACCGCCCCCCACGCGCCACCCCAAACGGCGAGAGCCCGCCCCCCACGGGGAGCCGGATCTGGGTGCCCCCCATGGACTGGGGGCGACACCTAGTCGGACACCCCGTGCCGGAGCGGGACAGCACCCAGGGCCGCACCCGCTACCGCGAGCCCAACATGGCCCACCCCCCACCCGGCGCCACCCCCGACAACACCAAAGAGTGGGAGCGGGAAACATGGGTAGCCCGGATGGCCTCCCTGAGCAACTTCCGGCACCACGTCCCGGGGGACATCCCCACCCCCGACGACCGGCAGCCAGCCCCCTCCACGTACATGACCCTCATGTACAATCTGCACTACACCCTCTCCACCACCCACTACCACGCACCCACTGACCACTGGGTGGTACACGGCACCGACTCCCTCCTCCCCGCCGACTACGCCCCCCCCCCCCACACAACCCAGGCCTCGACACGTACGCCAGGGGGGACGACCCGGGCGACCCCCACATCTGGGGCACGTGGGAACGCAAATCCCTGGACACGCTGCTCTCCATCCGCAGCGGCAGCCAGGGCCTTGGTAGGGCGATGTATTGCCTCGCCAAGTGGACCCAACGGACCTGGGGGATCCCCACGGACCGGTGGGTGTGGGTGGTCACGCTGCGCCCCCAGCAGAGGGAAGCCCCCCCAAACCGCAGGGGACCCACCCCCCCACGCCCCACCACCCTACAGCTCTGCCCATACATGGTGGCAGCCCGCCTCATGGCGCTGCTGTGGCCGGGCCCAGACACCCCCACCCAAAACTACCCCCACCTCACAGAGGAGGCCATGCCCGGCATCCAGCGATGCTTCTTCCGCACCCTCGACTACCTCCAGCAAACACACCCGCACGTCCTGGAGCAGATATGGCCACCCCCCGGGTAACCCACGTGCCCGCGCAGCCGAGACAACGCCGCCACACCAGCACCAGCACGCACGGATCACCAGGGAAAACGCGCGCACACGCCCGGTGCCCGAACCCGCACCCTCGTTCTCGCTACTTGCAGGACCCAGCATCCTACGCCCGCCCCCGAAGCCCAGGACCCTCCGCCGTCTCCCACAGCCCTCTCCTCCGCCTCCGACTCCACAACCTCCATTACCACGAGCACCTCATCCACCACCACCACCACGTCCTCATCCAGCACTCCACCCCCCAGGCCGCGGGGGACACCTCCCAAACGGGCCCCCAAACCCGCCCCCACCGCGAGCAACCCCGCCGCCGCCAAGGCCCACGCCCCGACGAGGCCCACACCCGCGACCCAGCCGAAACCCAAGACCGCCGCCAAACAGCCACCCAAACCCGTCAGCGCGCCACGACCGCAACCCGCAGCCAAGCCCAAACCCAAGTCCAAACCCGGCGCCACGACGGCAGCGCGGGCCCGGCCCCCCGAGGACGTCCTCTATGACATTCGGCCCCAGCCGTCCGAGGCCCGGAGGCAGCAGCGCCCAGCACGGCGCCCCCCCACCGTCACCGATGCCGCCGCCACCACCTTCATAGCGGAGCGCGCCGCGGCCGAAGCACAACGCACCCCGTCCCGCCACCTCTCAAAGCCCGCACCCCAGGCCCACGGACCGCCCCCGACCAGGCCAGAACGACGCCAGGGTCCGCCAGCAGCGTCCCCGCCCCCCTACCAACCCTCGATGACAGCCCACATACAGCGCATGCCCCGCTACCGCCGCCGCCGCGAGTCCCCGCCCAACCCCGAGGCGGAGACCGTGCGCGCACACCCGCGGGTCCACATCCGCGCGCGCCCCCACTCCCCGCGCACCCCCACGGAACAGGACTACGAGGAATCCCCCAGGCCCGCCACCGCCACCGGTCCCCACGACCCCGTCACACCCACCCACGCCCACTCCTCCGCCCAAGACCGCAGGCCCGCCCAGGGACAGTGGTGGCAGCGCTGGACCCTCACGCAGCTCTGGGAGCTGCGAAAGTGGGCCCGGGGAGAGCCCTCCCTCGAGGGCCTGGTCCATCGGCCCCGCAAGGGGTCGGTGGAGAACTGCCGCCTCCGGCCCGCGGGGGGGTGGATGCCGCAGGCCGCATTGGAAGCCATGCTGGCCGATGCGCTCCACCCCCTGGGAGTCCACCCCCGCAACCTCCCCGCGCCCCAGGACCACCCGTATGTCCTCAGGCGCCTGCGGGAGACCCTCCAGGAAACACGGCGAGACGGCATTCACCTGTGGGACATCACCCAAAGCCCAGCCCCGCACACACACACCCCCTCACCACCCCACAAGCGTCGGCGCACCGACACCGGCGGCACCCACAGCACCCTAGGAGCCCTGCGCACCACACAACACGACGCGCCTGACCCCCCGGCCAGCGGCGCCGCCACCTAACCCCGTTACCCAGCAAACCACCACCACGGGGCGCCACGCCAGGCCCCGCCCAGAAGTCACCAAACGAACCGGACGCCGAAGGACGCCAACGCACACGACAACGGGCACCACTACGCCCAAAGGCACCGAACCCAGGCCCGCTACCGTCACAACCGCCTAACCGAGCCAAAACCCAAACACAAATCAAACCCGAGCCTCACCCCGAAACCGCTAACCCTTGACTCCTAACCAGGCCCGCCGAGGGAACAACGTAACCACAGCCCACACCCACAGCCCACACAGCCGCCTAACCAGCCAGCTCCAGAAGCAAAGAGACACCTAACCAAACCCACCCTGGCCCAAGCCCGTGTACATCAGGACGCGCGAGCCGCACCCCTGGGGCGCGACCGCCGCCACTGCACCGACGACACACGCCAGAGGACACAGCACTATTGCACCGCCGCACCAGCTGCCCGTGCCTGTGCCTGCAGTGTACGCGCGCCCCTGTTTTTCTTTTTTTTTTCCATCAAAAAAAAAAACGAAAATTAGGGGGGGAGGAAGAGGGACACAACCACCCATGGCACACGCGCACCGCACACAGCGCGCACACCGGTGAACGGGAGCCAAGTGGCCCAGGACACCGCACACGCAACACAACACACCGAGCGAGCACACCGGTGAACAGGAGCCAAGTGGCCCAGGACACCGCAGACGCAACACAGCAAACCGCGCGGGCACACCGGTGAACAGGAGCCAAGCGGCCCAGGACACTGCACACACGTAGGGCGGCCGAGGGACAGGAAGGAACCAACACCCCATGGGTCGGACGCACTGGGGCGACCCAGCCGACCCACCGGGCCAGTGGCACGAGCGGTACTCCAAGGCCACTGGTCCGAGCCCGGCCAGGCTGCATCGGGGACCATGGCAAACGTCACCCGGAGCCATGGAAGCAACCGGTGACAGGCGAGCCGGTACACAGTCCAGGAGGGGGTCGCCTGCCAAGCAGAGTGGCCCCGCAACTCAAGCCACAAGGGTGAGGCGGTCGTACCGTAGACTAGCGGGAGCAATACCCCTTGTGGTGAGAGATACTCCACACGGCTGGGCAGCCCCCAGAGCTGCCGCCCAACGGAGGGGGCATGTGGCCCTACCCATGGACACATGTGGGGACACCCTCCCACCTGGGACACATGGACCGGGTGGCCGCGACAATGCCTTCCGAAGCACATGCGGGAGCGGCTCAAGAGGCACCTGACATAGGGCAGTGGGAGGGACAGGACGTCCCCTTGGTAAGACCTTCTTCCTGCAATGTCAAAGGAGGCATCCCGAGCTCCCGACGATACCTACCTACCTACCTCTACGCATCCTTCCCGATCCTCCCCGCATCCTCCCCGATCCTCCTTGCATCCTCCCTGATCCGCTCCGCATCCTCTCCGCATTCTCCCCGATCCTCCCCGCATCCTCCCCAGTCCACCCGACATCCTCCCGGATCCTCCCCGCATCCTCCCCGATCCTCCTTGCATCCTTCCCGATCCTCCCCGCATCCTCCCAGATCCTCCTTGCATCCTCCGTGATCCTCCCCACATCCTCCTCGTTCCTCCCCGCATCCTCTCCGATCCTCCCCGCATCCTCTTCGATCCTCCCCACATCCTCCTTGATCCTCTCCGCATCCTCCCCGATCCTCCCCGCATCCTGCCGGATCCTCCCCGCATCCTCCCCGATCCTCCCCGCATCCTCCCCGATCCTCCCCGCATCCTCCCCGATCCTCCCCGCATCCTCCCCAATCCTCTCTGCATGCTCCCCATCCTCGCCGCATCCTCCCTCGTCCTCCCCGCATCCTCCCCGGTCCTCCCCGCATCCTGCCCGATCCTCCCCGCATCTCCCCGGTCCTCCCCGCATCCTTCCCAATCCTCCCCGCATCCTCCCAGATCCTCCCCGCATCCTCCCCGATCCTCCCCGCATCCTCCTGGATCCTCCCCGCATCCTCCCCGGTCCTCCCCGCATCCTGCCCGATCCTCCCCGCATCTCCCCGGTCCTCCCCGCATCCTTCCCAATCCTCGCCGCATCTTCCCAGATCCTCCCCGCATCCGCTCAGATCCTCCCCGCATCCTCCCCGGTCCTCCCCACATCCTCCCCGCTCCTCCCCGCATCCTTCTCAATCCTCCCCGCATCCTCCCGGATCCTCCCCACATCCTCCCCGATCCTCCCCGCATCCTCCGCGATCCTCCGCGCATCCTCACCGGTCCTCCCCGCATCCTCCCCGATCCTCCCTGCATCCTCCTCGGTCCTCCCCGCATTGTTCCCAATCCTCTCCGCATCCTTCTCGATCCTCCCCGCATCCGCCTGGATCCTCCCCGCATCCTCTCGGATCTTCGCTGTATCCTCTCGGATCCTCCCCGCATCCTCCCTGCATCGTCCCCAATCCTCCCCGCATCCTCCCTGGTCCTCCCCGCATCCTCCACGGTCCTCCCGGCATCGTCCGGGATCCTCCCCGCATCCTCCCTGGTCCTGTCCGCATCCTCCCCGATCCTCCGCGCATCCTCCCCGATCCTCCTTGCATCCCCCCCGATCCTCCCCGCATCCTCCCCGATCCTCCTTGCATCCTCCCCGATCCTCCCCACATCCTCCCTGCTCCTCCCCGCATCCTCCCTGATCCTCCCCACATCCTCCCCATTCCTCCCGGCACCCTCCAGGATCCTCTCCGCATCCTCCCCGGTCCTCTCCGCATCCTCCCCGGTCCTCCCCGCATCCTCCCCGATCCTCCTTGCATCCCCCCCGATCCTCCCCGCATCCTCCCCGATCCTCCTTGCATCCTCCCCGATCCTCCCCACATCCTCCCTGCTCCTCCCCGCATCCTCCCTGATCCTCCCCACATCCTCCCCATTCCTCCCGGCACCCTCCAGGATCCTCTCCGCATCCTCCCCGATCCTCCCTCCATCCTCCCCGATCGTCTCCGCATCCTCCCTGATCCTCCTTGCATCCTCTCCGATCCTCCCCACATTCTCTCCGCTCCTGTCCGCATCGTCCGTGATCCTCCCCGCATCCTCTTCGATCCTCCCCACATCCTCCCCGATCCTCCCCGCACCCTCTTGGGCCCTCCCCGCATCCTCCCCAGTCCTCCCGGCATCCTCCCGGATCCTCCCCGCATCCTCCCCGGTCCTCTCCGCATCCTCCCCGATCCTCCTTGCATCCTCACCGATCCTCCCCGCAGCCTCCCAGATCCTCCCTGCATCCTCCCCGATCCTCTTTGCATCCTCCCCGGTCCTCCCCGCATCCTCCCCGATCCTCCCCGCATCCTCCCCGATCCTCCCCGCCTCCTCCCCGTTCCTCCCCGCATCCTCTTTGATCCCCCCCGCATCGTCCCCGGCCCACATCGCATCCTCCAGGATCTGCCCCGCATCCTCCCGGACCCCCCGCATCCTTCCAAGTCCTCCCCGCATCCTCCCCGATCCTCGCCGCATCCTCCCCGATCCTCCCCGCATCCTCCCTGATCCTCCCCTCATCCTCCCCGATCCTCCCCGCATCCTCCGCAGTCCTCCCTGCATCCTCCCCGATCCTCCCCGCATCCTCCCCGATCCTCTCCGCATTCTCTTCGCATCCTCCCCGGTCCTCCCCGCATCCTTCCGGATCCTCCCCGCTTCCTCCCCGATCCTGCCCGCATCGTCCCCGGTCCTCGCTGCATCATCCCCGATTCTCCGCGCATCCGCCTTGATCCTCCCCGCATCGTCTCTGATCCTCCCCGCATCCTCCCCACTCCTCCCCGCATCCTCCCTCATCCTCCCTGCATCCTCCCCACCTCCCCGCATCCTCCTTGATCCTCCCCGCATCCTTTCCCATCCTCCCCGCTTCCTCCCCGATCCTGCCGGCATCCTCCCCAATCCTCCCCGCTTCATCCCCGATCCTCCGCGCATCCGCCTTGATCCTCCCCGCATTGTCCCCGATCCTCCCCGCATCCTCCGCAGTCCTCCCCGCATCCTCCCCGATCCTCTCCACATCCTCCCCGCATCCTGTCCGCATCCTCCCTGACCCTTCCCGCATCCTTCTCCATCCTCCTCGCATCCTCCCCGCATCCTCCTCAGTCCTCCCTGCATCCTGTCCGCATCCTTCCAGGTCCTCCCCGCATCCTCCCCGATCCTCTGTGCATCCTCCCCGATCCTCCCCGCATCCTCCCCTATCCTCCGCGCATCCTCCCCGATCCTCCCTGCATCCTCCCCGATCCCCCCGCATCGTACTCGATCCTCCCCGCATCGTCTCCGATCCTCCCCGCATCCTTCGTGATCATCCCCTCATCCTGCCAGTCCTGTCCGCATCCTCTTTGATCCTGCCCGCATCCTCCCCGGTTCTCCTCACATCATCCACGGTCCTCCCTGCATCCTCCCCACTCCTCACCGCATCCACCCCGGTCCTCCCCGCATCCTCCCCGATCCCCCCCGCAACCTCCCGGATCCTGCCCGCATCCCCTCCAATCCTCTCCGCATCCTGTCCGCATCCTACCCGATCCCCCCCGCATCATTCCCGCATCCTCCCCGCATCCTCCCCGATCCTCCCCGCATCCTCCCCGATCCTCCCCGCATCCTCCTTATTCCTCCCCGCATCCTGTCCGCATCCTTCCAGGTCCTCCCCGCATCCTCCCTGTTCCTCGCCGCATCCTCCCCGATCCTCCCCGCATCCTCTCCGATCCCCCCCGCATCCTTCCCGGTCCTCCGCGCATCCTGCGTGGTCATCCCCTCATCCTGCCCGGACCTCTCCGCATCCTCTCCGCTCCTCCCCGCATCCTCCCCGGTCCTCCCCGCATCATCCACGATCCTCCCCGCATCCTCCCCAATCCTCCCCGCATCCACCCCGGTCGTCCCCGCCTCCTGCCCGATCCTCCCCGCATTGTGCCCGATCCTCCCCGCATCCTCCCCAGTCCTCCCCGCATCCTCTCCGCATCCTTCGAGGTCCTTCCTGCATCATGCCCCATCGTCCCCGCATCCTTCCCCATCCTCCCCGCATCCTCCCAGATCCTCCCCGGATCCTCCCCGATCCTCGCTGCATCCTCCCCGATCCTCCCCGCATCCTCCCCGGTCCTCCCCGCATCCTCACTCATCCTCCCCACATATTCCCCGATCCTCCCAACATCCTCCCCGATCCTCGCCGCATCCTCCACGGCCCTCGCCGCATCCTCCCCGATCCTTCCCGCATCCTACCGGTCCTCCTCGCATGCTCCCCGGTCCTCCCCGCATCCTCCGCGATCCTCCCCGCATCCTCCCCGATCCTCCCCGCATCCTCCCCGATCCTCTCCAGTCCTCCTCGCATCCTCCCCGCATCCTCCCCGATCCTCCCCGCATCCTCCCCGATCCTCTCTAGTCCTCCTCGCATCCTCCCCGCATCCTCCCCGATCCTCCCCGCATCCTCCCCGATCCTCCCCGCATCCGCCCGGATCCTCCACTTTCTGAGTGTCTATTTTTTTTCCGGTGCCATCTTTTCTGCCATGTCCAGGGCGTGTGTGGCCTACCGAGCATGTCCGCAACACCGTGCACCAATGGGGGTGTCGATACACCTAAAGCCCCCGCCCAATTACTGGGGAACCGGGTAGCGGTATCGGCGGCAAACGTTAGATCCGCCATCCCTTCAACCACCCCGAACACCACACGTGAGGAGCCGGTTGGCCCTCCCCACGCGACGAGCAGCCGCCCGAGACGCCCCGAGCACAGCCAGTCCTCGACAACGGGCAAGTGGTCCGGTTCGCCATTGTACAACAACCGCGCCACGGACAAGTACATCACCAACATCAATCCTGAGATCGTTTTCTGGTTCCAGCCCCTTCACACCGTCGTTGAGTTCCTGCGTCCGAGATTATCACAAGCTTTCACCCACTTGCTGAAGTTGGCCCTGTACCCCTATTTCCTACCCCCAGACCTCTTGTTCTTGATTACCCACTGTGGGTCAGATCCACACCGGCGTCTCCATTACATCTAGAGCAGCACTGCCTGCCCATTCGCGCGATCAAACTAGAGCTGCACATTGCAGCCAGCGAATCGATCTCCTACCTCCTGCTATCCAATTGTCGGAGTCTGGCTAAATGAATGCAAAGGACTTCCTCAAGAAATACAGCACCCCAGACATGGAAATTCTCAGCAAGAGTGACAGTGAACAACTGTTGGTACTTGCAGGCCTGGATGACCATGACTTCGTCGTACAGAATGAGAGGTACCTGTCCTCGGGACTAGATCTGTCTATGGGCTTCAGCATGCGCTTCGACGGACTCAAAGAACTAAACACACCCCAAAAAGCTCGCGTCGTTTTCCGTGGAGACAAACCTGAGTTGCTATGCGTCACAGTGAAAAGGAGCTTTGCAGATGACATGAAATGCGTCAAGACACTGCTTAACCACTTGCCCACGTGGAGAATTCTAGACGTGGTCCTATTGGACTTTGCAGATTCAGCTTTGGGAGATGGGAGCAAAATGTTATTGAAAGACCTCGCCTTCACGCCGGACAAGGCTATCAAGGCAGAGAGATCAGTGTGCAGCCTTGGTTTGGGGACTGAGTTCTTCCCCTGGGTATTTCGCATCACGTCAACCAGCAATTCGGGCCACAAACAACCAAAACTGCGTATCCTGAAGCTGCTGGAGAAAGGGCGCTCCCCCAAAGAACTGGTCTTTGAAGAACCTGAGATGCCGAAGAATCTGTATGCGATACAGAGCCACGTGGCCTGGTCTGCCGACCTCTACATGCTGTTGGATTCCACCAAGGACAAGCTGGATGAGGTCCCGGGGTCGGACCCCAAAGCGACTAAGTACATTTTCTCAGAGCTGTCTGAAGAGGTAATTAACACTGTGGTTACCACGTTTGGGGGGAAACCCAAATTTGCATTGATGCCTATTGAGTGGTATGAGGGCACTGCCATTGAGAAAAAGAGAACAGTCTGTGAAATGTTTACGCAAAAGGAGCACAGGTCACAGTATGCCCCACATATGTTTGGTTTTGTGCTTTCCGTCTTGTGGCAGAACGGAGATGTCCTGCATAATGACTCTGCAGCCATCCAGCAAATTTCTTACAACAAACTACGGATCGGCCTCCACCAGATACCAAAAAGCTCCTCATTTCGAAAATAGATCAAATGTCCCCCATGGGGTATATATTGAAAGATGAAGAAACAATGGACTATGTCACGGCATTTGACGGGGACGACTCGGATGTCTCCAGTGTCATGTCTGAGTGGGGTTCCATTGACGTGTGTTATCTGATTGGTGCCCCCCCCTATTGGAAAGAACCGGCGATAAAGCAAATCCTGTCCCTGTCCGACCAGAAGGACTTTCTGCTGACTAAAATGAGGTGGTCAGTCGCGGAGACGCGGTTTGCCACATGGAAAATACAGGCCCCGACGGTCCAGTCGCTGATTGCAAAAGTTTTCCGCACACAGGCAAAAGAAAAACAAATGGTTGTCATCAGCAAAGAGGAATACAAACAGAGACGCCACCCCAGGACCCAGTCCAATTTGTTGGTCTCCAATAAGCCCAAACATGAGCAGACAAACGAAGAGACGGCGCTCTCGTTTGATTTTAAGCGAAAAAGCGACACTGAGTCATCATGACCTCGCCCTCCCCCACTCAGCCTACCAAGGCTGCCAAGCTGCTGTCTGATCAAGCTAAGCTAGATCCTATACCCCCCTTGCATGTGCATGCTCCGATGCAAGCGCAGCAGATTTCCTCTTTCCCGAATTCTAATATGAAAGTCGCCACTTTCAATTGCAATGGACTACTGACTGTCCCTGCAAACAGTACAGATCCAGAACAGCGCATTCACACTGTCATGCGGTTCATACGCCGAGCGGGTGTCTCGGTTCTAGGGCTACAGGAGCCTCACCTAAAAGATGATGCAATGTTCCTCCAAGTCAAAGAAGCACTATCCCGAAAAAACTTGAAATGTGTCAGTAATTTTTCTCCACATGGCAGAGGAGGAGCAGCCATCATTTTCCCGAAAACATGGAAAGTAAGGCAAAGCTGGGCCCTGGAACCCCGCTCCCTATATGTGATGCTAGAGGATGAGCAGGGTTTTTTTGCATAGTTTTGGTGTCCCATTTCCACCACGAAGCCTCCCTACGGAAAAAACAATGGTCTGATATTGCCATGTTACCCCGATCCTTAATTGCTCCCAACACCATCTGGCTATGTGATCATAACTCGGTTCTGCTGCCCACCAGAGACGTGGCAAATTCCAAAGCGGCGACAGACCAGCCAGCCACATTGGATGCAAGGGAAGAGGAAGCTTCGACTCTCATGCGTTTTGGGCTTGTGGATGCATATGCATGTGCGCATTCAAGCAGAGCGACAGACCATGACCCGCACGGGTGGACCTGGGGCTTCCCCTCATCAAAGGCCAAGGCGCACACGAACACACCTCAGCAGAATTCAAAACGTCAGAAGGCGCAAACCTCTGATGACGAGGATCAGGCTCAGTCGTGCGATAGACGTCGCAGAATTGACAGAATCCACATTCCCTACAGTATGGAATCTTTCATCTCAGAATGCTACCCCACCTTTTTGGCCGATTCTGATCACAAATTGGTCCTTTTGGGCCTACAGTGTCCGTCAGCTCTGGCGGCTACTCGTAGAAAACGCTGCCCCGTTGGGTTTTTGAGTTATGAGGAAGAGGTTTCAGAACTCAAAAGCCAATTACAAACAGTCCCGGGAGAGGGGGAAATCTGGTGGGGCAAAGCACTCTCGCTCATCCGACGACGGGCAGTGCAATACGAGACCAAACACACCCCGACAGGTTTCACAGAATTACAGGTACTGGTAATGGAGTCCACCAGACTCAGGCTGTGCCCCCAAGCGTGGCACTACCTCTGGACTAATGGCTACCCATCAATCCGTGACCCAGCCCCTGCCTGTTCACTGCTGGTGCACATGGCGGAATCCCAGCAGAGGGATCGATCATGTGCCTTGGTGTTGGATAAGTTAAAAACCCTTATGCACGAACCCTTCGACGCCCCAGTGCGCAGGACACGCCAGGAGGTTTGGCGTCTGGTGAAACAGCTCCAGTCAAAAAGAAAACTGATGTCCCTCAGGCATAAAACAGGACAGGTGCTATATGATCCGCATGCGATTGCCTCTGAGATTACATCCTTCTGGCAACAAACAATGTCGGTGGGGGGGCAACCACGGAATGAATGTCATTCCTACCTGGCCTCATTTTTTAAGTCCAAGAACATACCTCTGACGGCGGAAATGCTCATTAAGCCGCTTTCGGCTCCACTAGTGCACGCATTGATTGTACACGACACTGTGATGTTGCATGAAAAAATTACCCCCACGTCAGGCATCAGACAGGGGTGCCCCTTGTCCCCTTCACTCTTTGCGCTATTGATCTCCCCGATCTCTACATATTTGATGGAACTGTCCCCTACTGTAACAGTATTGTTATATGCAGATGATTTGCTAATCATCATTCGAGATTCGCCCCTACACGCAGCCCTTGCCCTGCGTTCTTGCATTGAAGTTATGAAACAATTTTCCAAATTCTGCGGGCTCCAGATAAACCACGATAAGTCAGCAATCTTGATTGTTGGCCCCTGGTAACCCTCAGATCAGGAGCTCCTGGACGCTACAGGCATCAATGTTCAAACTGCTTACACGTACCTAGGAATAAAATTGGGATACGTGTCTCCTGAAGAGGCCTTTGCGCCAGCTCTACAAAAAGCGCCCGGAAGAGTACATTCAATGCAGCACTGGAACTTAACTGTGAAAGAGCGAGTGTTCCTATTAGAAATGTGGATCCTTCCGGTGCTTGTGTACCCAGCACGTGTGATTTTCCCAGTCAAGAAGGTGGTGGATTCATTGAAAACAATCTACAACATAGCATTGGGACTGAACTCGTGGGAGCTGACACAGGGCATCTTGGCTCTCCCCGAGTCTCAAGGGGGCCTTAACTTGGCCCAGCCGCATTATTTTTTATGGTGGCATCACTCAGCGCTTTTTGTAAATTACACTCTACATCCCACGGATGTTCCCCTGACTGTGTCTGCACAGTTCGAAGCCTGGGTGAGGCCCAGAGCTATTAGAGTCACGCCGGCCCAACTGGGCTTTCAAATGGACGTCAACTTGCCTGGGATTTCCTTCCCCTATTTGGCCTTTAGTGCAAAGTCTTTCTCTCTCCTACGACAAGGTCCGAATGTTAACCCCCCAGATGCCCTGAGCTACGATATGCCCCTGTGGCACAATGTTCTGTTCAAAAACACCCACTTCCATACATACTCGTCGCCATCGCTCATGAGGGATGGCATACTAACAGTGGGACAGCTGCTAGAAGACGATTCCTACCTGAACCAAATCGCTCCCACATGGCACTCGGTTTGCAGAGAAACCATTGGCACTGGCCTCAACTCCAGTGTGTGTGTGTGTGTGTGTGTGTGTGTTTGTGTGTTTGTGTGTGTTTGTGTGTGTGTGTGTGTATGTGTGTTTGTGTGTGTGTGTGTGTGCGTGTGTGTGTTTTTGTATGCGTGTCCGTGTGCCTGTGTGTGTGTGCTGCAAATTTTTGAACCAATATCATAGCGCTCACTAATATATACCACATGTACAGCCCTGTCCGCACTGCAGCAATGTTCACTTCTGGCCCCCATTGCCCCCTGTCCTCCCTCTCTGGACAACAGCAAGACTATGTACCCGTTTGCATCCCAACTGCACCCCACACGTCTCAGTCATCATCATTTCGGTCATTGTATCGCTGTGTGCATCGCAAGCTTGCCAATTGGGGCCCTTGCACAGGGGTCGGAGCATGCACATGGCGGAAGCAGGGTGCAGTAGTGTGTGTGTGTGTGTGTGTGTCACCGAAAAATTTCAAATCAAGCTCAAACTGTGATGTTTAACAGACATAAAGGTCCTACAATTCTTCAGCAAAGCCACGTGTTCCAAATTCGAGAGGCCTCGATGGGAGAACAACAACTAGGACACTCATTCACAGCTTCGGGTTTGGGACAGATGTCAGGAATGGCAAGCACATGCAGGCAGGCCTGGCAGGGCTCATCAGCACCCTGCGGCAGACTGTGGAGAACCTTGGGAAACGCTGCAACGAACAAACCAGGGTATGCCGCGGATTAGCTTCTACAGATCATTCGAACAGGCACCGTGCCCCCTTGTGTTTGTGCTGCACCCCATACCAAGCTGTTTATTTAGGGGGGTTTACAGGCTTTTCAGTCCCCGGCCCCCAGATTGTGTAAATGGGTGTAAATGTTTCCCCAAAACGGAGTAAATTCCCAAGGAAAATGGAGTAAATTCCTAAGAAATGGTGTAAATTCACAAAAAGGACGGTGTCACTCAACAGCTCAACCAATCTCAAAAACTCAAAACACAGGAATTCCGTGTTTTGAAGATTGGTTACCTTGGCCTTGTGACCCAAAGTGGTGTTTTCACACCGTTTCTGTATATAGCGGCAGCCATGGTTTTTTTCCGGTGGGTTTGCCCATGGATAGCCGTGGGGGGGGGGGGGGGGGGTTACTCCCTGGTCCCCCTCCCAAAATTCAACTTCTCAGTAGGCACACCAGCCAACATACCCGCTGCAGTCCGGCTGCAAACTACCCCCCAAGTATCTCATGAAACCGGGGGGGGGGGGGGGGGGGCTTGCAAGGGTAGGCTCCAGCGGGTTGGGTAGTTTGGGGTTTTTTGGGGGGGGTCCCCAAGAAGCAGATGGATGGATGGATGGAGAGATGGTGGGAGCTTGCGGGGGGGGGGGGGGGGGGCGCTCCTTGGGAAGCACTGAGGCTCTGCTAGCTCACAGTCCCTGCCCGCTGGTGCTTCTTGGATTCGCTTGTAGCTGTCATTTACAAGAGCACAATCAACAACCACACAGCAGCTCACAAATGCAACTTGAGTGCAAGGCTAGTAAAAGTGTTGTCCATAGAGGACACAAAGCATTCGCTTGCAATGATAAGCAAATCCTCTCTCCTGTTCCCCTGGTTTTGATAGGGGTCAGCACATTTAGTCATAGGGGATGTGTTAATGAACCTGACCCTGAAATGCTTTGTCCTCTTGAATTGCGCTATGCACACGGGGAAGTAGGACAGATAACCCCAACCCCTGAATCACTCGCATCTCTGACCCACTCCAGGTTCATTGTGTTTTCTTATGATTATGCCCCACCGCTGTGTGGTGTCAACTCTCTTGCAGCTCGTCATATTTGCAGTGCTGTGGCACCCGACACAGCAATCCGCCCTCGAGACACTCTGCACAGGATATGCAGCAAGATGTTTTGGGCCATTGTATTGCAGACACTTCGATGCCGCAAGCGGACAGTGGACTGGGGTTTTAGAGGCCTGTAATAAGTACGGTGCCATGGCATGCCGCCAATATTTTCCTCCTTGGCCTTGCCCTGGTGGTGGTGGTGGTGGTGGTACTGTGTCCGCAAATGTGTGTGACACACTCTGCGATGAATACAACCGCTGCTTCACCGAAGATGCATGTGCTTACGTTGCCCACACTACATATCTCTCGGGGACATTCATAACATGCCAACGCGGAGCAAATTCGTGTATTCTCAGGGTTTTCTCCATTTTTCGTCCAGAGCACCAAAATTTTGTTCCGTAGGGGGGGGTATGTGTATACTTTTTGAAATCTGTGAGAAAAGGCCATTTCAGAAATGCATGGGTTAGGGGGGGGTAGCTGACGATATTTTTGAGCATCGAGGCCAAACTTTTCGGTCTCCACAACGATGCGACTGATCTTGAAATAGTGGAGGAACTGGGTCTTACAAATTTGTCGCCGCGACCCACGGTAGGGTACAAAGTACGTTGCCTGGTGCCCCCTTTTTCTGGTGTACTTCTGACGACCTGCGTGTTTCACATCTTGCTCCAAATCGACGTCGATGCAGGTTGCCAGAAATTCGTGTTGCGAAGCCTTGGTGGGGTGAATCTTTTTATCCCAAAACTGGGCTGCAAAAGCCGCGGCCTCAGTAGTGGATAAAATGTCGTGCTCTGTGTGGGCGCATGCAGGCTGCTGTGACCCACCTGTACGAGGCTTTTTGGCGCGCGAGTCAGGCCGCCGCGTCACCTGCACCCAATTTTCACCCCCAGATCGCGCTCTTTTTCGCACCAAAGGTTTCAGTGGCGCATCAGGGGAAGCAACAGCACGTTGTGTGAATTTGTATGAAGACATGGTGGCTGCCTGTTAGCAAAAATAGGCAGCAGGCAACACAGGCACTGTCCAAAGCGGACAAAAATCTCAAACATGTCGTTAGCACAGCATGCAAACCTGGGGTGTTCCGAATAGCCCATTTCAAGGGCTTTCCGAATATGACCCACATACCCCCCCCAACCGGACACTCAGCGGGCACAAATGAGACCACAAAGGCACCAACCCCTGAAAACGCTCCGTGTTGGCATGAAACCGCACGTCCCCGAGAGATATGCCCCAGACTACATATGGTCCGGGCCATACACCTTCTGCAACAATATCACAGCCGCAGGAAGTTGCAGACAATGCTTTCCTGAATGGTCATGCTGGCCTGCAACAACGTTGAACGTCTTCTCTGCGCCCATCTATCAGATCTATCAGACCCCATCTTGTGATGTAGATATTTGCCGTCCATTTGGCTGGTGCTTTACATCCCACAGCTGCACAGTTTACAGTGGCGAGAAGTTTCTCCATTATGCATATGGTAAAGTGTGTGATGTTGTGGTTCAGCGCTGCAGACGCTGCTTCCCGCAGTGGGCCTGCAACATGCCTCGTTCACCACCATCTCAGCTGCCACTGCTGGACCACACAGCATTGAGCCTCCTAGCGAATTTCCGCTGGATCCCAGAAGCAACGTGCAGCAGTGAGTTTGTGTCCTGTGGCGTAGTCAATGAGTCGCTGAGGGTGGTAGGGCTGGATATTGATTACGCATCGCGATATTGGGATTCACGGGGTCCACCGGTTGAATTATCCATTGAAGCGTTGCAAAACATTTCAGCGTTGACATTCCTGAGACTACCTCGAGGGCTGCATGGAGATTTAGAAATGCTGCGCTCTCTGGAACAGCTCACGCATTTGCGCCTCTCGGGGCAGGGCATAACCGGATCTCTCAACACCCTCAACAAATTTCCGCGGCTGAAATTCCTTGTGCTCCGAAGTACGAGCGTTGGCGGATCTTTAGTTGCGTTACAGCAACTCTTAGGTTTGGAAGTGCTCGAAATTAGCAGTCCCGTCAGCAACGTGCAAGGCCACCTGAGTGACTTGCAGGAGCTCAGGGCATTGGAATGCCTCATTCTCGACTCTTCTGCAATAACAGGAAGTATTGAAGAGATATCCATTTTGCCATCGGTGCAGTACTTTGAACTGATCGGTCTTCCTGAGGTACAAGGTTCACTTTCCAATTCTTCCTGGAGCCTGATGTTTTTACGCGTAGCCCGGTGCCCTGGGGTGCAAGTCTCACTGCGTAGTCTGAAAAGGATGTCAAATCTCACATACCTGTCGTTGTTGGAGACAACTGTGGACGGCTCCCTTCAAGAGCTTCAAAACTTGGAGCTTATGGTGCTGCACATTGCATGGCCCGAGGACCTCTGGGCAGTAAAAGCTCCGTTGCGTGCTTTACAACAAATGCGTTCCTTGTTCTGGTTGGGGCTGTGGATGGTAGATGTGCAGGGTTCTGTGGCTACCCTTGCAGATTTGTGCCTCACGCACTTACGGTTGAAGCCCCTTGATCGGCATCAAGTGACAGGCTCTGTGCAGTACCTGAGAGCCATGCCATTGGTGGTACTGAATCTGAACAATTGTGATATCGATGGGCCCATGGGGGTCTTGGGAACTCTGCAGGCGATGGAATTGATGGCCATAGTGTATACTCCGATACATGGCAGTTTGCACGCGTTGTTGGGGATGTCTAATCTGCACCGTCTCACATTACGGGGCCTGGCTATTAAAGGTGGACTTCAGTCACTCTCCAGCGACCTGCCCTTCGCCGCTGAAACAGTGGATCTCTCATACCTGGGCCTCACCGGTTCCATTCCACCCCTTGCCCCTTCCATTAAAGCGTTAACACTGAAGGGCAATAGGCTGTACTCCTCTGGTCCCATCAAGATCCGTTTACCTAACACCCGATATCTGGATCTTTCCAACAATAGCATTACAAACGGCATCATCAAAGATATCTACCTTCAACCTGGAGGCTCCGTGAACCTGCTGGGGAACTCGTTCCGGTGCCCCATCGTCCTTCCTGATGGAACAAACCTCTTGTTTCAAGATTGTCATGAAGATGTGGTACTTCTGGTTATTGTGATATCTGCAACAGTATTTGCGGTTGGTGTCGTAATCTGGTGGATGAGAAAAAATACCGACATCACAGTCCCAACTGATGAAAGCTCTAGGTCAGTCTGGCTGCGGTTCATCCTCATTATCAGCGGAACCCGCTTGTTCGGCTATGCCGACCTGATTACCGACATCTTTGCCAACCTTTCGATGCTGCAGGACTTGGACGTCACTGACGAGTGCACTCCGTTCAACTACTATGAATGGTTCGGGCCTTTCGCAAACTACTATTTTTCTCATTTTGAAGCAACGTTTGTCCCTACAGCGAGGACTAACATCACTGAGTACTTGGCGAAGATGTACGATTCTAGTGGGGTTAGGGTTTCAGACCTTTCCGCAGCGTGTGAGAGCCATTTCAACTGCGTATTCTGGGATAGCGTCTGCCAAGTCGAGGTCACGGACCCACATGCATGGTTCCGCGTGCTCCTCCTCACAGTAACCTCCATAATTGTTCTCCGTGAGGTGGTGAAATTGTTCATACTGCTTTTCCATGCTCTTCAAGGCCGCAACCTCCCAGACAAGCACAAAAGTTCTTTTGTGTTTCCTCCCCCTTCGCCCCCTTCCTGGCTCTGATCTGTACGGGCCTGCGGCCCATGTTCATGTTTCGGCCGGGACTGGCGGACGTTGCGTGGCAAATTTTATACGATGGGCTGCTCGAGGACGTCCCTCAGTTCACCATGCAACTCATTTTCCTCAAAACCATCTCGCGCACCGGTTCCTCGTGGCTTCAGTTGTGCTCGCAGCTGCTGTCGGCTGCGGGGGCGTCTGTCATGTGCCTCCGGGCGATCAATCTCGGTATAAATATAAGGTCCAGAAGGTTTGTGGTGCCGGAGGAGAACAGGCAACGCACGCCTCCGCAGCCGACTTCTGACCGCCAGTGGGTCAGGGTCACTGGCACGGCCATTGGTGATCTCGATGGAAGTACCATCGCCTTCGGCGCTCCACTTTGACCGCTGTCGCGTCGGTTGAGGATGACCTTCGGATTGTGGACATGCTCAACCACCCCCGGCCCCCTGTCATTTGCGAACGAAGTCCTTCTGCAATATGTTTTGCGAGCGCTGGACCGATAGGTGCTGCACCTCCGATATCAGTTGAAGCATGCAATATGTTTTGCGAGCGTTGGACCGATGGGTGCTGCACAGGGAACGTTTATAAGGAATTAAGTTAAGTGGGGGGGGGGGGGTCTGGGTGGGTGCCCCAGCCTGGGTGGGTGGGTGAAAAGTCTGGGACCCTCCCCCCTCTTAGAATTGTACTCTGGGTGGGTGGGTGTGTAGTCTAGGACCCCCCCTTTACTGTTAGTGTGACATGCCTGATGAACCATCATCCGTATGCCAACACCCCCATGACCCACCCCAGCCCCCTCAGCCACGAGCCCGGTCAGAGAGAAGGTTCACTGGGAAGAAAGTGCAGTTGAAGTTGGATGCTTCTCTGCGCTTCTCAACCTGCCCGCCAGAAAAAGTGGCACACAGAGCCTGTTGCTGACTAACCGCCCCCCCCCCTATCGCGTATGCATCTGATGTGCATCGCACCTTCGCCATATTATCAATGTGCCTGAACAGGGCCATCTGCCATGGCACTGCTATTTGATGTCCACGTCAGTAGTCATTGTTTTTTGTTTCGAATGCCTTTGGTTTGAGATTGTGTATGGTTGCCTTTGTTGTTGATGGTGTCATTTGGACTCCTAGCCTCTTCAAATGGTCTGCAAGCCCTTAGACCCACCCGCCCGCCCCACCCGAAGCAGTCCTTTGTTTTGTCAACTTCCATGGGCGATCATTCCCGGGCTGGGACCCTCACCGGCCCAGAATCAGAATGCCTTTGTCTGCCGATTTTGCGTGGGTGGGCAGAGGAACTGTCACGTTCCGTTTTGCAAATGTACCTGGAACGTAGGATATTGAGTCTCTCGCATGCGTTTGTTGGCTGGACAAGGGGGTATTATTGGTGCATTGCCGTGTACGTCAGCTTTCTTGCATCCATGGCACTCCACTGTACCCCGTATCATGCAGAACACTTCAGATTTTCGCAATTTTAGCCATGGATGTTGATTGTATTCACATGTACCCAGCTGGTGCTGTTGTCAATTTTCAACAAATTGGGGGCCGTGTTGCAGGCTGATGGTGCTTTTTTTTTTTCGATTTCAAATGTGTTCAATAACCTGGACGGGAGGCACGGGATCTGCAACCAGATCTCGCAGTTAGTGCAATGGTAATGCAGCCGTATGGTGTGCTGGAAGTATGCGGTTCAATTCCCGGTTAGGGCACTATTTTTTAGCTCCGCCTTTTTTGCAAGGTTGGCGCTTTTTTTGCAAGCTTGGGAGCAGCGGTGACATGCATTTTGTCCTGCCATTGGTCGCTTTGCGTGTACCTGCCGTTCAGCGGAGAGCGCCTCAATCCCCCCCCTCAAATGTTTATAAGAGGGGGGGGGTCTGGGTGGGTTGCTTGGTTTTGGGTGGGTGGGTGCCTCAAAACCCCAAAACCCCCCAGCCCCTTATAAACATTCCCTGGACATGTCCCACATGGGGAGTGGTGAGTACCATTGTGTTGGAAAGATGTCATGTGGGTTTGGCCCATGGTAATGGCGGCACTGAAGATGCCGGTCTTTTTTCTTTTACAATTCTGTTTGGCACGTTATTTGAAGTGTTGTGGTGTCAGATGGGTCTGAAACATGGACAAAAAGTATCCTGCTGCTGCTGTCTTTGTATATACGGCAAAGGAAACGAAAAGCAAACTATCATGCATCCTGCTGCCGCTGCATTTGTGTATTAAGCGAAGGAAACTAAAAGCAAACTATCATGTATCCCGCTGCTGCTGTGTTTGAAAACACCGGTTGGAGATCACAATGCCCAAGCACCCCCAGCCATTGTTGGTGGCGGAGCTGCTGAGTGACGCAGTGCGTCAGGGACCTCCACCCCAGGGCGATCACTTCAAGTTGTATATGTCAGGGTACCCCCTGCCCCCCAAGGGGCTTTGGCGCACTTCTAGTTGGCGGCGGCGGGGGGGTGGGGGTCGTGTATCAACCTGAGAAGTTTCCCCCCACCCCCGCCCCTGCAGACTGCCCGCCCATCCATCCAACTTCAATCCGTGGGTTTCAGTTGGTTCATTTGGAAGTCAGCTCTTGCTGAGTGGGGCCCTCCCTCGCAACTTGCAACTCCGGTTGTGCAGGTGCTGCCCCCCAACCCCCCAACCCCAACCCTCCTCCGGCATGGGACACATGTGTCCCTGGGACATGTCCCACATGGGGAGTGGTGAGTACCACTGTGTTGGAAAGATGTCATGTGGGTTTGGCCCATAGTAATGGTGGCACTGAAGATGCCGGCCTTTTTTCTTTTACAATTCTGTTTTGCACGTCATTTGAGGTGTTGTGGTGTCAGATGGGTCCGAAACATCCCGTTTGCTTGCAAATGGGGGGTTGCATTCGTGTGCGTATAGAACCGAATTTCATGTGTTTTGCCGAATTTGTGACTCTTTGTGAGGTGGGCTCTGCCACCCGCCCTCCCGCCCTCACCTGGTTCCCCACGCACTGGCTGAGTGAACTAAGACATTGGGCCTGTGGACCGTGGAAGTGTCTGCTGTGCAATTTGGATCACAGTGTTCTTTGCTCCGTCGTAATGCAACTTGGATACAGTCAGACCAAAAATTAGCAGAGGTGCCTTTCTTTTCTGATAATTTTTTACCTTGTAATTTTTTCCCACCGTTGATGCACTGACACACCACCAGTCATGCCGCGTTGTCTGAGTGCGTGAATGTTGTATTCATTCTTTCCATTTGTTCTCCACCATTATGCAGCCCCTTGCAATAATGCAACAACAAATCCGTAGGTCAAACATTCCGAAAAAAACCACACACTGCTTTCAACCAGCTGATCAGTATATTATTTGCAATATCAAAGGGCATGTCGGGTTTTCACTTCCGGGTGGGGGGGGGGGGGATCAATAGAGCCCCCCAAAACTAGGGGGGGGGGGTTCGGGAAAAGGGTTCAATTGACAGGCGCCATTAATCAGTCATTATGAAGTCTGGCGCCAAAGGCGCTGAGAAATTTTTTTGAGCACTAAAATTGGTCGATTTTTTTTCACCAAATATATGGCAAATGATGACTTTTCTGAACCCCCTCGACGCACTGATTCCAAAAATCCCATTTTCTTTTTTCCCGATTTTGGGGTCTGGGTCACCTCCAAGGCCTGGGGGTCAGACTCGGTAAGATTTTGGGGGTCCTATCAATTGAGCCCTTTTTGGGGGAGGGGGGTTCCGGCCGGAGGGCTCTATCGACCCTCCACCCCAGCCCCCGGAAACGCAAACCTGGCCTTCCAAGCCAAAAGTAACCTGGGTTGGAACAATTTCCGTTCACTGCTTTGCTTCCCTCTGTGGGTCAGATCCACTGTGGCGAATTACGAGAAGCAGCACAATTTTTTGATAATTTTCTCCCTGGTAATTTTTTTCCGTGGTACTATTTAGCCTTGGTAATTTTTAGTTGGACTGTGAAATGTATCCTGCTGCTGCTGTCTTTGTATATACGGCAAAGGAAACGAAAAGCAAACTATCATGCATCCTGCTGCTGCTGCATTTGTGTATTAAGCGAAGGAAACTAAAAGCAAACTATCATGTATCCCGCTGCTGCTGTATTTGAAAGCACCGGTTGGAGATCACAATGCCCAAGCATCCCCAGCCATTGTTGGTGGCGGAGCTGCTGAGTGACGCAGTGCGTCAGGGACCTCCACCCCAGGGCGATCACTTCAAGTTGTATATGTCAGGCTACCCTCCTCGCCCATAGCATCGAGAAACAGAAACGGTGGGCCAACATAGCAGTTTGGTGGATCTTCGTGATTGGCCAACTGCCAGATGAGTTGCAACATCGGAGGGTTTTGGTCCCAAACCTCCCTCATACTACGTGTGACATAGTTTTGCCCAGCGAAGGGGCTTTTGACAGTGCGTAACCACAGGCGTAGCTCCCAGGTAGGCGTTACCGAAAGAAGGCCTGATCGAGCGCGAGTGCCCCAAGGTGGCCGAACAGCTCGGCAAATGCCGGTGGTGCAAGGGATGGTCTGCTCTAAGCAAGGAGCTGTTGCCAAACAGCTGCAACTGTTGTTAATGCTGTACAAGCCCGGTGAAGTCAGGATTGCACCACTGTTTGCCGTCCTGTAGAGCTGCCGGGCACTCCGCTGTGGCAGAGTGTGTGCACTCCGCACTGAAGATTACTGCCGTGTGGATTCGTAATGTGTTGGTGCCAGGATGGAAGTACCATCGCCTTCGGCGCTCCACTTTGACCGCTGTCGCGTCGGTGGAGGATGACCTTCGGATTGTGGACATGCTCAACCACCCCCGGCCCCCTGTCATTTGCGAACGAAGTCCTTCTGCAATATGTTTTGCGAGCGCTGGACCGATAGGTGCTGCACCTCCGATATCAGTTGAAGCATGCAATATGTTTTGCGAGTGTTGGACCGATGGGTGCTGCACAGGGAACGTTTATAAGGAATTAAGTTAAGTGGGGGGGGGGGGGGTCTGGGTGGGTGCCCCAGCCTGGGTGGGTGGGTGAAAAGTCTGGGACCCTCCCCCCTCTTAGAATTGTACTCTGGGTGGGTGGGTGTGTAGTCTAGGACCCCCCCTTTACTGTTAGTGTGACATGCCTGATGAACCATCATCCGTATGCCAACACCCCCATGACCCACCCCAGCCCCCTCAGCCACGAGCCCGGTCAGAGAGAAGGTTCACTGGGAAGAAAGTGCAGTTGAAGTTGGATGCTTCTCTGCGCTTCTCAACCTGCCCGCCAGAAAAAGTGGCACACAGAGCCTGTTGCTGACTAACCGCCCCCCCCCTATCGCGTATGCATCTGATGTGCATCGCACCTTCGCCATATTATCAATGTGCCTGAACAGGGCCATCTGCCATGGCACTGCTATTTGATGTCCACGTCAGTAGTCATTGTTTTTTGTTTCGAATGCCTTTGGTTTGAGATTGTGTATGGTTGCCTTTGTTGTTGATGGTGTCATTTGGACTCCTAGCCTCTTCAAATGGTCTGCAAGCCCTTAGACCCACCCGCCCGCCCCACCCGAAGCAGTCCTTTGTTTTGTCAACTTCCATGGGCGATCATTCCCGGGCTGGGACCCTCACCGGCCCAGAATCAGAATGCCTTTGTCTGCCGATTTTGCGTGGGTGGGCAGAGGAACTGTCACGTTCCGTTTTGCAAATGTACCTGGAACGTAGGATATTGAGTCTCTCGCATGCGTTTGTTGGCTGGACAAGGGGGTATTATTGGTGCATTGCCGTGTACGTCAGCTTTCTTGCATCCATGGCACTCCACTGTACCCCGTATCATGCAGAACACTTCAGATTTTCGCAATTTTAGCCATGGATGTTGATTGTATTCACATGTACCCAGCTGGTGCTGTTGTCAATTTTCAACAAATTGGGGGCCGTGTTGCAGGCTGATGGTGCTTTTTTTTTTTCGATTTCAAATGTGTTCAATAACCTGGACGGGAGGCACGGGATCTGCAACCAGATCTCGCAGTTAGTGCAATGGTAATGCAGCCGTATGGTGTGCTGGAAGTATGCGGTTCAATTCCCGGTTAGGGCACTACTTTTTAGCTCCGCCTTTTTTGCAAGGTTGGCGCTTTTTTTGCAAGCTTGGGAGCAGCGGTGACATGCATTTTGTCCTGCCATTGGTCGCTTTGCGTGTACCTGCCGTTCAGCGGAGAGCGCCTCAATCCCCCCCCTCAAATGTTTATAAGAGGGGGGGGGTCTGGGTGGGTTGCTTGGTTTTGGGTGGGTGGGTGCCTCAAAACCCCAAAACCCCCCAGCCCCTTATAAACATTCCCTGGTTGGGTTCCAAGGAAGTGAGCTGGCCGATTCGGTAGCAAAATGGGCCGCTTTCTTCCTGCCAACGCCTCAGATACCACCCCCCCCCCCCCCAAACGGAAGCATCAGCATTGGACCCTTCCCTGCTCCTGGGAAAATCACATCCACTTACACAAAAAAATGCCCTTTCACGCTCTGCTGAAAGGGTTGTTTTGCTATGAGGCACAGTTTGCACCCCTGTGTTGTATCTTATTGCAGTGATTTTTTTTTGTTTTTGGCGAACTCTGTGGTCAGATGCCAGAGTCTAAGACACCGGTACTAGATAAAAAGAGGCCAGTGGATGAGGTGGATTCTGAGATAGTCAAGCTGAGAGCGTTAGAAAAAACTGGATTTCAACATTGGATCAAGAGGGTTCAGGGGGACTATCCCGCAAATAGGGCATCCGCCTTGACGATGGAGTGGCAGAAGGAGGGTAAGAATGTGCCAGAGATGCTAGCAGGAATGGCCACACTCTTGCAAGTGGGACTTGAGCCAGAATGCATGCTTGATTTGGTGGTGCCCTGGCAGGACGTAGCCTCGGTAAAATATGACTGTGCGGCTATGAAATTCAAACCAGTTGGTACCCAGATGGGAGGCGGCGCCCGGCGGGGGCTCCGCACACAGTCGACTTTCTCCACCAGGAAATCGCTGATCTTAGACGCAAACTGGATGCTTAGTCAGCCGCCAAGTCGAAGTCCAAGTCCGCCAAGACAGACTACCTCAAGGGGGTCCTCATTGTTGAACTGATCGAGGAGTTTTTGCAGGAGCTGGCGATCCCGGAATGGATGGAGGACCTCTGCAAACTGCTGACCAAGGCCCTGGACGAGGAACTCTTGGACGACCCGTCCGTGCCTGCAAATGACCTCCGGAGGCTCCTTATCAACAAATACAACGAATATGACAAGCGGTATCATAAGGGACGTGGTTCGAGACGGCGCAGATCGAATTCGAGACATAAACCTCGACGTCACAGGTCCTCCTCCTCATCCCACAAGGGCAAGAAGTCGCGCAGATCTAGGAGATCCCGGAGCAGTTCTACAGAGAGTTCATCTGAGCGTGGATCTGAGTCTGATGAGGAAACGTACTGCAGGGGGAAGTTCAAGTTCATAATGAGGGATGGCACCGAGTTTCTGATTGCCAATAACGGTCGAGAGTGGCGTACTGACAAGCGCCCCCCTGGGGACTACGACAAATGTGGAGGGCGCCACTGGGAGTGGCTCTGTGGCAAAGGCAAGTCGAAAAAATGACTCGGGGCAGTGGATGCCAAGGGGGGGGTACTCACGATCCTGCAGCAGGTTGTGGACCCCGGCAGGCGATGTGGAATGCCCCTCGTCAGGGGGGCCTTCCTGCAGCTGTTGCACCTTGAAGCCCTGGTGCCGCCTCCGCAAATGAGCCAGGTGCTCATCTGTTTTTTTCCTGCTGCAGGAAGTAGACCTGCACAAACAGGTACAGCCGGACATAGTCAAATGACCGGCCGCACTTTGTTTGCTCTGCAATGACCTTTCGGGTCAAGTCAGAGTGCAGGCGGAGGGCGTCCAGCCAGTCCGTCGACGGGGCCAGTCCTATCACAGGGTAATAACCCGGGATCAACAGAGCTTTCAAGGTGGTTCGATCACTTCGTGGCAGCGCGTGAAGACTCAGGGTCGGTCACATGGTGGTCTGTCTTCCTGCAGTCATGGGCCTCCTCGACTTTGGACGTCTATGACAGACACCCGCGAAACATCAGGCAGAGATCGTTGCTCGCCCCTGGGTACTCCTCCACTCAAATCCTCCAAGACTACCTCTTGGAACTTTTCAGGGGCCAGCTCACCTCCTCGGACATGCGACAAGCCATATCAGCCTACCGGATGCTTGAAGAGATGGGAATCGCAAATAACTTCGTCCCCAGGGCCGTTTGGAGAGCTGTTCATGCCAAGGACCGCTGTAGCAAGTTCAGTGCAAGGGGATGGGGGTCGCTGGCAGCCATCTGGACCATGGCACTGAGAGCCGCCGCCCTTGCGAAGCCCATGAGCCTGACCACATAGGTACTGGCTGGCCGGGTGATCCGGCACCTACGTGTCTTTCTATCTAAGTACGAGACTGTCGCCGCGGTAGGGTCCAAGTCTTGCACCCTGATCGACACGGATTCACTGATTCGTAAGCAGGATGCTGTCGCCAATATTGCCGACGTGCAGACAAGAAGGTCCTCGCCTGATTCGCTAGCCTGTGGCTCGGGCGTAAGCCTTTCCAACCATTGGTCAAGGGGGGCGCAAAAGTACTCCAGGCATCGCTGGTCCGGCTACTTGGAGAGGGCCAGTACGACCACTTGCGCTGGCACTGTTGGAGGAGGCTTGGGGCAACGTTGCTTATCAGGCATGGAGCGACCGTCCAAGAGTTGCTTGCATGGGGGAGATGGCGCTCAGTCAAGTCTGCCCGCAGGTATGTGGCTACCTGGGAAGACAGTCCCTGGAGTGATGAGCATCTACCCCGACCATCGCTGGTGGAGGGGAAGATCGGACAGTGGCAATTTATCAAAGGTACTACACGCACAGCCACGTCATTATGGCCAATGTCACTCGCGGCGGGGCGAAGACTCGATGGTTGGAGGTCGGATGATTCGGACGTCGACGACGGAGCCCACGTGGAAACCTTGGGTACCATTGACCCGCCGTATGGAGCCGAAGAGGAAGCGAGCGCAAAGTAGACGCGGGTCGAACCTGCAACGTCGGGACCAGAACCAGGTGCCAAAAAGGATGGACCTGGTGTACCTGCAACCGTGGGACCAATCACTTCGCCGGCCAAGAGGATCCCCAAGAAGGCCCGAGTGTCCCGTGGAGCGGCACATGTCGACGTCGCCAGCAAGATCGGAAAACTAGCGGCCATGGCCCGACAGGCCGCGAAATCGACGACTATGGGGTGATCCCACCTCTCCAGAGGCTCCTCCCGATGCCAGGTCTGCTAGGATTGCGCCCATGAAGGGTGGGCGTTTCCGTGAGTACCGGTCTAGGCTCTGGCGTCTGGCCCCAAAAAAAACCCCGACCCCCCGAGACCCCTTTTGCTAGGCTATGGAAACCCCTGTTTTTGATGTTGCGAGTTTTGTGTAATGTAATGGAGAAGCACCGTGATGCCCCTGACCCCACTGTGGAGAGTTTTTTCAATGCTGTGGCGGTCATGACTGCTGATGATATTCACTCTGTCCAGATTGTTACTTCCCCTACCAGTCCCAAACCACGCCCGGGTAATGGAGGTAGACCCCCCCCCCCCTGTTGTCTCTGTGGAGCTGGCTGCCAGGGGCTTGGGGTCAGCACGGTGTGTAGAGATCCCACCACAAACATGGGATAATATTGTTGAGGAGACCTCCCTGAGTGCTATGGCGGGGGTGCAGTTGCCTAAGACAGACCTTAGTCCTGTGGTACGGGCGATGACACAGGCGCTGCATGAACAGGGCCACGTGGTCCGCATTGAGAGGGGAATGCCAGGTTGGGGTTCCAAGCCCAGTGCTCCGGTATTTGTCATCCGTAAGTCGGATGTCAAATGTTCTTTCATTCTTTATAAAATAAGGAGGGCAATAGACGGGATCCCAACCCACAGCCGTCTATGCGACTCCCTAATATGTGGTCCCTACGTCGGAGATTGCTTTTTTGGAGGGGTTCCAGGTATGCCCAGGATCTTGATATTTATGCTTGTACCTTCGATCTTAGCAACTGTTTCACTTCTCTGAGATTGCCCCCCCATGCGTGGGGAACTTTTAGAGTCCAGGGGGAGGGGACTGAGATGTACGACCTGCGTTCCTTACCTTTTGGTGGGAAATTGTCCCCCCCCATTTGCTAGTTGGTGGTAGGTACTCACGTAAGACAGGCTTTTGACATCCTGGTCTCCACTATGGGTACTCCATACGTAGTGGGGTATGACCACTACCTTGATGACGTGCTGGTGGTGCGGGAGGGTCCACCAGAGTGGCTCCGTGACTGCATGATTTGGTTAGCTAAGTTCATGCAGGCTGAAGGTTACCTAGTCTCACCTAAAAGTGTTCTGGAACCTGGGAAAGGTGGTCAAGTGGCTCGGGAAGGAAGTGGACCTTGTGAATTTTACTACTGCGAATCTGCTGGGGCTGCAAGTCAGGATTGTTGCTTATCTGGTGAAAATTTTTGACAGCCACGTCTCGGTTAAAGATTTGCAGAGGGTAATGGGTTTGATAAACTGGATGGCAACACTCGCTACAGGACACCTCCCCTTTTTTGGGGGGGTTTATTGTGCTGTGGCTGGATCGAACTCTGGTTGGTTACACGTGACCCCAGGTATGTGGCTGGCGTTGGTGTCGGCCATGTTTATTGCCACACCCCCTTTCCGTGCTCCTGACTGCTATGTACGTGACTGGTTGTTTGTTAAGTGGATTTCGGTGGACGCCGCTGAGTTCATGTCTCGGTCACGCGTCAAACTGTATTGGATTGGGATTTTTGACCCGGCAGGGGGTGCGTGGGCCCTTGTTTGTCCCCGGTGGGTTGATAACCAACAGGTGGCGGTGCTGTATGGCGTCTGGATGATGCTTAAAGTCGCCGTGCGCAGGAGGCTTCCCCAAGTGCTCATGCTCCAGGATAATGTGGCGGCCATTTGGGCTGCGGTCAATTTACGTGCGCGGGCGCCCTTGAGGAAGCAAAACCGTATTTCGAGGGCGATTGTTATGCTCCTCCGCCGCTCCGGAGTGATACTCCATTCAGCTTATGTTCCGTCTGCTTACCAGCCTGCAGACCTTGTTTCACGTCTGCCCTATTTTTCTAAGAGATGTCTTGAGCTACCTGCATACCAGGCCCAGCAGCGCTAGGATATATTAATCAACAATTTGCATTATATTGAGTATAAAGGTGCTAGTTTTTTGTTGGTGTGAGAGGCTATGGCCCGGATGTCCTCTCCCCGTTGTGGCCCGGCGGGTAAACCTTTCCACCAGCCGGAGGGTGTCTATACGCCCATAGCCTAATAGGGCTACGGTCCTTGGCGCCCTGGTGGGGAGGGGCAGCTGCAGGGCTCCCTTGGGCAGGGGGGATTTTCCTGGGACTCGGCGAGCGTGCCCGTTTGGAGATGTACCACTTGCTGCAGTTGGAGTTTAGATTCTCGGTGTTTTGTGTGCTATACAAGTCATTATACCTATGCTAGACTGTCCCAGGGCCTATAGTGCTGATGACCAGAGAACTGAGGGGAAGAGCACTGATGTAGTTTGCTATTGCATTGAGTTTCAGCTTTTGGTGCTATGTCTGTGCAAAAATGCCCTTTCACGCTCTGCTGAAAGGGTTGTTTTGCTATGATGCACATTTTGCACCCCTGTGTTGTATCTTATTGCAGTGAATTTATTTTTGATTTTTGGCGAACTCTGTGGTCAGCCCGCCCACCCACCCAGTTCGCTGTGGCTACGCACTGGCTGTTTTTCAACAACATCACGCTGATGAGCACTGATGTAGTTTGCTATTGCATTGAGTTTCAGCTTTTGGTGCTATGTCTGTGCAAAACCTGGTACCTCAGCACCTTGAAATGGGTGACCACCAAGAATTATATTCCACACTACAGCATGCATCCATAGAAGTGCCCCCATTGCTCCTCCACACACCTCATGAACCCCACCCCTGTGGTAGCTCTTTGCAAGAAGTGTACCCACCTTCAGAACCAATTCATTGACGCTTGGCCTGCCAATTTCCGCCCGGCTGTACACCACCGGGAAGAAGGGCGGAGCCACGGCCTGATGACCAATTGTCCTCTGGCTCCTCCGCAGACTCATCCTCAGAGTCCTCCGACTCCTCTGACCCTGACCCTCAAAGGGAAGGTGCTGTGGAGCAGCTCCGACCAGAGGAGAGAATTGATGGACGGGGCGGAGACCAGCAAGGTGAAAAGAGTCCAGGTGCTGGAGAGAGAGAGAGTGCCAGAGACGCCAGAACGGGGGGTGCCAGGCCACGCAGAGCCAGAGCAACCACCCCCAGCGAGCCCGAGGGCAGGGACTGCCCTCCCCCCCCTGACCCCCCCCTCGGCCGGGGAGGGTGGGGCGAAAGCGCAGGACAGAGAGTCAGGAGCAGTGCCAAGGGGACATATGGAGGTGGATGAGACAGAAGTCGGGCCGGGAAAGCACAATGCCAAGAAAAAGCTCTTCGGTGTGCCGAAGAGAGACCACCAGCCGTCGGGAGAGACCCCATACCCCCCGGACAAAGTTCAGTTGGTACCAGCTAAGGTGCAGGGATGCACAGGGCCCCATGACAGGGCCCCACACGCAGGCTATGACCTGTGCGCGCCTCTCCAAGGGGGAAGATTTGCACACTGGAAGCCAGGAAAAATGCCACTGCCACCTGATGTGGAGCAATCACAGAGCGCTGGTGGAGAAAATCCAGAGATCCATCAGGAAAGTGGTACGCAGCCTTGGCTTTCAGTTGGCAGGCCAACAGACAATTGCTGGGTTGTTGCGGGACTGGGCCCTGCTGACCTTGATCACTGCTTTTCCTTCTTAGGTAGGCGGGACTGACTCAACTTACTGCTGGGCTCCACGAGACTGCGAAGTAAACTAAATCCCGCCGGCCATCAGGGCCCTGTGCATACTTTCCGCAGGCCAGAGCACAGTTGCTTTCTCTTTTACACACCAGTGATTCTCGCCTTCGATTATGTTTGCCGTGTTATGGGCCCTGACCCCTCCACTCCACCCCAAAACCCCACCCACTGCCCTCCTGCTGTTTTCCGCCGCCTGCCTTCCCTCTTTTGTGCCTTGGTTGCATGAATGCCCCTATTTTTTCACCAAACAGTAACAGATTGGCCCTTCCCAGGTCCACCACTCCATCTTCTAGCCTCGGTTGTGGGATGTGTTCTTTGTCTTTGTATCGTACTTTGTATGTCTCTTCTCTGTGGAAGTGGATTTGCTCAGTTCCCCTGGGTCGCCACTATTCACGCCTCTATTCCACATTATGTGAACTCAGTGTTGAACTCAGGCGGGAGTACTGCCACGCACAAAAAAAAATGGTAGTGGTTCAGGGTCATGCTCAGGGTGTGCAGTGAACACGTGCACTGTCAAGGCATGGCATGCATCAGAACGGGTGTTGGCCTACGCCTAGCACTCTGGATGCCCACGAACGAATCTCTGTGGCGGGTCCATGGCTGCTGAGGGTTTCTGCAACTCTACCCCCCCCCCCCCCCCTTGCAATAGCCACGCCCTTGTCCAAGCTACAGTAGGCATAGGGACCGTATTAATTTGGTACCTCATTTTAATTTGGCACCAAATGTAGTGCAGCCACATAAGACATAGGTTTGGGTCTGACCCTCATTTTTCTGGGGTTTTCTGACCACAGTTTTCATGGTCAGAGACTTAATGGAACGTGATTGTGTGCCGATTGTAGAGGGAAGGAGGGGCTGTGTCATGTTTGTGATGAGTCCTCCTGCTCATAACATGCCTGTGCACTGTAGGCACCCAGTGAACCCCGTACGCTGCTGGATGTGCTGTGTGGTGCTGGGTCTTGTAGTAGTGGCAGTGGTCAGCCTGGTGATGTGCTTTGGCACACTCGCACACATGTGCACTGCAGGCACCCAGTGAACGCTGTACGCTTCTGGGATGTGATGTGTGGTGCGGGGTCTTTGCTTCCCCAATGGGATGAAGTTGTCGGAGCTTGAGGATTTGAACTATTTTTGGTAATTCTGATTCTGATTGAAGTTCTGACTCTGGTTCTCATTTGGGGACGGACACCGATGAGGATGGTTGTAATTGTATTTTTTGTGCTCGGATGCTCATGTGGTGCATTCCTGCTTTTTTCGAGTTATTTCGCAAACTCCCGTACAGAAAAACAACCATCAATCAGCAAATGAAGTATCGCCAGCACCAGCAAATTTGACTGCAAATCATACAACTCCGTGAAACCATGAGGTCCTGCTGATCCAATGTACGCTTCTCATGCCTCACTGCTTGTAGGAACATGGGTGTAAACCTGAAGTTTCATGTTTCAAACACTTTCTTGTGTTTACAAGCCTTTGGGAATGTGGGCGGAGGTTAAGGTGCACTCATAGCATGCACTCACTCGTGTGTGTCGGTAGTTGTATGTGTTGCGCGCAAGCCACGCCCTTGTCTAAGCTACAGTAGGTGTAGGGACCGTATTATTTCCGTACTTTTGCGCAGATATTACAAGGGGGGGGGGGTATTAAAATGGCGGGTGGTTCTGGAGGAGCGACAGTGTCTCTAGGGCTGCCTGCCAAGGTTAATGGGGCCTTTGCTGAAGTGGTGTGCGAAAACTTGTTTGTCTACAAGTCCGATGTGGGCGACCATGTAATTGTAGGGGGCCCGTTGTTTGGTGGATGCTTTGCAGGTGTCCAGAATGTTGAGAGCGGTGCCAGAGGGCAGCGGCCCCCGTGAGCACATTGTCCTTTGTGCTATTGTGCAAGCCGTGTCCGCTTGTTTCTGTTCTTTTGAGGACAGGAAAATGACGGGGCATTTCGGTGCTGATGAGTGTTCATGCGTGGTATGCGTCAGTCTCAGATCCCCACTTTGTCCCACACAGCTATTCTCGGCGGGGTCAAGGGTCCCAGTAAAGTCCAACATAAGGATTGGAGTACTGCGTTTTTGGCTTGTTTCTGGTCCCATAATGTGCCTTAAGGGTTTTGGGGGGTTTGTGGGCGGCAGGGCTGTATTAGAACGGCTGACAACCATCGGAGGAGGGGGGTCCCCTCCCCCCTCCTCCCAATACACCCAATCTCACACTCCTCCCCTGAAGCACACGGTCTTAGTCCAGGTTACTTGGCCAAGGAGTTCCAGCGTACGCAAGGTGATTCGGGTGCAAGATGGTAGCATTAGGGTGCCTTTCCTGTCTTGTAGCATGCAAACACCATGGTGTTGACAAAACCAAGGCCATCAGGTGCAGGCAATTGTATGGTAGCACATTTGTATCATACCCTTTCTTTGTCTTTCCGACTGCTTGAATGTCCCATGTTACTGAATTTTTCAACACTTTTCTGTCTCCGCTCTCTCCAGTTCCAGGACACACATGCACTTTCTTTTGCATACTGTTTTACATCTGCTGTAGTCTGACTGGGGGAAATTTCTGTGCTTGATGCATACTCAGGGGAACCGGAAGCACGCGTGGACGCCAACCATACTGCTGGGCAGGACTGAGCCCCCGGGGTGTGCCTCGTTGGCCCTGCCCCGCACTCACCTTGTCCCAGCCCTCACTTATGTCGTAGTGGCCTCTTTGGCTGCTGGTTTCAGATTCAGCTAACCCTAATACACACTCAGAAAGGGGGTGGGGGATGGCCTCTCTTTGGACACACCCACCCCAGAACCCAAAAAAAAATTGTCCTCTCGAGAAAAATGAAACTTTGACCAGAGAGCCCAAAGTGAGAGGCCCATTTTAGGTACACAACTTTGTTGTCCCTCATAGCCCCCCCCCCCCTGAAGGGGTAGACTGGAAGGGACAACGTTGGGCTGCGCCCGCACCACATCCAATGCCAGACCCATGGGTGCCCTTGGAGACCAGCCTCCGCCCGGCTGCACGTCCCGCATCCTCCCCGATCCTCCCCGCATCTGCCCCGATCCTCTCCGCATCCTGCCCGATCCCCCCTGCATCCTCCCCGGTCCTCCCCGCATCCGCCCCGATCCTCCCCGCATCCTCCCAGATCCTCCCCACATCCTCCCCCTGTCTGCGGGACCAACACCGCTCGGCAGCGCCCTGTCGCCTTTGAGAATGGCGTGGCAAACCAAGGGACATGGGCGTAACAGCCACGCGTACCCAGGTGGAAGGGGTGTACAAATGTTGGAGCATACCAGTACCGAAAAAACCAGAGAGCAGGTGGGCCTGAAGGCGATAGGACGTCTCATAGGGCGTTCCGCGAGCCAGTAAGGGCTGATCACCGCCAGTGGGTGGGTAAACACAAGGCGGGGGGGAGAATGACGTGTGGCAGGTTTAGGGACCTGAGGGTGAGCCTGTTGGGGTAGGGCGGGGTATGTGTTGACTGTGCGTTTTCTCACAGCGGTCCCGGCGTTACGGTGCCCTCTTCGGGCATTCGGCGAGCCAAGCTGGACTTGCTTCATCGCACGGGTCACCAATCACAGCAGTCCCGGCATTACGGTGTCCTTCTCGGGCATTCGGCGAGCCAAGCTGGACGTGCTCCACACCACAGGCCACCAATCACAGCAGTCCCGGCGTTACGGTGTCCTTCTCGGGCATTCGGCGAGCCAAGCTGGACGTGCTCCACACCACAGGCCACCAATCACAGCAGTCCCGGCGTTACGGTGTCCTTCTCGGGCATTCGGCGAGCCAAGCAGGACATCACTACACGAACCACACGACACAACGGTACCAGTGGTCAATTGGCGGGGACAGGATAAGATGTCGAGCCAGCTTTTCACTGCGTTGCTCTCTGTGTTGATCTCTGGTTACTGTGTGTGGTGCCTGGTGCCACGCTACCCTGGGTCACGGATCTGTCCATGCGCGTGCCGCCTCGGGCGTTGGGGCAGGGTGGCCCGTACACATTGCAAGTGCTGTACTGTGATGTCTTGCGGTGCCAGGCGGCTGAGGCAGGACCGAGGTACAAGAACGCCTGTGTCGTGTGCTCGTGTGAGCGAGGGCACGCTCCGCACTGGGACTTCTATGCACTGTACGATACAGTGGCTCTCTATGTGTCCCGCGAATTCACGGTTCCGGAGTTGCAACTATTTTGATGCCTGATGTAGTGTGCTGTAGGGTGCTGCGCCTTGGGACAGGTAGGGATCACTGATACGCTGGAGTTCGGAGATCGCCCGAGCACTTTACCTTTACCTTTACCCACATCCTCCCCGATCCTGCCCGCATCCTCCCCGGTCCTCCCCGCATCCTCCCCGCATCCTCCCCGATCCTCCCCGCATCCTCCCCGATCCTGCCCGCATCCTGCCTGATCCTCCCCGCATCCTCCCCGGTCCTCCCCGCATCCTCCCCGATCCTCCCCGCATCCTCCCCGATCCTCCCCGCATTCTCCCCGATCCTCCCTGCATCCTCCCCACATCCTCCCCGATCCTCCCCGATCCTCCCCGCATTCTCCCCGATCCTCCCTGCATCCTCCCCACATCCTCCCCGATCCTCCCCGATCCTCCCCGCATCCGCCCCGATCCTCTCCGCATCCTGCCCGTATCTCCCTGCATCCTCCCCGGTCCTCCCCGCATCCGCCCCGATCCTCCCCGCATCCTCCCAGATCCTCCCCACATCCTCCCCGATCCTGCCCGCATCCTCCCCGGTCCTCCCCGCATCCTCCCCGCATCCTCCCCGCATCCTCCCCGCATCCTCCCCGATCCTCCTCGCATCCTGCCTGATCCTCCCCGCATCCTCCCCGATCCTGCCCGCATCCTCCCCGGTCCTCCCCGTATCCTCCTTGATCCTCCCCGCATCCTCCCCGATCCTCCCCGCATTCTCCCCGATCCTCCCTGCATCCTCCCCACATCCTCCCCAATCCTCCCCGCATCCTCCCAGGTCCTCCCTGCATCCTCCCCACATCCTCCCCGCATCCTCCCCGATCCTGCCCGCATCCTCCCCCGTCCTCCCCGCATCTTCCCCGCATCCTCCCCGCATCCTCCCCGCATCCTCCCCGCATCCTCCCCGATCCTCCTCGCATCCTGCCTGATTGTCCCCGCATCCTCCCCGATCCTCCCCGCATCCTCCCCAGGCTTCGTTTATAAGAGCTATTTTGCAATGGGGGGGGGGGGTCTGGGTGGGTGCGTCTTCAGCCGGGTGGGTGGGTCTAAAGCTCTGGACCCCCACCCCTCTTATAATTCTGAGGGTTTTCTGAGTTGGGCTCCTGCCACACCTTCTTTCTTTGGTCATAGGAGCCTTGTCTGGCTGTTTGCTGGTGCCCCTTTCTGTTGTGTCGTTGTGCAGGTGGCAGGTGTGCAGGTGGCAATTTTTCACATCGCGGACTTTTTTTTGAGGCAAGCAGTCAGTCAGACAGTCAGTCGGGCAAGCAGGCAGGCAGAACGAAAAGCACAGTATGGGTTTTTTCAGTGGCAGACTTGGTTACAAGCAGTGGGGACCGCTAGTGATGTCACGTCAAGCAATGGTCGAACGGTAATGCACCTGACTGTTGACGTGTGGGTCGGCGGTTCGATTCCCTGTCGGCCGCCAGCCGCATTGTCGTAACATCTGGTTGGTAGCCCAGTTGTCAAGGAACTTAACTGCTACTCCGAAGATCCCTGGTTCAAACCCTGGTGTTGTGAAGTTTTTGGTGTGTCACCCTTTGGGGATGCCTAACCCGGGAGAGTGCCTTGGCTTCAATTTGGTTCACAAAAAATCCTCCCCACAGAATTATAAGAGGGGGGGGGGGTCTGGGTGGGTCAAAAGTTGGGTGGGTGGGTCCAAAGTTGGGTGGGTGGGTCTTGTCCAAAATGCCCCCCCCCCTCTTATAGACGAAGCCTGATCCTCCCCGCATCCTCCCCGGTCCTCCCCGCATCCTCCCCGATCCTCCTCGCATCCTCCCCACATCCTCCCTGCATCCTCCCCACATCCTCCCCGATCCTCCCCGATCCTCCCCGCATCCGCCCCGATCCTCTCCGCATCCTGCCCGTATCTCCCCGCATCCTCCCCGGTCCTCCCCGCATCCTCCCCGATCCTCCCCGCATCCTCCCTGATCCTCCCCGCATTCTCCCCGATCCTCCCTGCATCCTCCCCACATCCTCCTGATCCTCCCCGATCCTCCCCGCATCCTCCCTGCATCCTCCCCACATCCTCCCCGATCCTCCCCGATCCTCCCCGCATCCGCCCCGATCCTCTCCGCACTCTGCCCGTATCTCCCTGCATCCTCCCCGGTCCTCCCCGCATCCGCCCCGATCCTCCCCGCATCCTCCCAGATCCTCCCCACATCCTCCCCGATCCTGCCCGCATCCTCCCCGGTCCTCCCCGCATCCTCCCCGCATCCTCCCCGCATCCTCCCCGCATCCTCCCCGCATCCTCCCCGATCCTCCTCGCATCCTGCCTGATCCTTCCCGCATCCTCCGCGATCCTGCCCGCATCCTCCCCGGTCCTCCCCGTATCCTCCTTGATCCTCCCCGCATCCTCCCTCGATCCTCCCCGCATTCTCCCCGATCCTCCCTGCATCCTCCCCACATCCTCCCCGATCCTCCCCGCATTCTCCCCGATCCTCCCTGCATCCTCCCCACATCCTCCCCGATCCTCCCCGCATCCTCCCAGGTCCTCTCCGCATCCTCCCCGATCCTACCCGCATCCTCCCCGATCCTCCCCGCATCTTCCCCGCATCCTCCCCGCATCTTCCCCGCATCCTCCCCGCATCCTCCCCGCATCCTCCCCGCATCCTCCCCGATCCTCCTCGCATCCTGCCTGATCCTCCCCGCATCCTCCCCGATCCTGCCCGCATCCTCCCCGATCCTACCCGCATCCTCCCCGATCCTCCCCGCATCTTCCCCGCATCCTCCCCGCATCTTCCCCGCATCCTCCCCGCATCCTCCCCGCATCCTCCCCGCATCCTCCCCGATCCTCCTCGCATCCTGCCTGATCCTCCCCGCATCCTCCCCGATCTTCCCCGCATCCTCCCCGGTCCTCCCTGCATCATCCTCGATCCTCCCCGCATCCTCCCCGATCCTCCTCGCATCCTGCCTGATCCTCCCCGCATCCTCCCCGATCCTGCCCGCATCCTCCCCGGTCCTCCCCGTATCCTCCTTGATCCTCCCCGCATCCTCCACGATCCTCCCCGCATTCTCCCCGATCCTCCCTGCATCCTCCCCACATCCTCCCCGATCCTCCCCGCATCCTCCCAGGTCCTCTCCGCATCCTCCCCGATCCTACCCGCATCCTCCCCGATCCTCCCCGCATCTTCCCCGCATCCTCCCCGCATCTTCCCCGCATCCTCCCCGCATCCTCCCCGCATCCTCCCCGCATCCTCCCCGATCCTCCTCGCATCCTGCCTGATCCTCCCCGCATCCTCCACGATCCTCCCCGCATCCTCCCCGATCCTCCCCGCACCATCCTCGATCCTCCCCGCATCCTCCCCACATCCTCTGCGCATCCTCATCAATCCTCTGCGCATCCTCCCCGATCCTCCCCGCATTCTCCTCGATCCTCCCTGCATCCTCCCCACATCCTCCCCGATCCTCCCCGCATTCTCCCCGATCCTCCCTGCATCCTCCTCACATCCTCCCCGATCCTCCCCGCATCCTCCCAGGTCCTCTCCGCATCCGCCCTCGATCCTCCTCGCATCCTCCCCGGTCCTTCCTGCATCCTCCCCGGTCCTCCCGGATCCTCCCCGCATTCTCCTCGATCCTCCCTGCATCCTCCCCACATCCTCCCCGAACCTCCCCGCATCCTCCCCGATCCTGCCCGCATCCTCCCCGGTCCTCCCCGCATCTTCCCCGCATCCTCCCCGCATCCTCCCCGCATCCTCCCCGCATCCTCCCTGATCCTCCTCGCATCCTGCCTCATCCTCCCCGCATCCTTCCCGATCCTCCCCGCATCCTCCCCGGTCCTCCCCGTATCCTCCTTGATCCTCCCTGCATCCTCCCCACATCGTCCCCGATCCTCCCCGCATTCTCCCCGATCTTCCCTGCATCCTCCTCACATCCTCCCCGATCCTCCCCGCATCCTCCGAGGTCCTCTCCGCATCCTCCCTCGATCCTCTCCACATCCTCCCCGATCCTGCCTGCATCCTCCCCGATCCTCCCCGCATCCTCCCCGGTCCTCCCCGCATCCTCCCCGATCCTCCCCGCATCCTCCCCGATCCTCCCCGCATTCTCCTCGATCGTCCCTGCATCCTCCCCGCATCCTCCCCGCATCCTCCCCGGTCCTCCCCGCATCCTCCCCGATCCTCCCCGCATCCTCCCCGATCCTCCCCGCATTTTCCCCGATCCTCCCTGCATCCTCCTCACATCCTCCCCGATCCTCTCCGCATCCTCCGAGGTCCTCTCCGCATCCTCCCTCGATCCTCCCCGCATCCTCCCCGGTCCTCCCCGCATCCTCCCCGCTTCTCCCCGCATCCTCGCTGAACCTCCCCGCATCCTCCCAGATCCTCCCCGCATCCTCCCCGATCCTCCCCGCATCCTCCCCGATCCTCCCCGCATTCTCCCGGATCCTGCCCGCCTCCTGCCTGATCCCCCCGGCATCCTCCTCGCATCCTCCCCGATCCTCCCCGCATCCATCCCGATCCTCCCCGCATCCTCTCCGATCCTCCTCGGATCCTCCCCGATCCTCCCCGCATCCGCCCCGACCCTCCCCGCATCCTCATCAATCCTCTGCGCATCCTCCCTACATCCTCCCCGAACCTCCCCGCATCCACCCCGATCCTCCCCGCATCCTTCCCGATCCTCCTCGCATCCTCCCCGATCCTCCCCGCATCCGCCCTGACCCTCCCCGCATCCTCATCAATCCTCTGCGCATCTCCGCTGCATCCTCCCCGATCCTCCTCGCATCCTCCCCGATCCTCCCTGCATCCTCCCCGGTCTTCTCCGCATCCTCACCGATCCTCCCCGCATCCGCCCTGATCCTCCCCGCATCCTCCCCGGTCCTTCCCGCATCCTCCCCGATCCTCCCCGCATCCTCCCCGGTCCTCGCCGCATCCTCCCCGCTTCTCCCCGCATCCTCGCTGAACCTCCCCGCATCCTCCCAGATCCTCCCCGCATCCTCCGCCATCCTCCCCGCATCCTCCCCGATCCTCCCCGCATTCTCCTGGATCCTGCCCGCCTCCTGCCTAATCCCCTCCGCATCCTCGCCGCATCCTCCCCGATCCTCCCCGCATCCACCCCGATCCTCCCCGCATCCTCCCCGATCCTCCCCGCATCCACCCCGGTCCTCCCCGCATCCTCTCCGATCCTCCTCGCATCCTCCCCGATCCTCCCCGCATCCGCCCCGACCCTCCCCGCATCCTCATCAATCCTCTCCGCATCCTCCCTACATCCTCCCCTAACCTCCCCGCATCCACCCCGATCCTCCCCGCATCCTTCTCGATCCTCCTCGCATCCTCCCCGATCCTCCCCGCATCCGCCCCGACCCTCCCCGCATCCTCATCAATCCTCTGCGCATCCCCGCTGCACCCTCCCCGATCCTCCTCGCATCCTCCCCGATCCTCCCTGCATCCTCCCCGGTCTTCTCCGCATCCTCACCGATCCTCCCCGCATCCGCCCTGATCCCTCCCGCATCCTCCCCGGTCCTTCCCGCATCCTCCCCGATCCTCCCCGCATCCTCCCCGGTCCTCGCCGCATCCTCCCCGCTTCTCCCCGCATCCTCGCTGAACCTCCCCGCATCCTCCCAGATCCTCCCCGCATCCTACCCCATCCTCCCCGCATCCTCCCCGATCCTCCCCGCATTCTCCCGGATCCTGCCCGCCTCCTGCCTGATCCCCTCCGCATCCTCCCCGCATCCTCCCCGATCCTCCCCGCATCCACCCCGATCCTCCCCGCATCCTCCCCAATCCTCCCCGCATCCTCCCCGATTCTGTCCGCATTCTCCCGGATCCTGCCCTCCTCCTGCCTGATCCCCTCCGCATCCTCCCCGCATCCTCCCCGATCCTCCCCGCATCCACTCCGGACCTCCCCGCATCCTCCCCGATCCTCCCCGCATCCTCCCCGATTCTGTCCGCATTCTCCCGGATCCTGCCCGCCTCCTGCCTGATCCCCCCGGCATCCTCCCCGCATCATCCCCGATCCTCTTCGCATCCACCCCGATCCTCTCCGCATCCTCCCCGATCGTCCTCGCATCTTTTCCGATCCTCCCAGCATCCGCCCCGACCCTCCCCGCATCCTCATCAATCCTCTGCGCATCCTCATGCATCCTCCCCGATCCTCCTCGCATCCTCCCCGATCCTCCCTGCATCCTCCCCGGTCTTCTCCGCATCCTCACCGATCCTCCCCGCATCCGCCCTGATCCTCCCCGCATCCTCCCCGGTCCTTCCCGCATTCTCCCCGATCCTCCCCGCAACCTCCCCGGTCCACCCCGCATCCTGCCCGCCTCTCCCCGCATCCTCGCTGAACCTCCCCGCATCCTCCCTGATCCTCCCTGCATCCTCCCCGATCCTCCCTGCATTCTCCCGGATCCTGCCCGCCTGCTGCCAGATCCCCCCCGCACCCTCCCCGCATCCTCCCCGATCCTCCCCGCATCCACCCCGATCCTCCCCGCATCCCCCCCGATCCTCCTCGCATCCTCCCTGATCCTCCCCGCATCCTCCCCGATCCTCCCCGCATCCGCCCCGACCCTCCCCGCATCCTCATCAATCCTCTGCGCATCCTCCCCGATCCTCCCCGCATTCTCCCGGATCCTGCCCACCTCCTGCCTGATCCCCCCCGCATCCTCCCCGCATCCTCCTTGATCCTCCCCGATCCTCCCCGCATTCTCCCGGATCCTGCCCGCCTCCTGCCTGATACCCTTCGCATCCTCGCCGCATCCTCCCCGATCCTCCCCGGATCCACCCCGATCCTCCCCACATCCTCCCCGATCCTCCTCGTATCCTCCCCGATCCTCTCTGCATCCTCCCCGGTCCTGCCCGCATCCTCCCCGACCCTCCCCGCATCCTCATCAATCCTCCCCGCATCCTCTCCGATCCTCCCCGCATCCTCCCCGATCCTCCCCGCATTCTCCCAGATCCTGCCCGCCTCCTGCCTGATCCCCTCCGCATCCTCGCCGCATCCTCCCCGATCCTCCCCGCATCCACCCCGATCCTCCCCACATCCTCCCCGATCCTCCTCGTTTCCTCCCCGATCCTCTCCGCATCCTCCCCGATCCTCCCCGCATCCTCCCTGCATCCTCCCCGATCCTCCTCGCATCCTCTCCGATCCTCCCCGCATCCTCCCCGGTCTACTGCGCATCCTCACCGATCCTCCCCGCATCCTTCTTGATCCTCCCCGCATCCTCCCCGGTCCTTCCCGCATCCTCCCCGATCCTCCCCGCATCCTCCCCGGTCCTCCCCGCATCCTCCCCGCTTCTCCCCGCATCCTCGCTGAACCTCCCTGCATCCTCCCAGATCCTCCCCGCATCCTCCCCGACCCTCCCCGCATCCTCCCCGATCCTCCCCGCATTCTCCCGGATCCTGCCCGCCTCCTGCCTGATCCCCTCCGCATCCTCCCCGCATCCTCCCCGATCCTCCCCGCATCCGACCCGATCCTCCCCGCATCCTCCCCGATCCTCCTCACATCCTCCCCGATCCTTTCCGCATCCTCCCCGATCCTCCCCGCATCCGCCCCGACCCTCCCCGCATCCTCATCAATCCTCCCGGCATCCTCCCCGATCCTCCCCGCATCCACCCCGATCCTCCCCGCATGCTCCCCAATCCTCCCCGCATCCTACCCGATCTCTCCCCGCATCCTCCCCGATCCTCCCCGCATCCTCCCCGATCCTCCCCGCACCCTCCCCGCATTCTCTTCGGTCCTCCTCGCAGCATCCCCTGTCCTCCTCGCATCCTCCCCGATCCTCCCCGCATCCTCCCCGATCCTGCCCGCATCAAGCCTGATCCTCCCCACATCCTCGCCGATCCTCCCCGCATCCGCCCCGATCCTCTCCGCATCCTGCCCTATCCTCCCTCCATCCTCCCCGCATCCTCCCCGATCCTCCCCGCATTTTTCCCGGTCTTCTCCGCATCCTCCCCGATCCTCCCCGCATCCTCCCCGCATCCTCCCCGATCCTCCCCGCATCCTCCCCGGCACTTCGCGCATCGTCCCCGATCCTCCTCGCATTCTCTTCGAACCTCCCCGCATCCTCCCCGATCCTCCCCGCCCCGATCCTCCGCGCATCCTCCCTGACCCTCCCAGCATTCTGGCCCATCCTGCCCGCATCCTGCCTTATCCCCCCCGCATCCTCCCCGATCCTCCCTGCATCCTCCCCGATCCTGCCCGCATCCTCCCCGGTCCTCTTCGCATCCTCTGCGATCCTCCCCGCATCCTCCCCGATCCTCCCCGCCTCCCCCCGGATCCTCCTTGCATCCTCCCCGCATCTTCCTCGATCCATCCTGCATCCTCCCCGGTCCTCCCCGAATCCTCCCCGATCCTCCTTGCATCCTCCCCGATCCTCCCCGCCTCCTCCCTGGTCCTCCCCGCATCCTCCCCACATCCTCCCCGATCCTCCCCGCATCCTCCCCGCATCCTCCCCGCATTCTCCTCGGTCCTCCCCGCATCATCCCTGATCTTGCTTGCATCCTTCCCGATCCTCCCCGCATCCTGCCCGATCCTGTCCACATGCTGCCTGAACCTCCCCACATCCTCGCCGATCCTCCCCGCATCCGCCCCGATCCTCTCCGCATCCTGCCCGATCCTCCCGGCATCCTCCCCGGTCCTCCCCGCATCCGCCCCGATCCTCCCGCATCCTCCCCGCATCCTCCCCGCATCCTTCCTGATCCTCCCCGCATCCTCCCCGATCCTCCCCGCATCCTCCCCGGTCTTCTCTGCATCCTTGCCCATCCTCCCCGCATCCTCCCCGCATCCTCCATGATCCTCCCCGCATCCTCCCTGATCCTCCCCGCATCCTCCCCGGTCTTCTCTGCATCCTTGCCGATCCTCCCCGCATCCTCCCCGCATCCTCCCCGGTCCTTCCCGCATCCTCCCCGATCCTCCCCGATCCTCCCCCAATCCTCGTGGATCCTCCCTGCATCCTCCCCGGTCCTTCCCGCATCCTCCCTGATCCTCCCCGCATCCTCCCAGATCCTCTCCACATCCTCCCCGATCCTCCTTGCATCCTCCCTGGTTTCCCCGCATCCTCCCTGATCCTCCCCGCATCCTCCCCCATCCTCCCCGCATCCTCTAAAGAAGGTCCCTACCAGGACCGGCCCCCGCTGTGCCCCTTCCGCCTGTAACCCCTGCCGATTTGCTCCTGATCAACGATTGCATTGCTCAAAATCCAAGGTTCCAAATCCAAAAATATAGAAAATAAAATCCTCCTTCAACCCTGAATGGCAACCAGATCCCACAAATACAACAACAACCCAATTCACAATCCAATTCAGGCTGCGGGCTTTCGTTCAGCACATCGATGGTCTCACGATGGCGGGCATGTACAAGAATTGCACCAAGGAAGAAAGCCCTGAAATTGGCATATGAACACAAATAAAGCAAAGTTGGGGAAAGAGGTAAACATACACATTCACAGCCATAAACCCCTCATTCCCTGGACTCAAGACCTTCCCTTGAATCACCAACATATTGCCCTGAACCAGGTCATATGAGATGGCTGAATGCCATGTGTCACAAGTCATTACACAAACCCCAAAAATGTGTTCACTCCCAAGCCTCTAAATCCTAGCCCAATAGGGGAGGTGGCGTGTCATGGCCTAGAGTGGTACTCAGGACCATGCCCTACCCTGACATAACCTTGGTTGGACTTGGAGTCGAATGGGCTTAGAGAAATGACCTATGAGTTTGAACTCATAACATGCCAAAAACTGCCAATTCACACCATATTGGCCATATATCAAATATATGCTCAAAATTGAAGTCACCACTTATCCGAAGGCTCAAAGCATGCATGGAATCGAAGTCTAGTATTCATGGAGGATAGAGACCAAAGGCCAATGCCCATGTACATCCCCACTTTCCCCTCGAAACCCCTTCGGATATGGGCGCCACGCACTGCCCAAGTCAGCCCATGATCTTGAGACCAATTCTTGTAATCCTTCGTGCGCCAAGCCAAATGGAGTACGCGATCCGGCATATGGTGGTGTTCAACTCCAAAGCATATGCCAACATATGAACAACATACCATGGTTCGACTCTCCATAGGCTTCTTGCTGTTTGCCGACCAGGTAAGTACACAAAACGCAAAAATGAGCAAAAATTGAGGACAAAAACATGAAAATATGACCAAATACAAAGTTGTCATGATAGTATATCTCAATGCTCACCCATGATATCCGCGCATGGTTCAATACGGAAAATGATTGGAACCATTTGCGAACAATTCCCCCACTTGGATCCCCAATCGGGCGCATGGAGATACCTTCGCCACCCATAACTACATGCCCCATGAAAATGGGAGTGCACTCATGGCTCTCTTTGCCTAACATACCATGAGCAATACATACGCGGTAGACTTAGTCTAGCGCTTCGGATTCCACAATTGGGACATGGGCAAAACCCTTGTCACGTATGGCTCCCCATCTCTTCGGCCACACGAAGATATATAACATGGGCGTGAGCATATCAAGACATATACCATGCATATAAAACATACCCTCAAAAGTGGCTCCCACCATGATATGCCATGTCCCTCCATGGACATAACTTCACGTTAAAAATGCGTAGGAACCCAAGGAAAGTATCTATGCAACCCCAACACTCATGCGGTACACTCGAAAGTCGCATTAAAATATTCGGTTGCACGGTCCAAGAGTTATATATCACTTTATACCCTCTTGACCCTTTTCCCTTGCTACACCGGGCATGCGCACCAAAGGCGTTTGATGCTTCCTAAATTAACTTGAGACTAAGGCGCTTGCAACCCAACCTTCCTTATTCTCTTTCCTCACACTCGCTCGTAGATATGGTCCTTCAAAGTGGTCCCACGATTCACTTTTGTTTCCCTTATATCTCCAAGTCAAATGGGTGGCAAGTATAAGGGAAACCTGATTCGGGCATAGGGAAAGGAGTATGACCACTCGAAGAAGTCCAAATCAAGTGCGGCGATGTCGAAGTCGAAAATCCGATTTCGACATCGCGAAAAATTCAGATTAAAATTTCGAGTGCTTATTTAGAAAATTGCGGAAGCAACGAACCCTTTGCTGATGAAATCTGACCCTTCAACGGAGTATCCGCCAAAATATCTGGAAATAACAGTTAACCAATCGGTTAACGCAAAATCGCGAGCCAACTGACGGTCGCTGATACATTGACCATCAGAACGGAAGGCTGAAAAATTACGGAAACATCATGATAATAAAACCCTGTTGATTCCTGATATTCTGATATATGAATCTGGGCTGGCGGCGCCTCGGTACTGAATATGGCCGCTCGTAGCCGGAATGGCCAAACCTATCACACTATCACATCGGGTTAGTTCAGGTGGATGGGAGAGTATGATATCAGCCAATGGCGGCTTGCCGGCACATAGATACACACCCCAAGTGACCCCAAGATGGCCACGGGGGTCCGAACCGGCTTCACCCCCCTTCTCAGAGCGTTGTTACCGCTCGGAAGTCATTGAAGAGAGGACGGGAGGACCCCAATGGGCTCCAACCCCCCCCTCCATGTCCCAAGGACACATGGAGGCCCCACACACGTCGTAGGCGTCCCCCATGCCCCATGGGAGGGGTGAGGACACTGAAAATCGGTGCCCTACGCCATATCCGGTCTCCTCTTGATCTACAACATGGACCAAGGGGATCAAAGATAGAAAAACGTCGGTGATCGATCTAAATACGTATACCACGATGAAATATATACGTGGAGATCGAGTGAAGGGGGTAGATGGCCAATCAAGGCCAAAAAAATCCCCGGATGAACGCCCTCACCCGTCTCCTCAATCACAGAAACAAACAAAATGCCAAGGGGGATCCATTACGGTGCTATCAGCAGCAACCAGATGGACCAACACGTCCTTGACATCCAAAGAAATATTCTTTTTCTTTAGGTAGTCCATCCAGACCGTGGTATACCTCGGCACGAAACTGCTCGGAGGCTCCCACGAATCCCTGGATGCGGCGAATCCCTTCCAACGGACTTTATAAAGCCTCCCCCCAGGCGTCCCCGGGTCCGGCTTGTCCGCCAGGATCTTCTCAGCGGTGAAGTCGTCGTCCTCACCCTCGTCGTCCGAGTCCACATCGCCGGCCGTGAAATCGAAGGTGACGGGACGTCCGCTGGGGTCTGGTGCTCGGGGACGAAGCTGGGTATGGTCGCGGTCCAGGATCTTGTTATCTCCCACACGAACCGCATACACATCCTGCCCGACCTTCCGCACGATTACCCCCGGCACATACCAAGATGCCTGCCGATGCCTGGACAGGACATCCTTGTGGTGCCGCTCCACCCACACGGTGTCTTGGAGAGCATACTTCTGGACCTTTCCCTGCTTGAAGTACTTGGCCCTCTTGTCATGCTCCTCCTGAAGTGCCTTGCACACCTTGGCCGCCGTGTCGTCCGCCTCAGCCATCATGGCATTCGCATCCCGGGCCACTTTGCCATGGTTCATCCACGGGAGAGTGCGTGACACTCGATCCCGTAGGAACAGGATGCGATGGGGCGACAGTCCAGTGGGCCCCGGAAGGTCGTGATACGCTTGGAGTACCCTCCACAGCGAATTGTACCAATTCCGGCCCGGTTCATCGATGTGCAGCTGGCGGAACTTCTCGAACATCTGCCGCCCGGCCACCTCAGCCCGGCCATTCGACCGGCTGTGGTATGCCACCTATGATTTTAGCAGCTGTTTTTTCCCAAAATTCAAAAAGTCAGCAAAAGGCAGATTTTCGCGGGAAATGACCTACTTTTTTGGTTTCTACGGCCCCAAAATAGGGGGGGGGGGGTTCCTCCTACCCGGCTTTTGTCCAAAAATATCAAAAACCCTGAAATTTGGCCTATTTTGGGGTATTTTTGCCTGCTCTGGGCTGGTCCTGCAGAACAGTGCTGCACACCAGTGTACCTGCCTATAGAGGATTTTCGACAGAAATTGCCCTTTTGTTGGGATTCTCTTGCCCCAAAATACGGATGGGGGGGTTCTTCCCACCCGAGCTTTCTCCTAAACCATCAAAAACCCTGGAACTCGGCCTATTTTGGAGTACTTTTGTCTGTTGTGGGGTGGTGCTACAGAACAGTGCTGCACACCAGCGTACCTGTATCCTATAGTATAGGCACAAAGATACCATGAAAAGAGGTTTTGTACCCAAAAAGACCAAAGGAAACCTTTTTTCTTTTATTCTGCACGCTCAAAATAGGAGAGGGGGGTTCCTCCTACCCGATTGTTCTCCAAAAATACACTGTTTTTGGCCAAAAATTGGCAATTTTTTGGCCATTTTTGGACTAAAACTGTTTTTTTTCTGTGCTGACGGCCCTGCAACACCCAGCCCTGTAAGGCCCTCTATATGGCCTCCATAGACCCTAAAACCATGTAAAAAAGTGGTTTTTGGGTAGAGAAGCGTGAATTTCTCCAAATCTGTGCCTGCCAATCTGGATTTTTTTAGGTCAGCAGCAAGGTATTTATCTCGGGAACACGCTCATGCCTTTACTTTGCTTCCAACTGCGAAAAAAAGTGGACTTTTTGGCGAATTTCTATTGCGCACGGCGGTCGGGAATCTGAAACTCGCGTACGCGGCAGTTGCTGACAGTTTATCTGCGGCTCCAGCTTCAGCGACAGCATAATTTTAATAAAAATTTGAGAAAACATAAAAACAATAGTACTACTGTGTACAGTTTGATATCGCGGTTCTGAAAATGCATGATTTTGAATTTTGGGAAAAAACAGCTGCTAAAATCATAGGTGCCACGGTCTTGGCGTGCCGAATCCCCATGTGCTTGCACATCGTCTTGAACCACGTCCCCACGAATTGACTGCCCCGATCGCTGCAGATGACAGCTGGGACATCGAAAATCGTCAGCCAATGCCTGATCATGGCATTAGCGACGGTCTTGGCCTGCAGCCCCACTCCATGCTTGTCCTTCTTGTCCTTCTTCTTGGACTTCTTGCCAGGGACCGCCACGATATACCCACTGTGCCTATCCACCGCCAGGATGACACAGTCGTAGGTCTCTCCTTCAACGGTGACCTCAGGCATGGCGAATACATCCATGGCCACGGACCGCATAGGGGCCTCCGGTATAGCCGTGTACACCGGGTTACCCGCTGTGGAGTGGTTGGGGCTCTTCGTGGCCCGACACACGGCGCAGTCGCTGCAGTACTTGTCCAGGATGGCGTAGTACCCCGGTGGGAACTTGAAGCGCCACTCCAGGTCCTGCTGCATCTTGTCTCGGCCAGGGTGCATGAGCTGGGCGTTGTGCCAATGGTCAATGAGCTCCTCCACTCGGTTCTCGGGCACCATCAGCTTGTCCCTGAGGAACAACTTGTCCCCATCCTCGGTCAAGCCCTCAGGCCACTCGTCGTCCGACGTGGCGCTCACGGCATTCCAGTACTTGCTCCAGTGCTCGGATGCCGCGTAGTCATCCGACCAGTCCTCTGTGAGCACCGACCTGACTAGCTCTACAGGGGCCACCATCCATTGCTCGAGCGTTTCCTCACGAATAGCTTGGACGCGGGCACCCCGGAACTTGGCCAGGTCTGTACGGTTCGCCATCACCACAAAGCACTTGACCCCATCTTGCTCCATGACCTTCTCCATCTCGATGATGCGCTTGGCTTCCTCGGTTTCCTCGGCGTCCCCATGGCTGGATATGTCCATCCAAGCCTTGCCCGCGAGGTAGGCCCAGCGACTGAGGCAATCTGCCACAGTGTTGTCCTTCCCCTGGACGTACACGACGCTGAGGTCGAACTTGGCGAACGTCTCGTGCCATCGGGCCCTTCTAGCCGCTGGTCCTGAGGGGGTGTCGACATGCTCCTTGTGCCAGCTCTGTAGGGACTGGTGGTCCGTGCAAACCACCACCGGCTGCAGTCCGATGTGGCCAGACCACTTCCTGAGCGCACATACAATGGCGTATGTCTCCTTCTCCCTCGCGGTCCATGTTCGGCGTTGGCCCTCGGCCAGGATCCTGCTCCAAAACGCCACGGGAACATGAGTTCCGTCGTCCCGGACTTGCTCGAGGACTGCCCCCACGGCATAGTCCGAAGCGTCTGTCCGTAGCACGAATCCCTTGTCCGGGTCCACCAGGAACAGCCCCAACTGCCCCAGGAGTCGCTCCTTCAGGCTGTTGAACGCATCCTCAGCCTCAGGGGTCCAGGCAAGCTTCTTCTTACTCCCCTTCCGGCCATCGAACTTGCCCACCTGCAGCATCTTGTGCAGCGGCCCCGAGAGTTCTGCATACATCCGGACGTAGCCCGAATAGTAATTGCAGAACCCCATGAAGGACCGGAGTTCGCTGATGGTCTGGGGCTTCTCCCAGTGGTGCAGGGACGCCAGCTTCCCAGGCATGGGACGGCGTTGCCCGTGACCAACCACGTGACCCGCGAACTCCACTTCCTTCACGAAGAGTGAGGCTTTGGTGGGCTTGCACACCATGTTGTGCTTGTCCAACTCGCTGAGCACTCGGCGCAGATCCTTCTCATGCGCGTCGATGAGCTCGTCCTCAGTCATGTTCTCCGTGCCGGACCCGATGATGATGTCATCCACGAAGGGATCGGCACAGTCCCGGACAGGACCGAGTAGGTCCTCCATCATGCGCTGGAAAGCGGCGTTGCCATTCTTGGCACCCATAGGCACCACTTTCCACTGCATGGGCCCCAACGGCGTCGACATCGCTGTGCAGGGCCTGGAGTCCGGGTGTAGCGGCATCTGGTGGTAACCGTGTTTCAGGTCCAACACCGTGAAAATCCGCTTTTTCTGTTGCTTTTGGAGGATGGAGTCGATCAGGGGAAGCGAGTACGAGTCGTGCTCGGTCTGCTCGTTCAAACCTCTGTAATCAACCACCAACCTCCACTCGCCCTTCTCCTTTTTGGGCACGATGAAGGCTGGGCTGGCCCACTCACTGTCGGAGGGTTCAATCCATCCCCGCTCAATGAACTCGGCCAACAGCTTCTTCATGGCCTCGGCCCGATCGCCCTGAAGTTGGTACTCCCGATGACGATAGATCTTCGGGTTCGGCTTCAGCTTGATCTTCGCTGTACCAAACCTCCCACGATCTGGAGGGTTCTTGTTGGCGACGCCACTGAATAGCCGCGGATAGGCCTTGATCAGCCTCTCCTTCAGCTCGGCGACCTTCGGGTTCTCCTGGGCCTCTTCAGCCGCTTGCTTCGGTATAGATACAACCGACCGCACTGCGGTATAGGCCTCTTCTGGGTCCGATTCCGACTTCTCCTCGTCCGATATGCCGTCTTCATCGTCGTGGGGAGCTCTTCCCACCGATAATCTTCGGAAATTTGCGGCATCGGGCTGGTGACTGTCGCTATCGGCACCCATTCTTGGAAAATCCCATGTTGGTGGGTCCGACCCAACCGGACCATCGTATTGGTCCGCGATGTGATCCATGACCCTCGCCACAAACTCGTCCTTTTCGTACTTGCCGGTGACCAACATCTTGTCATCCCACCTATGCGGAGATGTGACCATGGCCCGCCTCTTCGTGGCTGCCACACGGTCGTGCATCCCCATCCGCATGTAGATGACGACGTCGTCGATCTCGGCGTGGGACAGGACGTCACTGCCTTCAATAGGCTGATCCGTCCCCTCCTTGGGCTCGAACATGACCTTCATGGGCACTGCCTCCACCCTACGGATGAATGCTTCATCACCCGTGGGCTGGCCTTGCGCCCCATCCACCAGGAAAGCCTTGGTGCCCCACGCTTGACCCGGGGAGGGCATTGATACGCCCTTGGCGTCGATGAACAACTCCTCCTCTGGCCCGAATGACATCTCGTTCAGGGTGATGGAGTCTAGCGTCGAATTGAGACCCTCCAGCGGACATGGGGTGGATCCTATGCCGGTTATGACCAGGATCCCCTTCGCCCTATCCGCGATGATCTTCTCCACCGTACGTCTGGTGTTATCCAGGGAGCCATGCCAATACATGGGCCCCCACTCCTTCAAACCCCAATGCCTATGCCAGGCTGAGTCTCCTCGATGCCAATGCCTCCTACACTTCCGCAGAAGCGGGGCATCCCGGGAAGCGAAGATGTCCGTCTCGGGCGCTTCGGCTCCCAGCGTCTGAATCATCCTGGCATACACTTGCGGCGCCATCCCATACTCTGTGAGCTGAACTCCACGGTCTCCTCTTGACTTGGCACCCACAGCTTGCACCGCTTGGACGATCCGATCCTCTTCCTCAGCATTCCATTGGGATGATCCGCACGCATAGTCCGTGGACAGCCATGTGAGGCATTCATCATCCTCCCGGACCAGCGTTGCGCGATGGGGAAGGGCTCCAATGGTGTTTGCCACCATGAAGTCATACCCCATGATCATATCCCAATCGGTAATGTCGGCCACATAGAAGTTCCCGGATAGAGTGCTTCTCTTCGCCTGATCAGGGCGGTTCAAGCGCTCATGCTCCCAGAATTCCATACTGATAGTGGCCTCATGGGTGCCACCACCCATAATCTCTCCGTTGGCGACCTTCAGGCGGACCGGTCTCCGGCTGGGCTGCAGGAATTCCTCCTTGAACAACCCTCTCCAGACCAGGCTCACCCGGGCACCCGTATCCACCAACACATCCACCACCTTCTCCTCTCGTCCGCACCGTACTCGCACTTTCAAGTGCAACTCCCGCTCGTCGCCATGAGGTGTATGGACGACTCTCACGGCATGCAACTCTAGCACGTCCGGGTGCATCAGGACTTCAAGGGTATGGTCACGGATGGTGTAGATCTTGGGTTGGTCTTGCCCGTCCACGGGGCTCTCCGTGGTCGCTCCTTCCTTCTTGCCATGTCCCGTACCCACGTGTACTTCCCTTGGCAGGGCGCTCCAGGGGTTGGGAGTGGCGAAACTCAGTGGTTTTGGCTCTTCCGGAGCCTTCTTCGGCACCCGATGTGCCTCCGCTTTCTCTGGGATTCCACTGATTTCCCGAGGAGAGACCTCCGAGGTCCCACTCCCGTGGGGGCTCCTCTGGACTTGGCTTCCCGCAGCCCCTTCCGGCTGCGATCCGCCAGGACTTTGTCCACCACGTTGCTGGGCTTTGAGTTCCTCCAACGTCCTCAACATGTCCTCAGCAACTTCCTCGATCGACCTCACTCGTCGGTCTTGACCAGGTCCACCACCATAGCCTCTTCCTCCGCCTTTTCCTTGGCCTTTGCCTCCTTGACCTTTTCCCCCGTGTCCGCCCTTCGCCTTCCAATCGGAAATCCGCTGCTCCTTGGGCTTCTTCTCGGGGTGGGCGGCGAAGTAGGCCTTCTTGTCCGCCTCATACACCTTGCACTGACGGTGGTCGTGTGCATGGTTGTTTCCCTTTCGATAACAGACCCAGCACCCGTCGTGCTGAGATCTGTACTCCCGGAACGAGAGCGGTGGGTTCCCGATCCTCCTTGGCTCTCTGCTCTTCTTGGGTCCCAGCTGGCTCCATCTGGACCGATCCTGCCCATGATTCTTCACGTTGTGCGCCACAAACGCGAAGAAATGGGCCTCCTCGTGATCCTCCCGGGACCCGGTCCAGTGGTCTTGGCCACTTCCACTACCATCCTCCGCGGAGTTGGCCGTGTCCTCCTGGATCTCCCGATGATGGCGGTCTTCTCGGTGTCCTCGTTGTCCATGACCATGCCGATCCTGCACGTGGGCCTCGTTCTTCGCATTGAGCTTCAACTCCACCGTGATGTACTTCACGATCTCGTCCAGGCTCATGCGGGCGAAGATGACTTGCATCCTCAGCGGCTCCCCGCGCATCCACTCCACGTTGTTGAGGCGCAGCAACCTTTGCCCCATGGAGTCCCCAAATACCTCCACGTACACGGCGTTCTTCAGGCCCAACATCCGGTTGGGTTCGCCCAGGTTCCTCCTGAAAAACTCCATGATACCCGCATGGGTATCCTCCGCCGCCATGATCCTCACCGCCACCCGCTTCTTGGCGCGCTTCTTCTCCTCGTCCTCCACTCTCCTCTTCCAGTTGCCGGGGAGGACGTCCTTCAGCAAGTGGCGGATCTCACTGGCCTCGTTCCAGTCTTCCACCAGCTTGAGGCATCTGCGGTACTTCCGCAGATACCGGTTCCACTCCCGGACCCGCAACTCACAGCAGTCCAGCGGCAGTGGGATGGACCACAGGTCCTCCAGCTTCTGATTCGGAGCGTCCACCCGCTCCTCATCCTCCAACCACTGGAGGCAGGCCTGCTCCGTCCTGATCAGTCCTTCCCGGATCTGATCCCGCAGCTCCTCCTTCAGGTCCTGCGCCAGCCGGTGTGGGAATGTCCGGCATACCCACTTGTCCCGCGGCGCTCCCCGCATCTCGCCGACGACCTCCTCGGCGAAGTCCTCCCAATCCAGGATGAAGTCATCCAGGTTGGAGGGGTTGCCATCGTAGTAGGGGATTTTGATTCCCCTGAGGTCGTCAATCCTGATGGCGTCTCCGACGTCTCCAGCCACCACTCCACCGAGACGGATACCACCTGTGGCCGGGGCGTGTGAGTACACTCCCCGTACATCCCTCTCCTCCATGGAGTGCGGTCCAGTTGGGCCTGAACCCATGGGGTTTGGAATGCGGGAAGGATTTGCTCCATCGGCCGTCCATATCCCCGTATTGGGGTCCTTCGCCCACAGGTTTCCGCCTGGATGACCTCGACCATGTCCGTCGGCGCTTCCCATGGTTCGCCCCTGCATGGTCTGGTTCTCGATCTTCTCTTCCGCATACACTACCATGTTCGTCGTGATCGGTACATCCTGGGCGGCATGGGACATCTGTACCGTCAGGCTCCTCGGGTCCGTGGTTACGTGCCCTTTTCGCATGGACCCAGCCGGTGCCGTGTGTTCCCCGAGCATTGTGGATTCGCTGAACATGGGAACAAACGGCAGCGCACCCGGGTCAACACGCGGAGGCGCGTATGGTGCCTCTGCAGGGCCGCCCATGGGTTTCTCCATGGCGCTCCTGAGGGTCTTAACCCGCTCCACCAGCTCTACCGCGGCCGGCTTTGCTGGGAGCTCCGGACCCGAGGCGAGGGGCTGTAGCTCCTCCAGCCTTTTCAGGCGTCCCGACATGTCCTCCACTAAGTGGAGGAGGCTGTCCACCACTTGCTGCTGCTTCTGCAGGGCCAGCTCCAGATTCTCCCGGTACCGGGCCTGATCCGCTCGCAGCTCCTCCATGTGGTTCTCCGCGGCCGACTGGTCATCCAGGATCCCCGCGACGTCCTCCTCTAGACCGTCCTTGGCGTTGTCCAGGCGGTCAAGGCGATGCACGATGGCGTCCATCCCCATCTTCGGGTACTTGCCCATGAGGAAGGACACGTGCTCGCAGTGGCACGCAGCGTGCTTTCCGCCGGATTCAGCGCATCCCGCGGTTCCCGGCACCTCAGACTCATCACCCATAGGCGTGTCGCCTATGGCGTCCGTCTCTGGTTCCGTGTGCCGGGGCACAGGTGCCGTCCGGGCCCTGGCTGGCCTCTCCAAGCCCTCGGCATCGTGCTTCAGGGCGGGCTCGGGGGCCGTATGCGCCCTGGCGATCGGCGCGGACATCTCCGACTCCGAAGGTGGCTCGTGGGCTGTCCGATAGCCCTCGGAGTGCCCCTCGGATTCCCACAGCCTGACCGGGCTGGGGTCCGTGTCCATAGCCCCGGCGTCCCTTGCCGCGGACTTGGGTGACCCGCGCTTCCGGTAGCGCCGGGCCCGTCCTCCACTGCTGCCTGAATGGCAGGCCTCATCAGAGTCCTCCGCGGCGGAGCGGAGGTTGCATGCCTTTCGGCAGCGACACTCACACATGGAGACGAGGTCCTCCATGTCACGTCCTCCTCTTCCCGAGTGTCGTTCTTCTCTTCGGGCTTCAACTTCCAGAGTTCGCCATACTCTTGAACGTCTCGGTCCTTCTATGGCTCCAATCTCCGGCGTGGTCTCCACCGAGTCCACAATACGCACCCGGGGCGTACTTGGGCAGGGCTCATAAGGGCCCAAGTCCCCGGGTCGGCGGTAGGTAGGGGCAGCAGGTAAGCCTCTGCTACCATAAAGAAGGTCCCTACCAGGACCGGCCCCCGCTGTGCCCCTTCCGCCTGTAACCCCTGCCGATTTGCTCCTGATCACGGTTTGCATTGCTCAAAATCCAAGGTTCCAAATCCAAAAATATAGAAAGGTAGGGTAGGTAGGTATCTTCGGGAGCTCGGGATGCCTCCTTTGACATTGCAGGAAGAAGGTCTTACCAAGGGGACGTCCTGTCCCTCCCACTGCCCTATGTCAGGTGCCTCTTGAGCCGCTCCCGCATGTGCTTGGGAAGGCATTGTCGCGGCCAACCGGTCGATGTGTCCCAGGTGGGAGGGTGTCCCCACATGTGTCCATGGGTAGGGCCACATGCCCCCTCCTTTGGGCGGCAGCTCTGGGGGGCTGCCCAGCCGTGTGGAGTATCTCTCACCACGAGGGGTATTGCTCCCGCCTGTCTACGGTACGACCGCCTCACCCTTGTGGCTTGAGTTGCGGGGCCACTCTGCTTGGCAGGTGACCCCCTCCTGGACCGTGTACCGGCTCGCCTGTCACCGGTTGCTTCCATGGCTCCGGGTGACGTTTGCCATGGTCCTCGATGCAGCCTGGCCGGGCTCGGACCAGTGGCTTTGGAGTACCGCTCCTGCCACTGGCCCGGTGGGTCGGCTGGGTCGCCCCAGTGCGTCCGACCCATGGGGTATTGGTTCTTTCCTGTCCCTCGGCTGCCCTACGTGTGTGCAGCGTCCTGGGCCGTTGGGCTCCTGTTCACCGGTGTGCCCGCGCGGTTTGCTGTGGTGCGTCTGCGGTGTCCTGGGCCAGCTGGCTCCTGTTCACCGGTGTGCTCGCTCGGTGTGTTGTGTCGCATGTGCGGTGTCCTGGGCCCCTGGGCTCCTGTTTACCGGTGTGCGTGCTGTGTGCGGTGCGCGTGTGCCATGGGTGGATGTGTCCCTCTTCCTCCCCCCCTAATGTTCGTTTTTTTTTTTTTTTGCTTTTTTTTTTTTGGTTTTTTTTTTTTTTTTGAAAAAAGAAAAAGAAAAAACAAAAAAGAGGAAAACAGAGGCGCGCGTACACTGCAGGCACAGGCATGGGCAGCCGGTGCGGCGGTGCTATGGCGTTGTGTCCTCTGGCGTGTGTCGCCGGTGCTGTGGCGGCGGTCGCGCCCCAGGGGTGCGGTTCGCGTGTCCTGATGTACATGGGTATGGGTCAGGGTGGGTTTGGTTAGGTGTCTCTTTGCTTCTGGTGCTGGCTGGTTAGGCGGCTGTGTGGGCTGTGGCTGTGGGCTGTGTCTACGCATTTCCCTCAGCGGGCCTGGTTTGGAGTCAAGGGTTGACGGTTTCGGGATGTGGCTCGGGTTTGATTTGTGTTGGGGCCTCGGCCCGGTTAGGCTTGGGTCAGGGTGGGTTTGGTGAGGTGTCTCTTTGCTTCTGGAGCTGGCTGGTTAGGCGGCTGTGTGGGCTGTGGGTGTGGGCTGTGGTTGCGTTGTTCCCTCGGCGGGTTTGGTTAGGAGTCAAGGGTTAGCGGTTTCGGGGTGTGGCTCGGGTTTGATTTGTGCTTGAGTTCTGGCTCGGTTAGGCGGTTGCGCGGGGCCGGGCGTGTGGGTAGCGGTGTCCACGGAGTCGTGCGCCCGAGGCGGGTGCGGGGTGGTGCGTGCGGGCCAGCCGTTGGCCGGTGGCCTCACTGGGAGTCCCACACGGAGGGGTCGACGGGCGTGTCGGGGGCGTACGCAGCGTGCAGGTTGGGCAGCAGCGGGCGCACGTGCAGGGCGTCGGCGTGTCCGATGGGGACCTCACTGAGGACCGAGGGGTTGGCGGCAAGTAGTATGCGATGCCCGGGAGGGGTGGTGGCGGGGAGCGGGAGGATGTCCGCGGCCCGCGACGTGGGGGCGAACACGGCGTGGGTCGGGTGCGGCCCCGGGAGTGGTGCTGGGGGGAGCGGGACCACAGGACGGCGGTCTACTGTGAGGTGCCAAGTGCCGCGATGGTGGAGGAGCCGGACTAGGGCGATGCTGTGGCGCAGTGTGTGGGGCTGGGTGCTGGGCGGCGTGGGGACGTGCGGCGGGAGGGGGGGGGGGCGGGGCGGTGGCGTGGGAGGGGGCAAGGCGGAGGAGTGACGTCAGTGACGTGTGTGTCGTGCTGAGGGTGGAGAGGAGCCCACGGTATCGGGCCCGGGTTCGGCGCCTTTGGGCGTAGTGGTGCTCGTTGTCGTGTGCGTTGGCTTCCTTCGGCGTCCGGTTTGTTTGGTGACTTCTGGGCGGGGCCTGGCGTGGCGCCCCGTGGTGGTGCTGTGCTGGATAACGGGGTTAGATGGCGGCGCCGCTGGCCGGGGGGTCAGGCGCGTCGTGTTGTGTGGCGCGCAGGGCTCCTGGGGTGTTGTGGGTGTCGCCGGTGTCGGTGCGCCGACGCTTGTGGGGTGGTGAGGGGGTGTGTGCGTGCGGGGCTGGGCTTTGGGTGATGTCCCACAGGCGGATGCCGTCTCGCCGCGCTTCCTGGAGGGTCTCCCGCAGGCGCCTGAGGACGTACGGGTGGTCCTGGGGCGCGGGGAGGTTGCGAGGGTGGACTCCCAGGGGGTGGAGCGCATCGGCCAGCATGGCTTCCCATGCGGCCTGCGGCATCCACCCCCCCGCCGGCCGGAGGCGGCAGTTCTCCACCGACCCCTTGCGGGGCCGATGGACCAGGCCCTCGAGGGAGGGCTCTCCCCGGGCCCACTTCCGCAACTCCCAGAGCTGCGTGTGGGTCCAGCGCTGCCACCACTGTTCCTGGGCGGGCCTGCGGTCTTGGGCGGAGGAGTGGGCGTGGGTGGATGTGATGGGGTCGTGGGGGCCGGCGGCGGTGGCGGGCCTGGGGGATTCCTCGTAGTCCTGTTCCGTGGGGGTGCGTGGGGAGTGGGGGTGCACGCGGATGTGGACCCGCGGGTGTGCGCGTACGGTCTCCGCCTCGGGGTTGGGCGGGGATTCGCGGCGGCGGCGGTAGTGGGGCATGCGTTGCATGTGGGCTGTCATCGGGGGCCGGTAGGGGGGCGGGGGCGCTGCTGGTGGACCCTGGAGCGGTCCGTGGGCCTGGGGTGCGGGCTTTGGGAGGTGGTGGGACGAGGCGCGTCGCGCTTCGGCAGCGGCGCGCTCCGCCATGAAGGTGGTGGCGGTGGCGTCGGTGACGGTGGGGGGGCGCCGCGCTGGGCGCTGCTGCCTTCGGGCCTGGGACGGCTGGGGCCGGATGTCGTAGAGGACATCCTGGGGGGGCCGGGCCCGAGCTGCCGTCGTGGCGCCGGGTTTGGGCTTGGGCTTGGGCTTGGCTGCGGGCCGCCGTTTGGCGGCGGCCTTGGGCTTCGGCTGGGTCGTGGGCATGGGCTTCGCCGGGGCGTGGGCTTTGGCGGCGGTGGGGCTGCTCGCGGTGGGGGCGGGTTTGGAGGCCCGTTTGGGAGGTGTCCCCCGCGGCCTGGGGGGTGGAGTGCTGGATGAGGACGTGGTGGTGGTGGTGGTGGATGAGGTGGTCGTGGTGGTGGAGGTTGTGGAGTCGGAGGCGGAGGAGAGGGCCGCGGGAGACGGCGGAGGGTCCCGGGCCTCGGGGGCGGGCGTATGATGCTGGGTCCTGTAAGTAGCGAGAACGCGGGTGCAGGTTCGGGCATCGGGCGTGTGCGCGCGTTTTCCCTGGTGATCCGTGCGTGCTGGTGCTGGCGTGGCGGTGTTGTCTCGGCTGTGCGGGCACGTGGGTTACCCGGGGGGTGGCCATATCTGCTCCAGGACGCGGGGGTGTGTCTGCTGGAGGTAGTCGAGGGTCTCGAAGAAGCATCGCTGGATGCCGGGCATGTCCTCCTCTGTGAGGTGGGGGTAGTTTTGGGTGGGGGTGTGGGGGCCCGGCCATAGCAGCGCCATGAGGCGGGCTGCCACCATGTACGGGCATAGTTGTGGGGTGGTGGGGCGTGGGGGGGTGGGTCCCCCGCTGTTTGGGGGGGCTTCCATCTGCTGGGGGCGCAGCGTGACCACCCACACCCATCGGTCCGCGGGGATCCCCCAGGTCCGTTGGGTCCACTTGGCGAGGCAATACATCGCCCTACCAAGGCCCTGGTAGCCGCTGCGGATGGAGAGCAGCGCGTCCAGGGATTCGGGTTCCCACGTGCCCCAGATGTGGGGGTCGTCCGGGTCGTCCTCCCTGGCGTACGTGTCGGGGCCTGGGTTGTGTGTGGGGGGGGTGTAGTCGGCGGGGAGGAGGGAGTCGGTGCCGTGTACCACCCAGTGGTCTGTGGGTGCGTCGTAGGTGGTGGTGGAGAGGGTGTAGTGCAGATTGTACATGAGGGTCATGTACGTGGAGGGGGCTGGCTGCTGCTCGTCGGGGGTGGGGATGTCCCCCGGGACGTGGTGCCGGAAGTTGCTTAGGGAGGCCATCCGGGACACCCATGTTTCCCGCTCCCACTTTTTGGTGCTGTCGGGGGTGGCGTCGGGTGGGGGGTGGCCCATGTTGGGCTCGCGGTAGCGGGTGCGGCCCTGGGTGCTGTCCCGCTCCGGCACGGGGTGTCCGACCAGGTGTCGCCCCGAGTCGATGGGGGGTACCCAGATCCGGCTCCCCGTGGGGGGCGGGCTCTCGCCGTCTGGGGTGGCGCGTGGGGGGCGCTCGTGTCGGGCGACGTGGAGGAAGGCGTCGAAGAGGAAGTCTCTGACGCCTGCCCCCAGGGTGGCCGCCTGGACCAGGGTGGCCGCCCGGATGGGGGTGCTGGTGCCGGAGGTGCGGAGGTACAGCACGACGTCCTGTTCCCCGACCCCCCGGAGGTGCTGCCGTACCGCTGCGGGGTTCCGCAGGGCGTAGGGTTCGGCCGGTGCGGCGACTGGTGGTGCGGGGTGTGATGGGGGGGGTGGTGTGGGTTGGGGGGGGTGGTCATCGTTGTCGCGCGTGGGGTCCGGTGATGGGGTCTCTTGTGGCGGTCGCGGGAGGGGGGATTCGCGGTGGCATGTGTCGGCGGGGGTATCGAAATCGATTGGCTGGTGCTGGCTGCCGCGTGTTGTATCCGTGGCCTGGTCTCGGGGGGGGGGCGGGGGGGGGTGGTGTGGGGGTGGCGCTGTTGGTGGTGGGGGGGGCGGGGGTGGGTGTTGTGCTGGCTGGGGGTCTGGGCGTCCCTGTGGGTCGTGTGGGTGTTGCGTGTGTGCGCCGTGTGGCCCTTGCGGTTCCTGACTGGTTGTGGTGCCGGGGTGTGGGTGGGAGGCGGCCGCATGAGCGTCTGGGTGGGGCTGTGGTCCGTATGTAATGGGTGGCTGCTGGTGGATGGTGCTCGCTGGTATGGGGTGTGGGTGGGGGGGCTGCTGGTGGTGGTGGGGTGGGGGGGGCGGGGGTGGGTGTTGTGCCGGCTGGGGGTCCGGGCGTCCCTCCGGGTCGTGTGGGTGTTGCGTGTGTGCGCCGTGTGGCCCTTGCGGTTCTTGACTGGTTGCGGTGCCGGGGTGCGGGTGGGAGGCGACCGCATGAGCCCCCGGGTGGGGCTGTGGTCCGTATGTGATGGGTGGCTGCTGGTGGATGGTGCTCGTTGGTATGGGGTGTGGGTGGGGGGGCTGTTGGTGGTGGTGGGGCGCCCCTACTCGGTCCTGGTGTTGCCGGTGTGCGTGCGCGGCTCCTCGCGGGTCCATGGGGGTGTACTGTGGCTCGTATGTCGTGGGCCCGTGTAGCGGGGGCGGCGGGTGGTGCTGGACCGCGTGGTGGTGGTGTGGAGGGTGTGTCGGTTGTGTGTGGTACCCCGGCGTTGGTGGGTGTGGTGGCAGGGGCTGGTGGTGGTGGTACACGTGATGGTGTGGTGCGGTGATGTGCGCTATGTGGGGTGGGTGGTTCGCGGGGCCTGGTTGTGCTGGGGCGTGGTGGGGATGTAGCTGGTGGGGGCCGCTGTAGCTTGGGGGCATTAGGGGGTAGGGGTTGGGAGGGACGGGGGCGCGGTGGTGTTGTTGCTTATGCCATGTCCCCTGGCTCTGCGCGTACGGTGGTCCTGGCATGGTGTGGACGTGTGTGGGCGGTGGTGGCTGACTGGGCTGCAGGGTTTGGGTGCTGCGGTACGGTGGTGGTGGTGGGCGTTGGTGGTGGTGGTGTTGTGGGTGTGCCCCGGGGGTCTGGGCGTGGGGCGGTGCGGTGTGGCTGGACCGGGGCCTTGGTCGGGGCGTCGCGCCCTGCTGGCGGGCGCGTTGGCGGGCCCCCTGGTGCCGGTGCCCCTTGGTCTTCTTGGCCTGGTGGGTGTCGGGGGCGGGTGAACCCCCCTGTCCCCGTGGGGGCGACGGGGAGCGGGCGCGCCAGCGGTGTGCCTCTTGGAGGCTCGTCTTGAGGCCTCTGACGTAGGCCTCCTGGTCCGTGAGGCTCATCCGCGTGGCGGTGGCCTCGTCAGGGGCGGCCAGGTGGGCGTCCCGGAAAGACGCCCAGCCCTCCGGGGGCGTCTGTTGTGCGGGGTGGGGGTGGTGTGCCGGGTAGAGGAGTGCGCTGAGGGGGTAAGGTGTTCCCTTCCGTCGGCCGAGGGCGTTTGCGAACCGGCGGCACGTGGCTCGGAGGTAGGCTGCTATCTCCTCTGGTGCCGTGTCGGCCCACGCTTCCGGCGTCAGGGCTGCTGCTTGGGGGGCCGGGAGTTGTGGGTCTGGGAGGTGTAGGTCTCGGTGGTGGAGGTATAGGGCGAGGAGGATGTGGCGGGCCGCCACGTTCAAGCCGCCTCCGCTGTGGCGTAGGGGTGGGCTGTGGGGGGGCAGGGGTGTGTTGCCCGCGGCCACGGCTATGGCCCATGCGTGGTCCGCCGCGTCCGCCACGTAGTACCCTCCCAGTTGGTCCCGGAGAGTGTCGGTGAGGTACCCGAAGAAGCTGGGGTGGCTGGCGGGGGGGGGTGCGGCTGGTGCCGCGGGCCGTTCGCGGTGGCGGGGGTTGAGGTCCCCGCAGTGGGGGCAGTGGGTGAGGCGGTGCGCGGCTCCCAGGCAGACCCAGTGGTCTGGGTTGCAGGGCAGGGCTGTCTGTGGTAGCCGCTGGCGAACGCAGAGGGGACATGCGGTGGCTGGTGGTTGGTGGTACCTGTGGACGGACGGCGGCGTGGGGGGATGGGGGCTGGTGGCGCGCGCATGCTGGTGGGAGCGTGTGCGATGCCTGTGGCGCCCGTGTGTGCTGTGCCAGTGCTGTGCTCGGTGGACGGTGTGTAGACGTGGTGGGGGTTCGGTGTTGGTATGTCACGGGGTAGGTTCTCATGGTTGGTAGAACAGGAGTTTGAGGAGGTGGGCTTGGTCTGTTGGGGGCAGGGTTGCCGCATGCTGCTGGTATTTGTGGGTGCGGTATGTGAGCTGCTCCGCCGTCTTGGCAACGGCCGTCTGCTGCATGTGTGCCGCCGTGGCCTGGGGGTCCTCCGCGTGGGTGCGTAGTAAGGTGTAGACGGCAGTGGGGACGAGTCCCCTGCGGACTGCCTCGAGCACCTCCGTCTGCTTGAGGACGGTGGTGAGTTGCTGGGTCGCCGGGGACTGCGCTAGCCATCAGGCGTGCTGTGCGATGGTGTGGGTTGGGTTCCAGTCTGTGAGGGTGTCCAGTCCCCTGTACAGGGGGCACGCCTTGAAGTGGTCCCATGTTTCTTCTTCCGCGTGGCTGCAGATGCATTTGGTGTGTCCTGCGGGGACGTGGATCGAGCGGCGCGTATACCATCGGTGGTATCGGGTGAGGAGGGGAAGTTGTTCGAGGGCGAGTTGGAGTCGGGGCTTTTGTAGGTGTGCTGGGAGGCTATCCGGGCGCAGGGCGGAGTAGTAGAGGGGGGTGTGGACGGAGTTTTCGAGGCGTCGGAGGAGTTCTGTGTTTGCTGGGTGGCCCAGTGTGGTGGCGAGTTGCTGGATGGGTGTGGGGTAGTTGTACTGCTTGTCTCGATCCGTGTACGGCGTGACCTCGGGCATCCATTGGGGGGGCTGTGCGGCCAGGGGTATCGGGGGCAGGTGCTGCAGGTGGCTGTGGTGTGGGGTGTCCAGTCGCACGCGTTCGAGCCCTGGGGTGTGGTTGGTGTTCTGGTGTTTGGCCTGCGTGTCTGCGCGTCCATTGCCGTATGCGTAGCGGTGCGACTCCTGCTTGACGATGTGTAGGGCGTCCTGGGGGTGCATGCCCTTGAAGGCCATCCATAGTCCCAACGCTTGTGTGGTGAGGCCGGAATCGAGTGCTTTGTGGAGGGGCAGGTCCGCAAGGCGCCTGGTGAGGTGGATGTCGACCGTGGCGTCCACGACTACCCAGATGTTGCGGGGCCGGACCGTCGTGGGTGGCGGTGTGGTGGTGACGGCGTCTGCCATGGTGCGCAGTTCGCCGTGGGAGGACGCCCCAAAGATGGTGGTCCCGGTGTGGTGTTCCACGTGGAGGCCGTCCGCGTGCCGGGTGATGCGCACCGAGGCGCAACCGACCGTGGGGGTGCGTTGCTGGGTGCCGGATGCGTCAGTGAAGTAGATGATGTCGGTGTCGCTGGGTATGGGTAGGCGGGCGATTGCTGTGGGGTGATAGACGTAGATGGGGTTCCCCTGGGTGGTTCTGGCGGTGATTTGCGTGGGTTGCAGTAGTGGCGCTGCATAGACGCCTATTCCCTGGGTGATGATGGCCTGGGCTCGTGGGGTGAGGCGGAGGAGGCCCCTGTCTGGGCGTCCCTGGGTGATATACGCGTACATCAGGTGGAAGAGGTATCCCGTATTGGGGTGGAACTTCTGGCACGTGATGGTCTGTCGCCGCTCCTTGTCGTCTTTGTCGCCGCGGAGGGTGGGGCATTTGTGCTGTAGGGGGCGCATGGGTGCCTCCTGAGGTCCTGCGCGGTGTGGGTCGCAGCGGTCGTACTCCATGGCTACGCTGTCCGGGTCTGCCCGCTCGTTGGTGAACGTCCATGTCGCCGTGGGTGTTCGGGTCTAGGGTACGTGCGCCGGGTGGTCTGGGGGTACCGTGTGAAACCAGGGGCAGAGCCATGCCTGCTGGTCGGCGGTGGCGGCGGCGGTGGGGGTGTGGTAGTGGGTGGAGATGAGGTGCAGCAGGGGCCACGGAGTGTCGAGGGCTGCCGGGCCGCAGTGCCAGCACGTGCGTGGTATGCCCTGGTCACTGTGTCTGACTGGTGGTACATCGGTCTCCGGTGCATTGTGTTTGGGGATGGACCAGGGGGCATGGTGTCGCTGGACGGTGCGGGTAACATGTTTGTGGCCGTTTGGTGCTAGTAGCAGGATGGTGGGTGGTGTCCAGCCTTCGGCTGACGGGGTGGGCTCCCCCTGCGTCGTGCCGCCGTCGTTGGGGGTCTCGTGTTCGCTCAGGCGGGGCCGGGGTTGCTGGCGCTGGAAGGCTGTGTACGCCGTGTCGATGTCCTTGGGCCCCGGCATGTCGCGCCCTGCCTTCGTAGCACATGCGCGGAGGTACGCTTGGAAGACGTGGCGTGCCGGCCATTGTGGGTCGGAAAGGAACGGGGCGTGGTGGGCGTCGCATTGGGCCATGATCTGCATCTGTGTTGGGGTGATATACACTATGGTGATGGTGGCCCCTACGAGGCGCAGGGTGTCCACCTCGCCTGCCGGGCGTCGGTGGATGTCGGTGTGTGTGGCCACGAGTGGCCCCTGTTGATCGCAGTGGTGGTTTGTCAGGATGGCGTGTGTGTGGTGCGGTAGGAGGAGTTGTAGCTGGGCCCAGATGCCAGTGCTCACGGGGGTGGAGACGCCGTGTTGTGCCAGTATCCACCGGGGGCAGGTGTTGCGGGCCATTTGCGCTTCTTTTATGCGTATGGCCGCCGCCTCGCGAACTTCTGGTTGGTGGTTGTGTGTTACCCTGTGTAGGAGGTGTGCTGCGTTTTTGGCATAGGCCATGTCGACCAGGGCGCCCGTATTGTCTCCGTAGTAGCGCCAGTGGGCCATCATGGCCTCCTTGGGGAAAGACGTGGGCCAGCCTCCGTGTTGCGCCCATGCCTTTGTCACTTGCTGTCGAGCGTGGCGTAGTGCGTCTTGGGGGCGCGGGAGGTGCAGGGCTTGGTACCCGATGGCCGCGTTGAGCACTGCTTCCATGAAGTACGCCAGGCCCTGCGTAGACAGGAGGTCCCCCCTGGCAATTTGGGTTAGCCGGGCGAGGCGCTCTTCTAGCTTGCTTGGGAGTGTGATGTGGTGGTGCTGCGTGGCCTGTGTGACTCCCAGGTGGACTGTGGTGTCTTCCAGGTGTAGGGGTTCGCCTTTCCGGATGTGGGGGCTGGGTGTCTTGGCGTCGGCCAGCCCGACCGATTTGCGGGGGTGCACTAGGAGCTGGTGGGCGTCCAGGTAGGTTGTGGTGAGTTGGAGAATGGCGGACGCTTGTTCGGTGGTCGTTGGTAGCCCTGCGTTCTCAAGGTCGCGGTGGCGGGTGGCCGTAGTGAGGAGGTTGTCATCTGCGAAGTTGATGAGGGGGGACCGTAGCGGGTATGGGGCGTACCCCCGGTATACCCGTGCTAGCTCGAATGCCAGTGGCAGGGTGACGAGGAGGTAGAGGAAGGGGCCTTCGGCGCCTCCCTGGGGGACCCCGCTGTCTGTGCCGGTCCAGGGGGTGAGGCCCGCGGCCGTGATGACGGCGTAGAGTCGGGTTTGGATGTACCCGGTCATGAAGGATAGGAATGGGAGGCCCATGGCATCCCATACCTCCGTGAGGAGCCGGTGTGGGGCGTGGGGGAACGCGCCTTGGACATCGAGGGAGGCGATGATCATCTCGTAGGGGTTCATGTCCAGTGCGGTGTCCTGGAGGAAGATGGCCTCGTGGGGGGACCTGCCGGCCATGGCCCCCCACATGCTGGCGGGCACGTGGGCGAAGACCGCTGGCGCGATGCGGCCTAGGATGAGCGTCCACCCCAGCTTGACCTCGGTGGTGGCGCATACTATGGGCCGCCAGTTCCCCGGCTGCGCCCAGTCCCCCTTTTTGTAGAGGGGGTGGACCAGGTTGGTCCACTCAGGGGGGATGGGCGTGGCGCCCGTGACGATGTCCCACAGGCGGGGTGCCAGGCGGCGTTTGATGGGCAGGGTGAGACGTTGGTACGCTTCGGCCGGCAAACCGTCGACGCCGGGCACGACCCCCTTCTTCAGGCGGTCTAGGGCGCGCTGCAGTTCTGAGATGCTGAAGGGGTCGTGTTCGATGGCGCGCCGCTGTTCCCGGTTGAAGACCCTGGGCACATGCTCGCGGATGGTGTTTCTGGTGTGGGGGTCGAGCTCGGGGAGGGCGTCCCCGTGTTGTGCCTGGAAGCTGTCCAGGACTGCCTGGAGGACGGCGTCGGGGTCATTGGTGAGGCCTCCTTCGGGGGTGCGGACCGCGTGGATGGTACGGCGCCCCGTGTCCTCCAGGATGCGGCTGACGTACCGTAGGGACTTGTACGGCGTGTCGTTTCTGCCGTATCTTTCGCGTTCCTGGGCTGCTGCCGCTATGCGGTGGGCGTGCCATTCCTGGAGTTGGTGGCGGCGGGTGGTGAGGAGCGCACGGAGGTGGGCGTCCCGGTCTCGTGCCTCCGGTGTGCTGGGGCGTAGCAGGGTGGCGAGTTCCCCTTTCGTGGTCCAGATGTCATGGACGAGTTGCTGGAGGGTGAGGTCTGGTGGTGCTCCCGTGTGGTTGGTGTCACGCTCCATGCCGCATGCTTGTGCCGCCCGGCGCATGGCGGTGGTGAGTGTCGGTGCACCCGGGCGGCGCAGGATGGCGTGTAGGGCCCTGTTATACCTGTGCCAGGCGCCGTGGTCGTCCTCGGCCGGGAACTGCAGTGTGGGTGGGAGGGTGTCGTCTGGCAGGGTGGCCGCGGGTGGGGGTAGGTTGGGGATGATGAGGTCGATGTAGAGGGGCCGGTGGCCCGTGCCTGTGGGCGGGAGGTCCCCGTAGGCTGCTTCGTGGACGCGCACCGTGGTTGGGTCCCCGTAGCACGTGTCGATGCGGGATGGGTGGGTGCCGGCTTGGTGGGGGTAATGGGAGGGTGTGCCGGTGAGCCCTGCCGTGAGGTCGGTGAGGCCCAGTTGGTGCATGGCGTCCCGGACAGCTATGTCGGTGGCTGTGGGTGGGCCGGTGCGGTCGTCGTCGGTGGGAGCGGCGTTTAGGTCGCCTATCATGATGGTGGGTGCCAGGAGGGAGAGTCGGCGGTACGCCAGGCTCAGGGTGTCCAGGAAGTCCTTGGTCTCCTCCCCGAACGGGACGTGCGTGAGCAGCACGTTTAGCTGCCATCCGGGCCCCACGCACTCGTACGCCCCGAGGCGACCATCCACTCCGAGGTCGGGGTGGGCATGTACCGTGACCGATGTCTTGTGGTAGAGGGGTACCCCCCGTTCCCAGTGGGCGTGATATTTGTTCCCCTCTGGGTCCAGGATCGGTGCTGGTTCGGGTTGGTCCGCTTTGCGGAGGGCTTGCTCCAGGAACCCCAGGAGGTCTGCGCCTTGGGGGTGCGGCCCGGGCATGGCTTGCAGTGTGGCGGCCTTGGTGGGGTCGTAGGTGACCGCGGGCTCGTTGAGGATGTTGATGCGGGCGTGGGCTTCTGCAGGCGCCGGTTTCTGGGGACCGGTAGTTGGGGGGGCGGGCCGTGTCCGGCCCTGGCCCCGTCAGGCGTTGAGGAGGTCGATGACGCCCTGAGCTGCGGGTGCCCTGCGGTTCCGCTTCTGAAGCTGGGATAGGGCCCATGCATTGTGGACTTCGCCCGTGTACTCGGTGCCGGTGAGGTGCTCCGTGTCGGGGGTGCACAGCTGCATGGGGACCATCTCACGACCGGCTTGGTCTCGCCAGAGTTCGATGGTGCGCCCCAGCTTCTTGTCGTGGGGGGTGGCCGGGTCCCACTTGACGTGGATCTTGAACCCCTGGTGGTCCCCGGTGACGCGGTACCGGTGCTTGACCTCCCCTGCGGCCCATATCCACTTGGAGGGGCCCGCGGCCGTGGGGTACTCGAAGGGCAGCTGCACCCGGGTGTTGATGGCGTATTCGGGATACAGGGCAGCGGCTTCCTCTTTGGTCCAGCTCTTCGGCTTGGCCCTTGGCTTTGGCGCGGGTTTGGCCTGTGTGGGGGCCTTGCGCTTCTGCGCACCTTGGCGGCGCCGGGCAGCGGGTTGTCCCCGTTGGGGAGGTGCGCCCTGGGGCCGCTGTACGGGTGCGTGGCCCGGTGCAAACACGGGGTGTTCGCGGGCGGCTGGGACGTCGGGCTTGGACGTGGGGACGGGGTCCGCCAGCTGGAACACTTGCTTGGTCATGAGGCCAAGCACTTCCTCGGCCTCCTGCAGGGCGTCGGGCGGGTCCGTGGGCCAGGTGAGGAGCCGGTGCCCGGTGCCTGCCCCGTGGCGGCGCATGTGGGCCGTGTAGCGGGTGGCGTGGCGTGTCCACGCTGGGGTGCGTTCCGGGGGGAGGGGGCCTTCTGGCGCCCCCTGCGCCCAGTAGAGGGCGTAGTGCAGCGCTTCCCAGGCTGCCTCTGGGGCGTGGGGGATGCGTGCGGCGAGTCGCAAGCGGTCTCCTCCGCGTGGTGGGGGCGGGACTTCGCCGTCGGGGGCGTGTGCCGTTGCCCGTCTGACCTTGCCGTGGTCGTCCCATTCCACCGTCCACCAGGTGTCCCGGTGTTTGAGGATGTGGACCTCCGTGGTGGCCGGGGGGGCGTCCATGGCGTCCCAGCTGACGAGCTGGATGGGGCGGACCGCAGGGTGGGTCTTCGGGGGTGCTCGCATGTTGAGGATTTGGTGGATGTCCTCGGCGGTGGGGCCCGTGTCGGGGGCGTCCTGCGCTGCTTGGGCTAGAGGTGGGGAGGGGCGGTCCTCCCAGAGGCGGGATGCGGACACCGTGGCGTACATGGCTGCGATCAGGACGTGTTCCGTCAGCCCTTCCACCATGAGGTGGTTTTCCCCCTCCAGGTCTCGGGGGATGGCGGCTTCCGCCTTTAGGGTGAGGAGTGCGATGGCGCGTTTGGGTCCAGGTGTGGCGTGTGTCGGCTCATCTGGCGGGCGTCTGTCGGATGGGGTGTGGGGGGGGCGCTTCTGGAAGGGGGATGGTCCCACCGCCAGGTGCTCGACAAGGTGTAGTGGTATGGCGTGGTGGCGGTCCGCTGCGGGCAGGAGGTAGGGGTGTGGGTCTCCGGGCACCGTGCCGAGGAATATGCCCCCCCTGTAGGTAGGGGTGGGCAGGGGTTGCTGCAGAGCGCCTGCGCATGGTAGCGCGCACCGAGGGTTGCAGTGGGTGCATGGGGCTGTTATGGGGTGCGGTAACGCGTATATGGTGAAGGGCCCTACCGCTCGCTGGATGTGGCGGGGGATGATGTTGCGGAGGTCCGCCACCCGTGCCGTGCGGCCTTCGCCATAGTATATCCAGAGCGTGTCCTCCAGTGCCATTTTGGGGCGTAGCTTGCGAGCCAGTAGGTTCAAGGTGCTTTTGTGGGTGGCCTCGGTGATGGTGCCGGGCCCAGCATTAATGCGTGGGAGCAAGTGGCTTTGGTGTTGTGCTGCGGCCCGTCTGCGGGCGGTGTGGAGGGCGGTGCTGTCGGCGGGAGGGGGCGCGTGGTGGGTGGGCCTTTTGCGTGGGGTCGGGGCGACGTGTAGGGGGTGCTTCCATGCCGGGCGTGGGTGGTGTTGCGGTGGCTGGAGGCCAGGGTAGGTGGTGAAGGTGTATACGGTGATGGGGGAGCGCTCATGCGTGGCCTGGAGGTAGTAGTGGTCGCGACCCGTGTTGTGGGTGACGATGACGTTGGGCGTTGGTATGTCGTAGTGGAGTGCGGTATTGGGGAGTTGTTTGGTGATGCGTGCCGTCGCGTCCCCTGTTTTGGGGGCGGTGTCGTGGGGCACGAGGATGTGGACTGCCCATGCATCGTGGGCGGGGAGGTCCAGGTCCGGTAGGGTGGGATGAATGGGGCGTCCCCGGAAGTGTGCGAAAGCTGGGTTGTGGCGTGCCGCCGTTTCCTTGATGACGGCCGGTGCCCATTGGGGTGGGGGCCCCAACTTGCTGGGCCATGGCGGCGACGGCGCGGGCGATCGCCGTGAGGTCTGGGCCGATGCCAGGCTGGTCTGCCGGTGGTTGCAGGCCCCCTTCTGGTGCGGGGTGGTGCCACCATAGGGTGTAACCCTTTTGTGTGTTATCGTGGGGGGTGTGCACGAGGCCCTGGTGGTTGGAGATGGCGGTCTTGAGGGCTTCCGCTGCCTCGCGGTGGAGGGTGCGCGTGTAGGCCCAGATTCCGGTGGGGGGGGCCGCCCCGGTGTGGGATTCGGCCGTGGTGGGGGCCGGTTCGAGGGTGTGACTGGTGAGGGAGGGTCTGTGCAGCCCTTCGTGCAGGGAGGCGCACACGTGTGCCCACCTGTCCGCCCATCCCTGTTGGGCGCTTCCTGTGTCTGCTCCTGTGGGTAGTCGCACGATGACCACGTGCCAGGGGTGTGACCCCGGTAGTACGGTGGGGGGTGTGGTGTGCTCGTGAGCGTGTAGCCATACTGCGGTGTCCGCGTTCGCCGTCACGTAGTCCTCTCCTTCCGTTGTGTGGACGTTTTCGACGGCGGCCTCTCCCTCCAGGGTGAGGAGGAGGTGTGTGCTGGGGGGCTGCGCGTGCGTCTCCGCGTCCCGGAGCCACAGGTACGTGAGCGCCACGGCGCCGGGGAGGATTTCCCCCCACGTGAAGGTGCCTTCGGGTGATGCCCACTGCAGGGGCAGTGTGCGGCGTCCCCGCGAGTCGTTGGTGGCATGGTAGTCGTGGGGGAGGTGACGTTTGGTGAGCCGGTGCGGCATGCGTTCGGTGGTGGCCGTGGGGGGGTCCCAATTACATTCCTCTGGTGGGGGTGCGTCTGCGTCGTCCTCCTGGGGCTGGGCCAGCGGCAGCGTCTGTGCATTGGGTGCGGCGTCGGGTAATCCGCTGTGCGTGAGGGTGTAGAGGCCCTCGGGGGTGAGTTGGAGGACGATGTCCCACTTCGCCGTTTGCTCTGGGGACCACTGGTGGGGCCCGTCCTGCGGTCGGTGGAGGGTGACCTGGTGGCCCCATCTCCAGCTGTGGTAGGCGAGGAGGCTGAGGACGGTGTCCTGCTCCGGGTCCTCCACGCTTTCCATGTATGCCGTCATGTCGGTGACGTGGACGGCGTACTCGTCTTCCCATTCTTGTGTGGGGGTGCCTGCAGGGGGGGGGGGGCGGTGGTGTACCCGTGGAGTCCCGGCCCCGTGACGTCGGGCAGGTCGCGCTCGAGTGACGCCCGGTACTCGGCGGGCCCGTTGCTGGCTTCGTGGGCGGGGTGGTGGCGCCGCAGGGCGTTGGACAGGTGCGTCCAGGGCGCCCTCTCGCGGGGGGGGGGCCGCGGGGGGGCATTTTGCGGGTTGGGGTCCGCGGGGCTGCTTGCTGTGGGCTCGAGCTCCGGCGGGGTGAGGTCCATATGATGCTCCGTGTCCTCCGTGTGTTGGAGTTCCAGTTCTAGCAGGCTGTCGATGTCCAGGGCCATGGGGTCATCTTGCGTGTTCACGTGCTGGGGTGCTGCTTCATGGCACGGTGGGCGTGTGATGCTGGTGTTCGGGGCACGTGTGGCGGCCGGTGCGGGGTCGTGCGCCGGGGGAGGCGCGCCGTTTGGCGTGGCTGTGGTGTGTGGCTGCACGCTGGTGGCTGTCCTGGCCGGTGGTGTTGCCCCTGTGTGCGGTTCGGGTTGTGGCCGGTGGTGGGTGTTGAGCTGGCGCGAGGTGTGCGGGGTTTCCAGGGGTGGTGCCGGTGGGGTGGGGTGCGGAGTCGGCGGGGCGTGGCTTCGTTCCTGTGTTGGTGGGCTGTGGTGTCCCGTGCCCCCGGGTGGGGGAGGGGGGTGCGGTGCGGTATGGTGGTGTTGTGCTGTGTGGTGGCCTTCCCGTTGGGGGGGGGGGGGCACCGTGTCCAGGTCTGGTGGGGTGGGCTGTCGCCTGTGGTTTGTCCTCTGGTGGTGTGGGGCAGCCCCGCGTGGTCCTTTGATCGTTCTCCTGGTGTGTTTCAGTACGTGGCCTGTGCGGGGTCGGTGTGGCGTAGGGCCTGGGGTCCCCTGGGGCGGGGTGTGCGGGACTGGAGTGTCGCAACCAGGGGGGTGTGGTCGTGTGGTGCTTGGGAGTGCCGGCCCGCCGTTGGGTGGGCCCGTTGGTGTGGGGTATTGCGTTTGCGGGGTCCGCGGGTCGATGGGTCGCGGCTGCTTGGGCGTGTTGTGGCCCCGGTGCGGTGCCCGCGGGTGGTGAGTGGCGGTGTGTGGTTGGGGTGTATCGTTTCCACGGTGGGAGGGGGGCTATGTGCTCGGGTGTGGGGTGGGCCCGTGGTAGGATGCCGGCGGGTAGCGGGTGTCGGGGCCGCACTGTGGGTGGGTATTCCGCGGCGTCCCCTTGGTGCGTCCCGTGGTGGCCTCTGGTCGGCCGGCTGAAGGGGGTTTTTGGGGTGTACCGCATCCATGGGGGCACCATTGTGTGTTGGGGCGCCGCAGCGGTGGGTGCGGCGGGTTGTGGGGGTGGGGCTTGTGTCGGTGTCGACCGTGTGTTTGGCGGCGGTGTGTCGTGTGTCGTCCTCGGCAGCTCCTCTTGGTGGTCTGTTGTGGTGGTGCCTGGGGGGTGGTCTTGGGCTTTGCGGTTTCTGGGAGGGTGCGGGACATGCGGGGTTGGGCTGGCTGGGGGGGGGGGGGGCGCGCGTGTGTGGGCTTGCGTGTTTGCCCTCTGTTCCCCCCGTGGCCCCTTCCTCTGCCTGTCCCTTACTCCTCTCTTTCGGCTGGCTTGTTTGGCTTTGTTTTTTTTTTTGGGGGGGGGGGGTGGCTGGGGTGCTGTGCGTGGGTGTGGGTGTGTGCCGGTGTCGGCTCCCGGTTCCCAGACCGCCAGGGTGGGTGGCTGTGGCTCCTGGTTAGTGTCCGGGTGGCGTGGCCGGGCGTGGGCGTGCGTGTGGGTGTGTTCGTGGCGTGGGCTGATGGGGTGGTGGGCAGTGTGGGCGTGGTTGGTCTGTGTGGGTGTCGGGTATGTGTGCGCCGAAGGTGCAGTGGGTTGGGCTGGGGCACCGTGGGCGATGCAATGGGTGGAGGTGATGCTGGTGACGCCTACGGGGGGATGCTGTAGGCGTCGGAACGGGTCTGTGTTGTTGACGTGGGTGCTTCGGGTGACGCGCCGGGCGGTGACGGGGTTGGTGACGTTGTTGGTGTCATAGGTGACGGGGCGGGCGCTGGGGGGGCCTGCGGCTCCGGTGGTCGCTGTAAGTGGTGCAGTGGGTGGTGGCGCGACTGGTGGTGCCGGCGGTGAGGGTGCTGCCGGCGACGTCGATGGTGAGGGCGCTGTGGGTGATGTCATGGGTGGTGGCGATGTTGATGTGGGTGCTGCAGGTGGTGTGCCGGCTGGTGGCGCCGCTGGTACTGTCCCTACGTAGGGTGTTGCCGGGGGTGCTGTGGGCGGTGGTGTCGTCGGTGGTGCCGATGGTGAGGGTGACGTAGGCGATGCACTGGGTGACGGTGAGGCCGGTGTGTGCCGTAGGTGACGCGTTGGGCACGGGTGGTGGGGGGCCGTTGGTGCAACGGGCGATGGTGGCGTTGGTGCTGCAGGTGGTGGCTTGGGCGTTGGTGCTGTTGGTGATGCCGACGGGGTGGTTTGTCTGCCTGTCTGCCCGCGGAGTCGGTGCCGGCGTTGACCGGTTGCCTGTGCGTGTGGTGGTCGGTGCGCCGGGCGCTTGGTGGGCGTGGCCGGGTGCGGGTGTGCGTGTTGGTGTGTACGTGGCGCGGGCTGCGGGGGGTCTGCGGGCGTCGGGTGCGCTGTTGCCGTGCGTGTGGTGGTTTGTGTTGTCTGGTGGAGCGTGGCCGGTGTGTGCGTTGCGTGGGTGTTGTGGGGTCTGGTCGGCGTGGGTGGTGTCGGTGTGGGTGTTTGGGGTTGGGTGCTGGTTTTGGGCGTGTCGTTCGCGTGGTGCAGTCGGGCGTGTTGGTGGTGCCGCTAGCGGCGTTGATGGTGACGGTGCTGCAGGTGGTAAGGGTGGGACGGTGGTGTTGGCGGTTTCCGGTGTGGGTGGTGTGAAGTGTGGGGGTGTGGCAGGTGTGGTGCGGGGCGGATGGTGGTGTGCTTGGCGCCGGCGTCGCGAGTGCTGCCGGGGGGGAGGGTGTTGTTGGTGATGTTGTGGGCGGCCGGTGCCGGGTGGTGGTGGTGGTTGTGGCTGGACTGCTTGGTGGTTGTGGTGTCGGCGGGTGGTTCTGTGTGTGGTGGCGGGTGGGCGTGCTTGGTGGTGGTGATGCTGTGTCCTTGCGGGTGGTGTTGGGTGTGGTACCATTGGGCGTGTGGTTTGCGATAACTGAGCACTCACCCCTCCGGGTGGCGCGGGCCCGGTGGTCCGGTAGCCCGTCCGGTAGGTGGCGCCGGGTGCTCACGCGTCCCTCTGGACGGCGGCTGCTCCGTAGCCGGCAGGGGCTGGGTTCACTGCCGGGCGCACACACGTCCCTCCGGACGGCGGCTGTTTCGTAGCCGGCAGGGGCTGGGTTCACTGCCGGGCGCACACACGTCCGTCCGGACGGCGGCTGTTTCGTAGCCGGCAGGGGGTGGGTTCACTGCCGGGCGCACACACGTCCATCCGGACGGCGGCTGTTTCGTAGCCGGCAGGGGCTGGGTTCACTGCCGGGCGCACACACGTCCATCCGGACGGCGGCTGGTTCGTAGCCGGCAGGGGCTGGGTTCACTGCCGGGCGCACACACGTCCATCCGGACGGCGGCTGTCGCGCTGTGGGGACTGCGGGGCTTGGACTTGTTCTTGGCAGCTCGTTCGTCGTCGGGTGTGGGTGTTTGCCGTGGTGGTGTCGTGTTTTTGTGCCGTGGTGCGTGCTGGCGTGCGGTGCTGCGTGTGTGCCCTGCTTGGCCTGTGTGTGGCGCGCGCTCCTTGCCCGGGCGTGCTGCTGCGCAGGCGCGGGGACACACCCTCTCTCTGGCGGGCCCGTTTGGCTCCATGGCGGGCCCTGTTGGTGCCCGGCTGTGGCCCGGCGCGCGGCAGTGGGGTGTGTGCACGTTGGGGGGGGGGGGTTCGGACCCCTCTTCTCGTTTTCCCCGCCTTGTCCCTCTGTCCCTCTTCGCCGGCCTGCCCTGCCTGCCCACCCTCTTCGTACCCGCTGGGTTGGCCTTGGCCGGTCGGTTGGTCTTGGCGGTCTGACATTGTGTTTCTTTCCTGCAGGGCGGCGTGGGCTGGGTTCGTTTTGGGGGCGGGTTGCTCGTGTGGTGTGCCGCGCCGCTTGGCTCCTGTTCACCGGTGTGCACGCTCCGTGTGTGGTGTCGTGTGTACGGTGTCCTGGGCCTCCCGGCTCCTGTTCACCGGTGTGCACGCCCTGCGTGTGGTGTCGCGTGTACGGCGTCCTGGGCCTCCCGGCTCCTGTTCACCGGTGTGCACGCCCTGCGTGTGGTGTCGCGTGTACGGCGTCCTGGGCCTCCCGGTCCCTGTTCACCGGTGCGCACGCTCTGCGTGTGGCGTTGCGTGTACGGCGTCCTGGGCCTCCTGGCTCCTGTTCACCGGCGTGCACGCTCTGCGTGTGGTGTTGCGTGTACGGCGTCCTGGGCCTCCCGGCTCCTGTTCACCGGTGTGCACGCCCTGCGTGTGGCGTCGCGTGTACGGCGTCCTGGGCCTCCCGGCTCCTGTTCACCGGTGCGCACGCTCTGCGTGTGGCGTTGCGTGTACGGCGTCCTGGGCCTCCCGGCTCCTGTTCACCGGTGTGCACGCCCTGCGTGTGGTGTCGTGTGTACGGTGTCCTGGGCCTCCCGGCTCCTGTTCACCGGTGTGCACGCCTTGCGTGTGGTGTCGCGTGTACGGCGTCCTGGGCCTCCCGGCTCCTGTTCACCGGTGTGCACGCCCTGTGTGTGGTGTCGCGTGTACGGCGTCCTGGGCCTCCCGGCCCCTGTTCACCAGTGCGCACGCTCTGCGTGTGGCGTTGCGTGTACGGCGTCCTGGGCCTCCCGGCTCCTGTTCACCGGCGTGCACGCTCTGCGTGTGGTGTTGCGTGTACGGCGTCCTGGGCCTCCCGGCTCCTGTTCACCGGTGTGCACGCCCTGCGTGTGGTGTCGCGTGTACGGCGTCCTGGGCCTCCCGGCTCCTGTTCACCGGTGCGCACGCTCTGCGTGTGGCGTTGCGTGTACGGCGTCCTGGGCCTCCCGGCTCCCGTTCACCGGTGTGCACGCCCTGCGTGTGGTGTCGTGTGTACGGTGTCCTGGGCCTCCCGGCTCCTGTTCACCGGTGTGCACGCCTTGCGTGCGGTGTCGGGTGTACGGCGTCCTGGGCCTCCCGGCTCCTGTTCACCGGTGTGCACGCCCTGTATGCGGTGTCGCGTGTACGGTGTCCTGGGCCTCCCGGCTCCTGTTCACCGGTGTGCACGCTCTGTGCGTGGTGTTGTGTGTACGGTGTCCTGGGCCTCCCGGCTCCTGTTCACCGGTGTGCACGCTCTGCGTGTGGCGTTGCGTGTACGGCGTCCTGGGCCTCCCGGCTCCTGTTCACCGGTGTGCACGCTCTGTGTGTGGTGTTGCGTGTACGGCGTCCTGGGCCTCCCGGCTCCTGTTCGCCGGTGCGCACGCTCTGCGTGTGGTGTTGCGTGTACGGCGTCCTGGGCCTCCTGGCTCCTGTTTACCGGTGTGCACGCTCTGTGTGTGGTGTCGCGTGTACGGCGTCCTGGGCCTCCCGGCTCCTGTTCACCGGTGTGCACGCCCTGTGTGTGGTGTTGCGTGTACGGTGCCCTGGGCTCCCTGGCTCCTGTTCACCGGTGCGCACGCCCTGCGTGTGGTGTTGTGCGTACGGTGTCCTGGGCCTCCCGGCTCCTGTTCACCGGTGTGTGCGTTCTGTGTGGGTGTGTGGTGGCGGGTGGGCGTGCTTGGTGGTGGTGTTGGTGTGTCCTTGCGGGTGGTGTTGGGTGTGGTACCATTGGGCGTGTGGTTTGCGTTTACTGGGCACTCACCCCTCCGGGTGGCGCGGGCCCGGTGGTCCGGTAGCCCGTCCGGCTGGTGGCGCCGGGTGCTCACGCGTCCCTCCGGACGGCGGCGTGGTGTTGCGTGTACGGCGTCCTGGGCCTCCCGGCTCCTGTTCACCGGTGTGCACGCTCTGCGTGTACGGTGTCCTGGGCCTCCCGGCTCCTGTTCACCGGTGCGCACGCCCTGCGTGTGGTGTTGCGTGTACGGTGTCCTGGGCCTTCCGGCTCCTGTTCACCGGTGTGCACGCTCTGTGTGCGTGTGCGGTGTCCTGGGCCTCCCGGCTCCTGTTCACCGGTGTGCACGCTTTGTGTGTGGTGGTGCGTGTACGGCGTCCTGGGCCTCCCGGCTCCCGTTCACCGGTGTGCACGCTCTGTGTGTGGTGTTGTGTGTACGGCGTCCTGGGCCTCCCGGCTCGTGTTCACCGGTGTGCACGCCCTGTGCGTGGTGTTGCGTGTGCCGTTTGGCCCTTTTGCGCCTGTGTGGTGCGTGTTGTGTTGTGCGTGTGGTGTCCTGGGACACTTGGTTCGTGTTCTCCGGTGTCGCGGTGTGTTGCGGTGTGTGTGTGGTGTCCGGTGTTCGGTGCTGCGTGTGCGGTGTCCTGGGCCTCCCGGCCCCTGTTCACCGGTGCGCGTGCTCGGTGTGTTTCGTGGTGTGTGCGGTGTGGGTGTGGGTGCGTGCTCGCGTGTGCCATACCGTGGCCGCGTCGTTGCGGACTCTTCGTTTTTGCGGATACATTTTTCTTTACACTTTGCTCCCTATGGCGTCTGATTTATTCTTCCCGTTTTGGACTCTTTGATTTTGGCGACGCCCAAGAGTAAGCGTGTCTTAATGCATGCATGGCGGTGTATGTTATTTACGCGTTGGTTTGCGGACTCGTTGCATTTTGCGACGCCCAAGAGTAGGTGTGTGTGTTTAATGCATTCATGCTATGCCACTTATTCTTCATGTCTTGGACTCTTTGTTTTTTGCGTCGCCCAAGAGTAAGCGTGTCTTAATGCTTGCATGGCGGTATATGCTACTTAACCGTTGGTTTGCGGACTCTTTGTATTTTGCGACGCCCAAGAGTAGGCGTGTTCGTTTAATGCATTCATGCTATGCTACTTATTCTTTGTGTCTTGGACTCTTTGTTTTTTGCGACGCCCAAGAGTAAGCGTGTCTTAATGGGCTCAAAGGTGGGTGGGGAGGTGCATGGAGAAGGAAAAAGGAAGAGGAAGCGTGCAATTCGGAGGGTGTGGCGTGTTAGTTATCCATTTCTCCGGTGTTTACGCGCCGCTCGTGTTGCGGTTGTCTTTACCTATACGGCGTGTTAGGGGGCGGGAGGCACGGTTTGTGGACTCTTTGTTTTTTGCGACGCCCAAGAGTAAGCGTGTCTTAATGTATGCAAGGCGGTACAAGGTACTTACTCGTTGTACCTTGGGTCTCCCACGCTACTTATTCCCTTTGTCTTGGACTCTTTGTTTTTTGCGACGCCCAAGAGTAAGCGTGTTTTAATGCATGCATGGCGGTATATGCCTCTCACTCTTTGGTTGCTGTTGGGGCGCGCACACGTCCCCTACTCCTATTGCATGCACTTTGCTAAGTGATTTGGGGCACGCAACGTTTTGGCCTTACTCTCGCCTCTAATCTTCTTCTTTGTTGTTGGAGCGCGCACAAGTCCCTAGCGCCTAGGGCACGCACTTTGCTAGGTGTTTTGGGGCATGCAACGCTCAACTTCGTCGCCGTCGCGACTCTGTTGTTCTGCTTTTTCTGTGAGTGTCCTAAATTTTTTTGACCTCGCCAAACAGCGGCGTAAAATGTTTCTGGGGGTTTCTGAGGTCGGAAAAATCGATTTTGCGCTTTATTTTTGCTGGTTGTGCGTCTTTTTCGTGATTTTTCATATTCTTCTGCTGCGATCGCGCGACGGGATGGAGTGGTCTGCAATGGTGACATCTAAAATATAGAAAATAAAATCCTCCTTCAACCCTGAATGGCAACCAGATCCCACAAATACAGCAACAACCCAATTCACAATCCAAATCAGGCTGCGGGCTTTCGTTCAGCACATCGATGGTCTCACGATGGCGGGCATGTACAAGAATTGCACCAAGGAAGAAAGCCCTGAAATTGGCATATGAATACAAATAAAGCAAAGTTGGGGAAAGAGGTAAAAATACACATTCACAGCCATAAACCCCTCATTCCCTGGACTCAAGACCTTCCCTTGAATCACCAACATATTGCCCTGAACCAGGTCATATGAGATGGCTGAATGCCATGTGTCATGAGTCATTACACAAACCCCAAAAATGTGTTCACTCCGAAGCCTCTAAACCCTAGCCCAATAGGGGAGGTGGCGTGTCATGGCCTAGAGTGGTACTCAGGACCATGCCCTACCCTGACATAACCTTGGTTGGACTTGGAGTTGAATGGGCTTAGAGAAATGACCTATGAGTTTGAACTCATAACATGCCAAAAACTGCCAATTCACACCATATTGGCCATATATCAAATATATGCTCAAAATTGAAGTTACCACTTATCCGAAGGCTCAAAGCATGCATGGAATCGAAGTCTAGTATTCATGGAGGATAGAGACCAAAGGCCAAAGCCCATGTACATCCCCACTTTACCCTCGAAACCCCTTCGGATATGGGCGCCACGCACTGCCCAAGTCAGCCCATGATCTTGAGACCAATTCTTGTAATCCTTCGTGCGCCAAGCCAAATGGAGTACGCGATCCGGCATATGGTGGTGTTCAACTCCAAAGCATATGCCAACATATGAACAACATACCATGGTTCGACTCTCCATAGGCTTCTTGCTGTTTGCCGACCAGGTAAGTACACAAAACGCAAAAATGAGCAAAAATTGAGGACAAAAACATGAAAATATGACCAAATACAAAGTTGTCATGATAGTATATCTCAATGCTCACCCATGATATCCGCGCATGGTTCAATACGGAAAATGATTGGAACCATTTGCGAACAATTCCCCCACTTGGATCCCCAATCGGGCGCATGGAGATACCTTCGCCACCCATAACTACATGCCCCATGAAAATGGGAGTGCACTCATGGCTCTCTTTGCCTAACATACCATGAGCAATACATACGCGGTAGACTTAGTCTAGCGCTTCGGATTCCACAATTGGGACATGGGCAAAACCCTTGTCACGTATGACTCCCCATCTCTTCGGCCACACGAAGATATATAACATGGGCGTGAGCATATCAAGACATATACCATGCATATAAAACATACCCTCAAAAGTGGCTCCCACCATGATATGCCATGTCCCTCCATGGACATAACTTCACGTTAAAAATGCGTAGGAACCCAAGGAAAGTATCTATACAACCCCAACACTCATGCGGTACACTCGAAAGTCGCATTAAAATATTCGGTTGCACGGTCCAAGAGTTATATATCACTTTATACCCTCTTGACCCTTTTCCCTTGCTACACCGGGCATGTGTACACAGCAAAGGCGTTTGATGCTTCCTAAATTAACTTGAGACTAAGGCGCTTGCAACCCAACCTTCCTTATTCTCTTTCCTCACACTCGCTCGTAGATATGGTCCTTCAAAGTGGTCCCACGATTCACTTTTGTTTCCCTTATATCTCCAAGTCAAATGGGTGGCAAGTATAAGGGAAACCTGATTCGGGCATAGGGAAAGGAGTATGACCACTCGAAGAAGTCCAAATCAAGTGCGGCGATGTCGAAGTCAAAAAACCGATTTCGACATCGCGAAAAATTCAGATTAAAATTTCGAGTGCTTATTTAGAAAATTGCGGAAGCAACGAACCCTTTGCTGATGAAATCTAACCCTTCAACGGAGTATCCGCCAAAATATCTGGAAATAACGGTTAACCAATCGGTTAACGCAAAATCGCGAGCCAACTGACGGTCGCCGATACATTGACCATCAGAACGAAAGGCTGAAAAATTACGGAAACATCATGATAATAATGACGCGTTCCCGTGGGGGGCCGGCCACGGGACGCTGCGGTGGACACGCGCAAGTGAGCAGGCAGGCAAAGCACTACGCTCACAGGGGCATCAATGCGCTCATGTCATGTGACAAAGCGTTTCAGAATCCTTGCCACTCTGAAATGAGGGAACGAAAGTATGTACAGCAACACATCAGGATATGTACACATGGGGTTAAGACTGGACTGGGGTAAGGGCATCACAGGACAAAAGACACTCTATCCCAACTTGTATCCCAATCCCAGGTCCGACCCTCTCAGTGGCTGGTGGGGGCGGGGGCTCAAACACAACCCATGCCCTGCTCAGTCCGGACCCTGAAACCCTGCCAATGGGAGAGGTGTCCCGCCCAGCCACAGGCGAGTTCCTGAGAACCAAGAGGGCTCCAAGGCCAACCGACAGTGGCTCCCTATGCTCCCCTAACGGCAGGTCCCAACTCCTCTCTGAGCCAGAGATATGGCCCCGCCATTATCCCTCAGGAGTTGGTAGCTGAAAATGGGCTGTTTCAGCCCAAACTGATATTAACTCAAAAATCCCCAAAATTGACCCCTCGTCCGGACCCGTCAGAGGTAGGGACGAGGCAACTGACCCTATGCCCTTCGAGTATGAACTCCCTGGAATCCTCACCCAACCTGGTTCCCTCTGAGGTCCCGGCACCAGGGCACCACGGGTTCGTCAAGTGGGGTCATGATGCCAAAATTACCAAAATTGGCGTCATTCCCACGCGTGGCTTGCCCGGCCAGGGCAACACCAATGGCTCACAGGGTAGGAGGCAGGACCTAGGACTTGTTTCTGAGTGTACAACTTGGAATTAGGTCCGGGCTCCTTATGGGCATAGAGAAATGGGGCCGCCAATTGACCACACGGAAGGGGGAAATTGGAGTCCCAAAATGGGGTCATTTTGGCTGCTCGAAATGAGCCAAAATTCGGGGTACTCCCAATAGTATATCTCCACGCCGGCTTGAAGATCGGATCCGCCATTCCATACGCGATCCACCAGGAGTCCAACAACTACTCTCATGCCCTTGGCTCTCAAAGATCTCCACGCCACCTGGCGTGGTGACGATCCCAATTGGGTCCACAAATGCCAAAATGGCAAAATTGCCCACACTCACTTTGGGCTAGCACCTTAACGAAGGTGGCTCCGCTTCGCCCACGTGGTGTGTGAACCATGGGGACCATTACCCATAACACCCATGTCATATATGGTCCATTGGTCCATGCGTCCGGCGTGCACGAAGGTTAGAACATAGTGCACGGCGGGCAGCAAAAGTGGAAAATTGCTCAAAATGGCCAAAAATGCGCACACTCATGGTTGGGGCAAATAAGGCACATGCCCGACCTGGACCGGAGTGTGCCAGAAGATTGGTATCAAGTCATATGTGTCCAACATATCTTTTGGGCGTCGCCCAACTCCTCCGGTATTGGGAATGGCAGGGTCGCCAAGTGAGCCCATGATTTGGGATAGTCCCAAATCGCCAACATGGCAGCCACGGTATGCCAATCTCAAGAGGAGTTATTCGCCGGGTCCAAGATATGTTGGGCACCGAAGTATGTACCCCCATAACATACTTGGGTCATGATGTCAATTGAGCGCAACGTTGAGATACACGGTCGCCACTTGACATCATGACGGGCCAAAAACGGCAAAATTGGCACAAAGATACACAAAAGTGCCTTGAAAGGTGCACAATTATATTATAATATCTTCGGCTTGGATCGTGCAATCAACTAATCCTTCTAAACACAATGACTTGACACCAATGACCTTCGGTTCCACATATGTGCTCCACTTGGGGCGCCTTGAAAGGTTACGAGCGCTACTTCCCAAGTGGGCACATGAAAATCTGGAAAATTGCAAAACACACACCTTGCTCCCAACGCATCGCTTTGGGATCGCCATACAAGCTTCCCTTCACGAGGGTTAGGGTGGCAATTGATCGTAGGGAGTATGGAGAAGGGGCTTGCACAATATGAGGTCCATTGGCGGGTTTGGCTTGGAGCAATGGACCCGCCAAATGGGCACGCAACACAACACAAGGCACATACTCCATATTGCCCAAAAAGGTAGCCCCCCCCAAGATATGTCATGCCCCTCCAAGGGCATAACTTTGTGTCAATCGCTCATAGGAACTCAAGGAGAGTTCCTATGCAACACCAACACTTGCGCGCTACACTCGAAAGTTATCTTAACGCACGCAATATCATGGTCAATGAGTTGTAACGCAAACTCTACCCTCTTGACCATGATCCATTACACTAGCGCGCACGTGTGGAGACGCAAGGCATATGATGCTTCCTAAATTACGTCGGGAGTATTGTGAATACATCCCACGTTTCCTCATTGTCATTCCTCGCAAGCAACACGAGATATGACCTTCACAAGTGGCCTCACGAATCAACTTTGTTTTGCCCATATCTTTAAGACAAATGGAGGGCAGGATAAAAGGAAAGTTGATTCGTGCATAGGGAAGCACGTAGGTCCACTCGAAAGAGGTCAAATCAAGTGCGGGGATGTCAAAGTCGAAAATCCGATTTCGACATCCTGAAAAATTCGGATTAAGGTTGCGAGTGTAGAATGTGAAAATTGCGGATGCATCAACGCAATTCCTGAAGACTTTAGAGCCTTCGTCACGGATAGCGTTAAAATTTCCATTATAAACAGTTAAACTGGCGGTTACGGTAAAGTCGCGATCCAACCGCCAGCAGTCAAAACAGCGAATATCAGAACGGAAGCGTAAAAATTGACGGAAACAATATGAAAATAAAACCCTGTTGATTCCTGATATTCTGATATATAAATCTCCGCTGGCGGTGCATCGGTTGCCGCACCGGGCGTCAACGGGCGCCTTCCGTACATGGGGTTAGTGGACCGGAGACCGGTCTTCCCTTCCGTAAATGGGGTTAGTGGACCGGAGACCGGTTGTATGCCCTAACCTAGCCATGGGGTTCTGGGTACCGCTTCACCCCCCTCCTTAGAGCAAACCCTGGGGGGGGCTCGATAATACCCAAGCATGGCAGCGGGTACCCAGGACCATATCCTGAAGGGGGGGTGTCCCATCCTCACTTCAGGCTGATTCGCAGGTTAGGCTCCAAACTCCACAGTGATACAGGTATAGTGCTGTAGGGTCTTGTAACCTCAAGTATAGTATCAAGTATCAAGTCCCGGGTCCTGGCGGCGATTGTTCGGCATCCAAAGGACCCGTTAACCCATACCAGGCGCACCGGGTGCCGGCTGCTACGGTCACCACCACAGTGGCAGTGGCATACACGGCCAGCATAGGCGACACACGACGACCGAGGTGGTCCCACAGGTCGAGAGCGACCACAAAGATCCATCAGGCTACCCCAAGCTTCCCAAGGCCCGCCGACTGGGGAGAGTCCCCACGGGTCCTTCCTCGGGCGCACCATGTCCATATCCATACGACGCGAGTCCAGAGTGATACAGCCGAACTCCTTAAGGGATCTTAAGGGAGCTCCTCCTTAAGGGATCGGGCATCAAGGCCGTCTTTTCCCTCGCCCTATTACCACGAAGGCCATACATGAGGGAGTCCTCATGCAGTGTGGGCGGAGGCGTCGACTCCTCAAACCACCAGTTTCCCAGGCAGACTGACCGAGGTCAGGAGCACCGGAGGCCGCCATCCGACTGCAAGTGCGTCTGCGAATCGGTAGGCTCACACTGGGACTGACAGTGGCGGACCGCTGGGAGTGTAGTCAGGCAACTGGGCTTCCCGCCTGGCGCCATCAGGATCTCCACATCACAGCGAATAGGGCAACACAGTATCACGAGCACTCAAACAGTAGAATCTGTACTCAGGTACTGGTCCAGGCTGGACCAGGCTGTAAGAACATGTACACGGCGACTCAAGGCGCCGTCGTATACGATTCGCATCCCGTCGGGGGGGAAAAACAGTCCACACTTCAGTGTTGGGCTGACATACAGGTGCACATATCCTGGGGAACAGAAAAGCAAAACAAGCGGGGTAAATAGGCGTGTAAACACACTCTGGACAGAGTGCCAAACCACGCCACGGTCAGGATAAGGCAAATGCAGGAGGGTGGACAGGAAAACGCCTGAGTTCAGGCCATATATAGTCTCAAGACACACGTCGACTGGTCTGGACCCCGCAAGTGCCATGGGACCAGACCACACACTCAAAAATCGCAATGCCGATGACAGCGGCATCCGTTGCGCAACGTCGTATGGGCTTCAAGGCCCCCAGAGCTCACAAATATGAAGGTCAGTCGCCCTACCTGGTTTCCCAAGGATTCAGCAGGGGGGGGAGTGACAAATAGAAGAAGAGAGGGGCCATCCTCCTCTGGATTCAGCAGGGGGGGGTAAATGGCCACTCTGATGGCAGGTCACCGGAAGATGGAAGAGAGCAAGCAAGTAAGGGACGATCCGTCGACCTCACAAGCCTGAAAACACATCAGGGGAGAGCTCAGGGCACTGATCAGGCGCCCCTAGCTGCAATCGCCCGGGTGAGTGCTGCCAAGTCCGAAACGTGGATCTTGGTCTTGTGCTTGCGGATGTACTCCATGAAGGGAGTATTGACCCGCGGCACGAACGAGGAGACGGGTTCCCAGGTGTCGTGGGACGGCCCATAGCCTCGCCAACGAACCTTGAACTCCAGACCTCCGGGTGCCGAGGCTTTCGGACGCTGAGCCAGGATCTTCTCGACTGTATAGTCGTCCTGCTCAGCATAGTCGTCGTCCGAATCGGCCTCATGTGCGGCGTAGCTCAGGGAAACATGTTGGCCACGGAGGTCGGGTTCCCGCACACGGAGTTGACTCCCGAGGCGCTCCCGGAACTGTCCGTGACCCACCTTGATGCGGTAGGTGTCCTCACCAATCCTGCGGACCACCTCGCCGGGTGTGAACCAGGTTTTGGTGCGGTGGGTGCCCATAGGGCGGGGTCTGATCACCCACACCGGGTCTCCCACCCTGAACTTCTGCGCTGTCGAGCTCGGGGCGGACTTCTGACGCTCAGCATGCTCCTTCTCGAGCTGCTGGCGGATGTCCCGCGCCGTTTGCTCTTGCCGCGCGAAGAATTCCTTGGCATCCATGGCCATGCCATCACCAGACAAGGGAAGTCCCCTACCCAGGGGGTCCCTGCCACACAGAATCTGGTGAGGGGACAAACCGCCCGGAGTGGGGGTGTCGTGATGGGCCTTCAGAGCAGGCCACATCTCCTCAAACCAGTTCCGACGTGGATTGGTGATGTGGATCTTGCGCAGCTTCTCGAACAGCTGCCGTCCAGCCACTTCAGCACGGCCGTTAGACCGGCTGAGATAGGCGACGCTCTTGGCATGACGTATTCCCATGAGGGAACACATAGCCTTGAACCAGCCACCAGTAAACTGGGGCCCTCGGTCACTGCAAATGGTGCGGGGGATGTCAAAGACGGTCAGCCAATGACGAATCATCATGACTGCCACTTCCTTGGCAAGCAACCCCTTTTTGCGTGCCGGAACGGCTACAACGTAGCCGCTGTGGCGGTCCACACAGAGAACCACACAGTCAAAGGTCCCCTTGCCAATGTGCACTTCGGGCATGGAGAAGACGTCCATGGCCACGCTCTCCATGGGCTGATCAGGAACCGGGGTCCATTGGGCTTCCCCCTTGACGTTCCGGTTGTCGGGATTGCAGGCCTGGCAGACCGAACAACCCTTCCTGACCTTCTTGATGGCGGTGTAGAGAACGATATGGTCGATCTCGAACCGACGCTGCATGTCAAGAGCTTGCTCCTTGACCCCTGGGTGCAGCATGTGGTGGTGCCAAGCTTCACAAAGCTCGAGCATCCGGGACTCCGGTACTAGCAGCTTACCATTCCGGTAGAGTTTGCCATCTTCCTCGGTCAGCCCCTTTGGCCACTTCTGCCCGTCGTCAGGGTCGGTCACAGCCCTATACTCGGCCGCAAAGGATTCAGACTTGGCGTAATCGTCGGTCCAGTCGTCCTGGAGGCAAGATTCCGGGAAGAGGTGCTTGTCGGACTCAGCTCCCGCAGGGGCGAGTACACTGACCGCTCTGCTCACCCTCGACGTGAGGGGGGCATCTGCAGCCATGACGACGAAGCATTTAGCACCCTCCTCTTCCATCAGGCGCTCCATTTCGATGATCTTCTTGGCTTCAGCGGTCTCAGCCTCATCGCCATGGGCAGAGATATCCTGCATGCCCTTGCTGGCGGGATAGGCCCACCTGCTGAGACAGTCCGCCACGGTGTTATCCTTTCCAGGAATATACACAACCGTAAGGTCGAACTTGGCCAAGGTCTCATGCCATCTTGCCCGTCGGGAGGCGGGACCTGAGGGGGTGTCCACGTGCTCCTTGTGCCACGACTGCAGACTCTGATGGTCGGTGCAGACGGTGACGGGATGGAGGGCTATGTACCCAGCCCATTTCCTGAGAGCCATGACGATGGCATACGCCTCCTTTTCACGGGGCGTCCACGTCCGTCTCTGGCCTTCCGCCAGGACTCGGCTCCAGAAGGCCACGGGCACGTGCCTCCCATTGTCAAGCACTTGCTCCAACACAGCGCCCATGGCGTAGTCGGAGGCGTCGGTGCGCAGGACGAACCCTCGGTCGGGATCCACGAGGTGCAGACCCACTGCGGATAGCAGCGCCTGCTTCATCCCCTCAAAGGCACGGTCGGACTCAGGTGTCCAGACCAGAGCCTTCTTGGACCCCTTCTTGGTCTCCTCTCGGTTGCCCTTGAGCATGGTCGTCATGGGGGCTGCATACTCGGCATACATCTTGATATACCCCGAGTAGTAATTGCAGAACCCCAGATGCGCCCGTAGCTCAGAGACCGTTTTGGGCTTTTCCCAGTGCTCAATCGCAGCCACCTTGCCAGGTATGGGCTTTCGCTGCCCGTTCCCGACTACGTGGCCAGCGAGGACCACCTCGCTTACCGCAATGGTGGCCTTGTCACTGCTGCCCGTGAGTTTGTGCCGAGCCAGAAGGTCCAGCACTCGAGTGACGTCCCTCTCGTGTGCCTCCAGGAGCTCCTCGTAGCTCATACTGGGGTCCCCGGACGCGATGATCACGTCGTCCACGAAGGGGTCCGCACAGTCACGCACCGGCTCAAGCAGGTTCTCCAGCATCCGCTGAAAAGCCGCATTGCCGTTGGTAACGCCCATGGGCATCACCTTCCACTGGAGAGGTCCAAGTGGGGTGCTCATGGCTGTGCAGGCACGGGACTCCTTGGCGAGATGCATCTGATGATAACCATGTTTCAGGTCAATCACCGTGAAGATCCTCCGCCGGTGTTGCTTTTGCAGCATGTCCTCAATGAGGGGCAGCGTATAGCTGTCGTGCTGCGTTTGGGCGTTCAGGCCGCGGTAGTCGACCACGAGCCGCCACTCACCGGCAACCTTCTTGGGGACGACGAAGCACGGAGAGGCCCATTCGGAGTGGCACGGCTCGAGCCAGCCTCTCTGGATGAAGTCACGGAGGATCTTCTCCATGGCCTCTTTCCTCTCGCCCCTCAGGGCAAACTCCCGGTGCCGATACACACGGGGGTCCTGCTTCAGTCGTATCTTGGCCTCGCCATACGGTCCACGCACCGGTGGGGGAAACACAGGCTTACCGCTGAAGAAGGTATCACCATACTTCTGCTTCAGCCTGGCCCTCAATGCCTGAATCTTGGGGCAATCATCGGACTCCGCCTTGGCTTTTCCGGGCACCTGGACCACGGAGCTTACTTGAGGGGTAGCTACTCCGCTCGCTTTCGGCTCAGGTGGTCTTCCCAGGTGGCCCAAAGGGCCATCTCTGGTCTTCCCTCGGAATAGATCGCCGTAGGTGGGTGGGTTACCCCCGATTGGCTCGTCCTGGCTGGATAGGTGGTCCAGCACCCTCTGCACGAAGGTGTTCCCGTCGTAGGAACCAGAGACGATCGAGTCCACTTCCCAGCAGGCTCTGTCCTGGCCCTTGCCCTCACGCTGGTTTCCCCAGTCGTGAAAGGGCTGATCCATATACCCCTGAACCAGATCCCACTCCTCTTCAGTAAGGGGGTCTTCCGAATCCGATTCTTCGATGTCAACAGGGGGAACCGCAAAGCATTGCCGCCATGGCTCCGCTATGATGCGGTTGACACACACGAAGTCCGTGGCGTCGGCCTGATCAAGGCCCCCATCCACATAGTGGAATTCCGTTGGCCATCTCTGGGGTGGCATGGGCTGTCCCTTAGCGTCCTGATAGACACTCTCTCCAGCCGGTAGGACGACCTTGTTTAAGGTCATGTTGGTCAATGAGGCTACCCAATGTCGGGTACTTTCCTCCTCGGTGCATCCCATAGGAACAACCAGCACTGCCTTGTAGCGGTCTTTGCGAATCTTCGCTATCGCTCTTGGAATGTCCCAACGGGGGCAATGGATCCACATCAAGCCCTGATGCGGACCCCAGTGCTTCTTCCACGCGGAGTCCTGGGCGCTCCAGTACTTCTCACACACCCGAAGATGGGCGGAGGTTCCTGAAGAGAACGCAGCCAGGGCCAGATCCGAAGCTCCCAGGTCCGCAACCACTCGGCTCGCCACTTCCGGCCTTACGCCGTACTCCTGGTTTGCTGGCCCAGTTGGCTCAGTGCCCAGTGCGGCTACTTCGAGCTGATCGCGTTCGGGGTGGATCCATTGGCATTCCACATGGTGCTCAGGTGACGAAAGCCACGAGAGCTGGTCGTCCTGGTACAGGGGCATGGAGGCCTGGGCCGGGAGGACGCCGGAGTCCGTCTCCATCATGAAGTCGTATCCAACGATCATGTCCCAGTCCATCTCGGCCTCGTAGAAGCGACCGTGCAGGAGGATTTCCTTGCCGAGGTCTGGGCGGCTCAGCTCACGATGGTTCACGAACTGCAGCCCAATGGCCGCTTCCTTCGTGCCTCCCACCATGTACTGGCCGTTCGCCACCTTCAGCCTGACAGGTTTCCGACTGTCGGTCAGACACTCTGGTGGAAGTAGGCCCGCCTTGACCAAGCTGACTTGAGCTCCCGTGTCGACCAAAACGTCGAAAACCTTTTCCACTTCCCCGCATAAGGCACGGACCTTAAGATGCAACTGCCGCTCACGCCCGACATGGCGCACGGCGTGCAAACTCAGGATCTCCGGCCGTTCCAGAAGCTCAACAAGCGACTGGTGCAGGTCGTGGACAATGGGCTCCGGCTGCCCATCTGCAGCATCCAGCTGCGGTCCGGGTGATCCTCCGATACTCTCGGATAGATCCTGTAGTATATCAAACACATTCTTGGTCGCGAAGGACGGACGGGTGCAAGGGTTCGTGCCTTCACTTGCCCTCAGCCCGCCTCCGCGACTGGGTGCCGGACCGGGCCTTCCGCCCGCGGCAGTCCCCTTGTGCTTATCGACTCCCGACTGGGATGGTTCGGCGCTTCCCACGTCACCATCCTGCGACCGCCCTAGCTGGGGCCCTTGGCTGCAGGGGCTCCGCTAGGGGGCGTCGGTTGTGGAAGAAGGGGTGTTCTCCTCCGCATCAACCTCGTTGACGCCCTTCTTCCTTCTTTCGCTGCAAGTAGGCTTCTTGTCCTTGTCCTTGTTCTGGTTGTTCTGGTTGTTCTCCTTGTTCTTGTTGTCCGACCTGGGGACCGAGTTCCTCTTGATCTCCTGGATCTCCTTGGCCAACTCGGTCCCCTGCGACACCAGCTTGGAGAGCTCGTCCCTGTCCACTTCCACCTTGGCTTCCCGGATACCCGCGGGCGCACGCTTCTTTGACCCGTGCGCCTTCTTGTAAGCCTCCGTGTCGGCCTTGTGGACGGGGCATGTTCGGTGGTCATGGTTGAAGCCTCGCTTCCTCCCATAACACACGAAACAGCCCTGAGGGTGAGCTCGTATGAACTCCCCAAAGGACAGCGGAGGGTCGCCAATGCGGCGAGGGTCCCTCTTCTCCTGCTTCCTCCAACCCTGCTGCAGGGGCTTCCAGTTTCCCGGCTTGCTCCCCGCGCTCAGGTTCTTGGCCACGAAGGCACACACGGCCACTTCGGCGGGCTCATCGTCGTCGTCATCGTCGACGAGAGTCTCATCGCCGCCGGCTCCCGCTGGGTCCATGGCAGCTTCCCCGCCAGGTCCCTCGCCAACGTAGTTGACGTCGCGGTCGCCGGGCCTCACCCCGCGGGTGTGGTGGAGGTTCCGGTACTCCTTGAGCACCTCCTCTCCAACCCACTCCAGGATCTCGTCGCAGCTCATCCGCGCCTGGATGGCCTTCAGACGGATGGTCTGGCCGCTCAACTCACACTCGTCAAGGCGCCACATCGCGGTCTTCTCGCGATCGCCCGAGACAGTGATGAGGAGAGCGTTCCGCAGGGAGTGCCGTTTGACATCCCGGGCCACGTTATTCTTCGCCCAAGCCACCACGTTCGTATGATACTCTTTGGGGAGCATCATCTTGACCGTGTGGTTGGACTTGGCCCTCTTGGATTCCTCCTTGGTGACCCTCTTGATCCATGCTTCCGGCAGCATGGAGAGCAGGCGAGCCTGCTCGTCACCCTCGTTCCAATCCTCCACGTTGCGGCGGTAGAGGGTGTATTTCCCCCGGAAGTCCCGCCAATCCCGCAGGCGGATCTCCCGTCCATCATGCTCAAGCTTGATGGACTTCCACCGCTTGGCAGCCACCTGCGGAGCGTCCACCCGCTCCTGCTCGTTGAGCCACTTCTTGGCTTCCTTGAGGGTCTTGATTTTCCCCTCCTTGGTCGCCATGAAGTATAGCTCTCCGAGCACTTCCGGCAGGCGGTACCTGAACCGTCTGAAGACATATCTCTCCGCATCCGCGTGAGGCATGTCTTCAGTGACGGTCAGCCCCCAATCGTCCAGCTTCTCCAAGAAGCGGTCGAGGTTGAGGGGGTTGCCGTCGTACATGGGGGGCTTGATGTCCTTCAAGTCTTCCCACACCGCGGCGTCCGCGGCCTTAGAGACCATGAACGCCGGCCGCGAGGTCGACCGAGGTTCCCATCGGCCTCGCCCACGGACTCCCACGGCTGCCACGTCCATCTCCTCCATGGAATCCCTGTGGCTACGCCGCGGTTCCTCCATGTACGCTGAACCTAGATGTTCACGCCGTACTGCTTCCATGTACGCATCCTCATCACGGCGCTGGCGGCTGCGTTCAGCGGCCTCCCGTCGTACACCACGCGGCAGGCTGATGTCGAACTCCGCCAGGTCCAGGTCCAGATCCTCACCTTCGCCGACATCCCACTCCACGTCTCCTCTGGGGACCTCATCCCTGAGTCCACCATAACATCCTCCAGCCATTGGGATTGGCACCGGGGCTGGTGCCGGGCGTCGGGGGCGTACAGGCGTCCGCGGTGGAGCACGGCGGTTGTGGTAGTCCGAGCTGAGCCACTCATCACGCCAATCCTCACTGCCACTGCCGGGCGGCACGCGCTCGTTGCGGCGGCCGCGCTGTGGTGAGAGGGGGCGGTGAGAGAGGGGGCGCTGGCGCCGGGGCGACTCCTGGGGGCTCCACCGGGGGCGTCGGGTCTGCCTGGACCTGGTCCGGGTCCCCAGCCGTCGTCCGACGAGCCAGACTCCAGGGGTGGGTGGTCGCTGCCGACGCTCCCACGGGCCTCCAGCGCATCCAGCCTCTGCTGCAGGCCGCTGATGACCGTGTTCAGCTGTCTGATCTCGGCCCTGGCGATGTCCAGCTGTGTCTGCGCGCGCGCGGCGACCTTGGAGATGCGAGTCATCTCGCCCTTGCCCGTGTCTACCTCGCACTCGAGGGAAAAGACCCTCCTGCGGAGGTAGACAATCCACCGCCAGGCGGTATCCGGGTCGCCGTTCCCTGGTGGGTCGTCAGGGTCCCCAGGGGGTCCTCCAGGAGGGCCTCCGCCGGGTCCGCCCGGTCCAGGGGGTCCTCCCGCGCCCGGTGGTCCGCCTCCAGGGGGTCCACTTGGGGGGCGTCCTCCAGGGGGTTCTGATGGTCCTCCGCCAGGGGGTCCCGGTGGGCCTCCGCCGGGTCGCCTCGGTGGGTCCGAGGATGGGCGCTTCTTCGTGATGCCGAAGTCCATGTCGTCATCCTCGTCCATGTCGCCCCACCTGGGCGTCTCGGTCTCGGAAGACTCCGAGCTCCGGTAGGGAGGAGGGAGATCCTCATCCTCACCTTCCGGTTCCATGGGGACGTCTCCGCCTCCTCCGCCCGTCCAAGCCACCACTTGGCGATGTCGGCGGCCTCGTTCATCCCCGTCACTGGCGGTGAAGAAGGGGTCACTGTCGTGGGGTTGTGTCCACCTGCTGGCCTCCGCGGCCTCTCGGGGGTCTTCCCCTTGCCCTTCCTCCGTCGATGGGCGGTGGGGCCACTGCTCCCACTGCTGCCCGTGTCCGCCTCATCCAGCGTCATCTTGGAGGAGGCGTCCCCTTCGAAAAGCTTTCGAAGGGTCTCCACTCGTGATCCTCCCGGGGGAGTCTCGCGGCGGAGTTTGGCCTCTGCCTCCTCCATTGCGGCGGCGGTGGCTGCGGCAGCTCGCACTTCGGCTTCCTCCCGAGCACGAGCCGCCTCGGCTTCCCGGGCCTGCTGCAGCCGCGCCTTCTGCGCTTCCAACGCTGCCAGCTCCGCCTCCGTCTTGGCCTTCTCCTCAGCGACCTTCCGTCGCGCGGCCTCGATGGCGTCCTTCTTGGCGGCGTCCGCCTGGGCCTTGGCCGTCGCTTCGGCGTGGGCCCTTTCCTCCGCCTCCTTCTTTGCCCTCTCTTGGGCAAGCGCCTCTTCCAGCGCCCTCACCTCGGCCTCCCTGCAGGCAATGGCCTCCTGCGTCAGGCGGGCTTCCTCGTCGGCTGCCGCCAACTCACCGTTGACCTGGGCAGTCGCTGCCCCATGGGCGGCTACGGCCGTGAGTCCGGCCGCAATGGCCGCCACGGTCCGGGCGTGGATGGCCATGCCATGCGCCCACTCCGCAGCCTCCTCCTGGGCGATGCCGACGGCGCCCTCCACGGCAGCGCTGTGTTGCCTGGCCCGTTGCCGGACAACCCGAAGGTTGCAGGGCACCCCACAGACGCGCTCACAGGCGCGCGCCACGTCCCTGTCAGGAGCGACGCTGCTGCTGGAGCTGGCCTGGTCGGCCGGCATCCTCCCGCTGTGGGCTGACTCCACGTCGCTGCTGGGGCCTGCTGGGGCCTGCTGGGGCCTCAGGAGCAGCTGACGGGGCTTGGCCTTGGTCTGCTTGGCGACTTGGATGAAGTCGCCGAGGGTGGCGTGGCCGGGGTGATGACCACCATTGGCCCGTTGGGGACTGGGGGCTGGGGTTCCGCCCTTGGCGCCTTGGGCGGCTTCGGCGGCCAGGGACTCCTGGTACTCCCGCCACCTCCGGTCCCGCTTCCTGTCCCCGGCGGACTGCTTCTCCTTCCCCGGAGACGCGCTGCTGCTGCCCTGCAGCCTGCGCTCGCTCCCCGGTTCCGGGAAGTTCTTCTCGATCATGTCCCACATGGAGACGTTGATCGAGGCGCCCGACGGGTACTCGTTGGGCATCTCGTCCTCCTCAATCCCGTCGGGACGCAGGCCTTCGCCGGGCCTGTCCGGCCGGGTCCACGTCCTCCAGCGCTTGCGGCGGAAGCGGTACTCGTACCCTTCCGCCCGCAGCCACTCCTCCACTGCCCGCAGGCGGTCCTCCCCCATGTCCTCGCGGAGCTCGAAGCTCCCGGGCATGCCGCCTTCACACTGGGGGTGGCTGTGGCGGTAGTGCTGGTCCCAGACCAACCCACGCAGCAGGCGTGCCGCATGGGGGTGGGGCCGCGGCCACATCCTGCCCGCTTCCTGCCAATTCACCATGGCAGCGGGGGCGTAGTTGGTCTTGAGGTCCTTGGTATGCACTCGTTCAACTTAACGAACTGGTGGTGGTTGTTGAGGCGGGTGCTGCAGCACTGGACTGGGCGTGCGGCTGGTGCTGGTCAGCCGGTGGTCGTGGAAGTGGTTGACGCGGCCTTGCTGGTCGGCCGATGGGTCTGGTCTGTCCACTTCCTTCACAGTCGCGGCGCGGTCAGGGCGATGCTCTGGACGGCGCTGCTGGCTCCGTGACGAACTCGGCGCTGTTGCTGGGTGGCGCTGCGAGCCGCTGCGCTGCGCTGCGAGCCGCTGCGCTGCGCTGCGAGCTGCGAGCTGCGCCGCGCTGCTCGGGGTTGGTGGCCCCGAGTGGCACGCGAGGGTTGGGTAAGCCCGCGGCGGTGAAACGCTTTTGACGCGTTCCCGTGGGGAGCCGGCCACGGGACGCTGCGGTGGACACGCGCAAGTGAGCAGGCAGGCAAAGCACTACGCTCACAGGGGCATCAATGCGCTCATGTCATGTGACAAAGCGTTTCAGAATCCTTGCCACTCTGAAATGAGGGAACGAAAGTATGTACAGCAACACATCAGGATATGTACACATGGGGTTAAGACTGGACTGGGGTAAGTGCATCACAGGACAATAGACACTCTATCCCAACTTGTATCCCAATCCCAGGTCGGACCCTCTCAGTGGCTGGTGGGGGCGGGGGCTCAAACACAACCCATGCCCTGCTCAGTCCGGACCCTGAAACCCTGCCAATGGGAGAGGTGTCCCGCCCAGCCACAGGCGAGTTCCTGGAAACCAAGAGGGCTCCAAGGCCAACCGACAGTGGCTCCCCATGCTCCCTTAACGGCAGGTCCCAACTCCTCTCTGAGCCAGAGATATGGCCCCGCCATTATCCCTCAGGAGTTGGTAGCTGAAAATGGGCTGTTTCAGCCCAAACTGATATTAACTCAAAAATCCCCAAAATTGACCCCTCGTCCGGACCCGTCAGAGGTAGGGACGAGGCAACTGACCCTATGCCCTTCGAGTATGAACTCCCTGGAATCCTCACCCAACCCGGTTCCCTCTGAGGTCCCGGCACCAGGGCACCACGAGAAAAGTTTATAGTGTTTTCAGCACTGTGTTTTTGCTTCTCCTGCTGCTTGTTGTTGCTGTAGGGTGTCCTGCTGCTGGTTTTGGATGATGAAAAGCTTTTGTTTGTTGAAATACAGTAAAGCCAACTCAATGCAGGATAGCCCAAGCCAACAGTATGCAAAGAGAAGGTAATTCAGGATCAAAGCATGAAGGGCTGCAGTGTAAACAGTGAAAGATGATTAGATATTCACAGAAACTGCAACTCAGGATACAAATGAATGCATATTCACAGAGATAGCTGAAATGTTTTGGGAAAAGAGTTAGAAAACTGCCTCAGGATCACTCTCTCTCCATAGTGCCATCTTGGGAGATGTGCACTCTTTGTTTTGGGTCCCATATGTGCTGAGGTGGCATGGTATGTGGCGATGAGGTCACTGCCATGTCACATGGGATCTTCCTACTTAGTTAGGCTGACCAGGAATTGAACCCAGGACCTCTCAAAAAGAGGTGCCTAACCCCCTATGGTGCATACCACTAGGGCAGATAAGTATTCATGGAAAAACATAGATAAATTCATAGGCTCTACCTTAGGTATGTCAGTGCTCAGTCAACTCAGGAAAAGATGTTTTACTTCTGATTGAAAGGGGATTAAGGGGTCCACTCCATATCCTGATTGGGTGTTTGGTTCCATAGGGCAAAATGTGTTCTCACCACTTTTGGCTGGACCAATACTAAGATAAAAATGCATGGATGCTCAGTGCATCTCTAATACAACTAGAGTATGTCCCAAAGCAATGGAAAAGCACTTTTTCTTACTCCCCCCTTGTGCTGTGGTGGCCACCACTGTCGCATTTTAGGAAAAAGGGAATTTTTCTTGGCCTTTCCTTGGTTTCCACATCTACTTTAAAATACCTACAGTCTCCCTCACACTGAAAAATGGGCGCTCACCATGGCTGGCGTCCTTTTGCTGCTCTGATTGTACAGTTTCCTACAGAAGACTCAGCGCTCTTGGCGCTGCCGGGGCTCCTGTGGCTTGGTTGGGTTAGATTGGGAGCATGCCAAACATGTGCATATGCATCCCTTCCTCCAAGACGCAGCGTCGACACAACCCAAACGCAAGACACATTATACACACTCGCATGGGTTCTCGTAAACCTGCTGGCGACCTGTGACCTGTCTTAGGGCGTAGGGAGTCGAAAAGAAATTAATTTGCCCCTTGGTGGGGTCTTGGTTCTGCTCAGTCTCTCCAGGCACCTGCGTTTCGGCCCGAACACGGCCTACTCAGCGAGGCTGCGCGTGGGTATCTGCAGAGGCAGGAATGGGAGAATTATGGACGAATCCACGCAAAAACGAAGCGACGACACCAAAATCCGTCAAATGACGGCGTAGAATTTTTCTGAAACGACACACCTGAGTAGAATCCAATTGTGCATCAAAGGCACATTTTTATAGAAATTATAGTCATCTCTGGATTTTTTAAGTCCAGAAATTCATACGCATAAAATGGCGGCGCGCAGGAGCGGCTCCTAGCGAAGCGCCGGAAAATGGAAAAATAATGGAATTATAAACATATGTATCACGTAGTCTTGAAAATGACGAGACACACATTAATAAACAAACATACAGATTCCACCCACACTAATAGAAGCTTCAAAAATTCAAGAATTCGAAAATCAATTGAAAAGACTTCAATGAATCAGGTATAAACTACAGGTATGCTCGTCTTGCATGCCGCATACACATTGCTCGTCTCGTGTCTCCGTGAACGAGTCGTGTAGCAGCGTTAACAACGATAACCACGATAAGGCGCGGTAGAGGGATTGATTACAAAGATTGCAGATGATTAGCGGTCAGATCAGGGTGATTAGTCATACACACAAGTGCATAGCAACATTCTTCGTGTGCGCCCCTTTTGTCTTCTCTCCTTGCTTCACTTCCCAGCGGTAGGTAAGGCAGGTACGCCCAGGCGGGGCCACCCCCTGGTGGAGTCAAGATTGTTGTGGAGATGGGCAGGTTTGCCCAACGTGATTGTGCATAGTCGTGCATGCACACACGCATTAAAGGGTAGGCCACGCGAAGTGCGCACGGTAAACCTTGTTTAGGCTACCCAGGGGCTCCTCGGTACGTTCTTTAAGAGAACCTGAGGAGTCCCTTAACGCTTGCTTGCTTGATAAGGGTAGCTGCTCCATGCAGCGTGTTTGCGGACAGCGTATTATAGGGCACACTGAGAAGGGTATAATACCTGGAGTGTGCCTTGGTTCCTCCGCCGCAAACGCCCTTTCATTTGCCTCTGTTTTACAGGTGGGCAGGTAGGGTGAGTGGTGCAGCAGCATTTTTTTATGCCCTGCTAAACAGGGGCGCAGATCACACAAACAAGTAACTCCGCTCCGCCTGTGGCAGAGCAGGGAGTCCGACTTCATCGACATCTGCGCCTTGCACACGAGAGCACTCCTTCCCTCCAAGCCCTTGCAGGGGAAACGCGTTGTGGCGTCCCCTGTGAGGCCACAGTTGCTTAGCAGCGCTGTGTTCTCTTGTCATTTCACAGGTGGGTCGCTAGGACCCTCGAGAACTTCCTCTTCGCAACGCCAAGTAGAGTGTGCGTGTAGGAGTGGTAGTCCTGCGTGGGGGCTAGAGCCAGTTGCCCAGCGCTCGCCCACCAGGATGGTGCCACTGTAGGGTGTGTAGGACCTGTAGGGGGCGTGTCACTGTCCCACCCTTTTCCTGCAATTTTAGCTGGGTTGGTGGGCTGTGACAGTGGGTTAGGTTAGTGTTTTTGGCCACATAGCAAACAGGCGTTTTGCATGCCTTCATAGCTTTTGGCCACCCCTCCCTTTAGTAGACAGGTAGGTAGGGAAAACAATACCTGGATTAACACTCTGGGTATTCCCCCAAGGTTTTGCGCCAGCACAGAAATTGGGCGCATAGGGGAGGGGAGACCCAGGGCGTACCCCGTCGCATCAATAAGCCAACCCTCCAGGTTTAGCAAGGGCGCAGACTTGGGTATAATTAGGACACCACTTCTGCGGCTTGCTCTCAGGACCTTAGGACTAGCACACTCACACATACGCTTTGGCAGGTAAGGGTAAGGTTCAGTCCCTAGCTTTAGTCTTGGAGGCAAGCGCCTCAGCGAGCCTCAGTAACTCACCAAGGTTGTTCTGGGACAAGTATTCAACCAGAACTGAGTTTAGGCGTCCCTCAGGTAGAACAAATGCAGAGAAGGGCTCCCAGGTGGCCTCTTCGACTCCAAACCCTTCCCAGAGGGTGAGGAAGCGCCAACCCTGGCGATAGCGGTGGCGTAGGACAGACTTCACCAGGTAGAAGCCCTCCTTAGCCATTTCCTCGGCGTTCATGTCGGGGAGTTCACCTTCAACTTCCATAGGGCTGGCAGCCCCTTGTAGGTCCAGAGCGGCGATTTCCTCGTCGTTCAGCTCCCACTCCTCCCCACAGAGGTCTTCAGGATCATGGTAGCGCTTCAGGTGTTGAGCGGCGCACACCAGGGTCCCCCCCAGACGGGGAGAACACCGCACGGTGATACGGTGCCCATCCACAGATAGGATCTTGTACGGCCCGAAGTATGGGTCATCGCTGGTAGAGCGTGGCCAGGCGGGTAGTCGACTGTGGTGCACCAGCACTCAGTCCCCTTCTTGGTAGGTGGCCGGTACACGGTGCTTGTTCTTCTTGTTCCACTGACGCTCCCTCACTCTCTGGAGCATAGCCTTGGCCTTGTCCACCTTCGCTTGTTGCTCTTGGACCCATTCACCCACAGAAGAATGGGTGTCCTCTGGATAGGGGGCATGTAGGAACCATGCCGGGCGCCCCATGAATAGCTCATGTGGCGAGTAGCCAGTAGCTGAACTCTCTTGGGAGTTCATCATCAAGGATATGACGGGGAGTAGTCTCACCCAGTCTCTGGTGCGTTCAGTTTTGCACCATATCCTGACGTTCTCCTTCAGGACACGAATCTGTCGCTCACATAGGGGGTTGCTCGTGTGAGAGTAGGGAATCCCCGTAGACACCTGGACATTGAGGGACCTCAGGACCCTCTTGTACCAGCCAGTATCTGAGCGTACTCGTACGTCCTCATCGGAGTTGATCTCCTTGGGCGCCCCATAGACACAAAACCACTCCTCCAGGAGTATCTTGATAGTCTCCTCTCCGGTAATGTGCTTGGTACATGGGAACACCCTGGTAAACCTGGTCAACCCACAGGTTACCACGAGGGCGAAGTCATAGCCCCCGAACTTCGGCATCTCCGTGTAGTCCACGTATAGAACACTGTTAGCACAGTGAGGGATGGGCAGGGTCGAGTAGAGACCTCTGTCCCTGATATCCCCTGGTTTACAGGACCTGCACGGGCACTTGTCCACGATAGGCAGGAGCGTCTTCCGCAGCTGGTCGTCAGTCCACGTAGTGTGGAACCACTGCTTGAATAGCCTCAGGGTACGGTCAGCACCCACATGACCACTGGACTCATGGGTCCACTTCAGCAGCGCTGGGACTCGGTCACTAGGCACCACGATGCGGTCCTCGTGCCAGAGGTAGCTCTTGTCCCGCTTCCACTGGTCTTGGTTGACCAGGAGGGGTTCAAGGCGTTTCTCCAGGCGCCGGTAGATATCCCCAAACTCCTGTAGGTACTCCGATTGTTGGAGTCCGTCCAGGGGGCGTATCATGGTCATGTTCAGGTCCAGGTGTACGTCCATACGGCTGAACGCCTCCTTAGCCAGCGCTTCAGACCGGGCACCTATCAGGGCGTCGAAGTTGTTGCGGCTGATGTAGTCGGCACACTCGTTCTTCACTCCCTGGATATGGTGTACCGTCAGCCGTAGTTGACTGAGGTAGGTCCACCAGCGACGTAGCTTGGCCTTCTCAGGTGGGGGGCCCTTCTGGAAACTGCGGACCGGTTCTTGGTCGCATAGCCAGACCACAGGGTTACTCCCCAACAGTCGTGCTTGTGAGGATAGCACCAGCATACCCGCGAGCAGTTCCTGCTCATAGGTGGAGTAGTTCCCCCTGGCCTGGTTCCACTTCCAGTTCCAGTGGCCCAGAGGTACTAGGACCCACTTGTCGTCAGGGTAGCTGTGCTTGAGGGTTCCATCTCGGTTGAGACCTTCCGTCCCCCATTGGGAAATGGCCGAGTCGAACTCCTCCTTCTCTAGTGCTTGCCACTGGAACAACGTTCCACCACCGCCCACATTGCTGGCGTCGGTCACCAGGATAATCTCCCCGTGTGCCCTAGGCACGCCCAAGCACTTAGCGTTGGCTACCTTGTCTTTGAGCTCGTCAAACGCTTTTTGCTCTTGTGGGCCCCAGCGCCAAGTAGTACTCTTCTTGATCAAGTCAGTCAGTACCGCGCTGGTGTAGGTGAAGTTTTTGATGTGGCGGCGATAGAAGTTGCACGCCCCAATGAAACTGCGTACATCATGAAGTCCTTTCTTGGGGTCTTCGTGTCGTACCTTGGCATCCATCAGGGGTTTGGCCTTAGAGGCCGCTGGGGTCCACCACCCATAGCCAACGTCAAACCCCAGGTACTGCATGGTCTCCTGCATGAACTCACACTTCTCCAGCTTGAGTCGTGTGTGGTTCTCCTGGCAGACCGCAAAGAACTCACCCAAGAGGATTAGGTGATCCTCCTGGGTATTGGTCCCGAGGCATACATCGTCGATGTGAGCCTCCATCTGGGCCCCACGGGATATGAGCTCCTGCACCTTAGGTCTCCTTCGTAGGATGGACAAGATCTTGTTCATCAGCTCTTGGAACAGAGCGGGGGCGTTAGCCACGCCGAAGGGCATGACCTTCCACTTGAATACCCTCCCCTGAGGGGTGATGAAGGCCAGTAGTTCCTGCGCGTTGGGCGTCAGGTCCACTTGCCAGAATCCACTTCGCTTGTCCATCTTGGTCTTGTAGCGACAGGAGGCTATCTTCTCCAGGGTAGACTCCATATTGGGAATGGACCCTGAGTGGTTCAGCGTCTTCTTGTTCAGCTCTCCATAGTCCACTACCAGCCGTTTGGCTGTAGACCCAGGTTTAGCCACCAGGAAACAGGGGCTGCAGTGTAGGGGGTAGTCCCCATCCTTGTACTCCAGGACTAGGCCAGCGTCGATACATTCTTGTATCTGTCGCTCAATCTCGTCGGCCTGCTCTTTAGGAGCTGGATAGGGTCTCCTCCGGATCTTGTGACCCACGAACTCGGGTTTCAGCTTGAGGTCCATCTGTACCAGCTTGTCGCATGACGCTGGAGGGGGTAGTTCTCCGAACACCTCCAGATAGGTCCTTATCAGCTTTTGTACCCGCGGGTCCAGTACCTTGATCTTGTCCTCCATGTCCTCGTCGGAGTGTAAGTTGCTTGCCCCTTGAATAGACGTCGGGAGGTGGTCCTCCACCGACTCTTCGCCCGCGGTAGCATCCTTCAGCCCTTGGTAGGCATACAGAAGGTCTTGCTCAACCATCTCCGGTGGACGATGGCAACATAGGCACGCTTTAGGGGGTTCACATACACATTCCTCCGAGAGGTCGTCCTCCTCTGGGGTCCTCACATGGGCACCCCATACGCTCTTCATGAGCTTGAGATCTACCTCCCTTTGCCAGGTGGTGATCTTCTGTTCGAGGTCCTCCTTCAGTTGGGATAGGTCTCCCATCCGTCCTTGCTTCAGTGGCCATGAGCTGCGGGTAGGCTTCGCGTAGCATAGCTTTTTCGCCACCAACTTCCTCTTGGAATCCACATACTCCCTGAGCCTGGATCGAGGGTCCAGCTCTTCATCCACGGGGTCTTCCACCCTCATGGAGAGTAGGGGTTTTAGTGGGGCGACGTACTCGGCGTTCTCCACTTCTTCCACCGCAGTCTGCACGAAGAAGGCGTCGTGCTCAGTTTCGTCGTCTGAGTGGATAGAGCTAGGTAGCTCAGATAGTCAACACTCAGAGACTCCATCAGGGACAGGTACATGACAGGGAGAGTTGGGGGCGTTAGTGTCAGTCACGACGTACTCATCTCCTCCGGGTGTAGTTTCAACAGCATCTTGAGGTCGTAGGCGATCCTTCAAGTCACCCAAGGCGAGTCCATCGCTTTCTCGTTGTATAGCCTGGACCAGAGTAGGGTCCAGGTCTTCCCAGGGGATGGTGGTAAGACTTCCGTCCACCACGCTGAGCATACTCCCCCATCCGGGCTTCCCAATGGGCGTCTTGCGTCCCAGAGGCACGTAGATGGCCTCATCAGGTAACCGCACAGAGCTGATAGTCAGCTTGTCAAGGAGGGTTCGCCAGTACTCGTTGCCCCCATGGGCTCCCCAATCGGGGGAACACAGGACCATACGGGAACGTTCCAAGGCCACCTTGGTCAGCACCTTCCCCAGTTCACTGAATCTGGGGTTCCCGTAGGCCATCCCGAAAGAGGGCCAGTAAAATTTGTAGCTGCAGTTCTTCCCCTTGCTGCAGTATAGGTCCAGTACATGCTGCTTGTCGCTGGCGAACAGTTCCACACTTAGGTCTTCTCGAGAGTAACCCAACTCCTTCAGACCTTGGTCTAGGACTTCCCCCAATAGTTGATAGTCCTCAGTTTTGGAGGCCGCCATCATGTTCGAGGGCTCCTCCTTCGATAGTCTCAGGTAACTCGAGGTATGTTCCGACTGCTCCAGTGGCACAGACTCTCTGCCACTGCCGTGGTCCACGTACAGGAGGTAGGGCGCTTGCAGCGTCAGGGATTGTATCTGGGAGTGCTGCACGAAGAAGTCAGTACCCAGTACAAAGTCGAAGGCATCAGTGTCCATCACATAGAACCGATGGGCGATAGTCCTGGAGCCCATAGGTACCTCCACTTCGCAGTCCCCGCAGCTGTGCACCACATGTCCATCCCCCATCCGTATAGCGGCGGTGGTCATGGTGTTCTTCAGGCTCCCACAAGGTAAAATTTTCTTGGCCACTATCGATATTGTGGCTCCAGTATCCAGTACCCCCAGGTATTCACGTCCCCCTAGTCGGATACGTACCCAAAACACCAGGTCTTGGGTGCCACCAGAGCGTCCCCGTCAGAATTCCGCGGGACAGGTCACCTCGAACCCCTTGTTCCGCAATTTGCGGGCCATCCTCATGAAACGGCTTCTCTTCTTGGCGTTGCCGTCGTCACCACCTTCATGCTCACGCTTGGCTCCTTGTTCTTGCTGGGCCTGCGTCTGTGAGCGTGTGGTAGGTCCAGACTGCCCTCCAGAGGGCTCGGAGTTCCCCCCTGGATTAGGGTCGGGGTTACCTCCGTTCTTGTCCTTGTTCTTGTTGTCGTTCTGGCGATTAGCGCCTCCTCCTCGTCCGCCTTGACCCTTGTCTTGACCACCTTGACCACGTCCTTTCGACTTGCCCTTGCCGGAGTCGTTGCCTTTGGCCTTGCCTCCACCTTTGCCTGAGCTTTTGCCAGGATCTTCCCCCTTAAGCTTCGCCGATAGGCGTTGCTTATGGTAGCACTCGTCCTCATAGTGCTTCCGCTTACCGCAGAATGCACACGTGATGGTGCAGCGGTAATGATCCGGCATCTTCACCTTGGCGCCGGTGATCTTTTCCTGCTGCTTCCCCTGGACAACAAAGCAGTCTCGCTGCTCGCAGTCGGAGGCATGCTGCAGGTGGCCCTGTTCATCTCTGGCATCACACCAGAATAGCTCCTTCACGTTCTCCATTAGGCGGGCGTGGGCGTGTTTGGGGGTAGTCCCCTGCCCAGGTCGGGACCCTTGGTACCCTTTGCCTCCAGAACCTCCACCACCAGGACGGTAGTGGTTCAGGTGTTGGTCGCTCTCCTTCTCCAGCGCCATTTCCAGGAGCAGCACGCATAGATCCTCGTAGCGGAGGGATCTAGCCTTGCGCTCAGCCGTCAGACGGCACTCGTCCCATAGCTCACGGGGGAGCTTGGAGCACAACCAAAACAGCAGGTCGTCGCTGCTGTAGGAACCGGGCGTCAGTCGTCCAGCCCAGTGGTCCAGGTCCGCCAACAGCTCGGAGACCCTGCCGGGTTTGGGGTTGTTCGGCAGCACGGGCAGGTTCTGGATCTCGGCCCTGATGGAGAGGTCGGTCTCGTAGGTTGGGTACTGCCTCTCCAGGGCAACCAACACGTCGGCAAAGGTGGCGGAGTTGGTGGCGATCTGCCTGACCTGCTTCTCCAGGTACTTCGTCTTGCAGCACTGCAGGAGCAGGTCGCACTTCACTCGCCCACTCGCGTGGGTTTGGCCGGTCAGTCGTAGGAACCGGCCAAAGTTCTCAGCGAACTCGCTGAGGTCCTTGCCTGTGAATTCAGGCAGGTTCACCACTATCTTGGAGGTGGCAATAGCCTTCGCCTCCTGAGCTCTGCGTCCTTCAGGGCGTCGGGTCTTCTTCTTCTTCTTCTTCTTCTTCTTACCCTTGAGAAAAGTTTATAGTGTTTTCAGCACTGTGTTTTTGCTTCTCCTGCTGCTTGTTGTTGCTGTAGGGTGTCCTGCTGCTGGTTTTGGATGATGAAAAGCTTTTGTTTGTTGAAATACAGTAAAGCCAACTCAATCCAGGATAGCCCAAGCCAATAGTATGCAAGGAGAAGGTAATTCAGGATCAAAGCATGAAGGGCTGCAGTGTAAACAGTGAAAGATGATTAGATATTCACAGAAACTGCAACTCAGGATACACATGAATGCATATTCACAGAGATAGCTGAAATGTTTTGGGAAAAGAGTTAGAAAACTGCCTCAGGATCACTCTCTCTCCATAGTGCCATCTTAGGAGATGTGCACTCTTTGTTTTGGGTCCCATATGTGCTGAGGTGGCATGGTATGTGGCGATGAGGTCACTGCCATGTCACCTGGGATCTTCCTACTTAGATGGGATCTTCCTACTTAGTTAGGCTGACCAGGAATTGAACCCAGGACCTCTCAAAAAGAGGTGCCTAACCCCCTATGGTGCATACCACTAGGGCAGATAAGTATTCATGGAAAAACATAGATAAATTCATAGGTTCTACCTTAGGTATGTCAGTGCTCAGTCAACTCAGGAAAAGATGTTTTACTTCTGATTGAAAGGGGATTAAGGGGTCCACTCCATATCCTGATTGGGTGTTTGGTTCCATAGGTCAAAATGTGTTCTCACCACTTTTGGCTGGACCAATACTAAGATAAAAATGCATGGATGCTCAGTGCATCTCTAATACAACTAGAGTATGTCCCAAAGCAATGGAAAAGCACTTTTTCTTACTCCCCCCTTGTGCTGTGGTGGCCACCACTGTCGCATTTTAGGAAAAAGGGAATTTTTCTTGGCCTTTCCTTGGTTTCCACATCTACTTTAAAATACCTACAGTCTCCCTCACACCGAAAAATGGGCGCTCACCATGGCTGGCGTCCTTTTGCTGCTCTGATTGTACAGTTTCCTACAGAAGACTCAGCGCTCTTGGCGCTGCCGGGGCTCCTGTGGCTTGGTTGGGTTAGATTGGGAGCATGCCAAACATGTGCATATGCATCCCTTCCTCCAAGACGCAGCGTCGACACAACCCAAACGCAAGACACATTATACACACTCGCATGGGTTCTCGTAAACCTGCTGGCGACCTGTGACCTGTCTTAGGGCGTAGGGAGTCGAAAAGAAATTAATTTGCCCCTTGGTGGGGTCTTGGTTCTGCTCAGTCTCTCCAGGCACCTGCGTTTCGGCCCGAACACGGCCTACTCAGCGAGGCTGCGCGTGGGTATCTGCAGAGGCAGGAATGGGAGAATTATGGACGAATCCACGCAAAAACGAAGCGACGACACCAAAATCCGTCAAATGACGGCGCAGAATTTTTCTGAAACGACACACCTGAGCAGAATCCAATTGTGCATCTTCAGCACATTTTTATAGAAATTATAGTCATCTCTGGATTTTTTAAATCCAGAAATTCATACGTACAAAATGGCGGCGCGCAGGAGCGGCTCCTAGCGAAGCGCCGGAAAATGGAAAAATAATGGAATTATAAACGTATGTATCACGTAGTCTTGAAAATGACGAGACACACATTAATAAACAAACATACAGATTCCACCCACACTAATAGAAGCTTCAAAAATTCAAGAATTCGAAAATCAATTGAAAAGACTTCAATGAATCAGGTATAAACTACAGGTATGCTCGTCTTGCATGCCGCATACACATTGCTCGTCTCGAGTCTCCGTGACCGAGTCGTGTAGCAGCGTTAACAACGATAACCACGATAGGACGCGGTAGAGGGATTGATTAGAAAGATTGCAGATGATTAGCGGTCAGACCAGGGTGATTAGTCATACACACAAGTGCATAGCAACGTTCTTCGCGTGCGCCCCTTTTGTTTTCTCTCCTTGCTTCACTTCCCAGCGGTAGGTAAGGTAGGTACGCCCAGGCGGGGCCACCCCCTGGTGGAGTCAAGATTGTTGTGGAGATGGGCAGGTTTGCCCACGTGATTGTGCATAGTCGTGCATGCACACACGCATTAAAGGGTAGGCCACGCGAAGTGCGCACGGTAAACCTTGTTTAGGCTACCCAGGGGCTCCTCGGTACGTTCTTTAAGAGAACCTGAGGAGTCCCTTAACGCTTGCTTGCTTGACAAGGGTAGCTGCTCCATGCAGCGTGTTTGCGGACAGCGTATTATAGGGCACACTGAGAAGGGTATAATACCTGGAGTGTGCCTTGGTTCCTCCGCCGCAAACGCCCTTTCATTTGCCTTTGTTTTACAGGTGGGCAGGTAGGGTGAGTGGTGCAGCAGCATTTTTTTTATGCCCTGCTAAACAGGGGCGCAGATCACACAAACAAGTAACTCCGCTCCGCCTGTGGCAGAGCAGGGAGTCCGACTTCATCGACATCTGCGCCTTGCACACGAGAGCACTCCTTCCCTCCAAGCCCTTGCAGGGGAAACGCGTTGTGGCGTCCCCTGTGAGGCCACAGTTGCTTAGTAGCGCTGTGTTCTCTTGTTATTTCACAGGTGGGTCGCTAGGACCCTCGAGAACTTCCTCTCCGCAACGCCAAGTAGAGTGTGCGTGTAGGAGTGGTAGTCCTGCGTGGGGGCTAGAGCCAGTTGCCCAGCGCTCGCCCACCAGGATGGTGCCACTGTAGGGTGTGTAGGACCTGTAGGGGGCGTGTCACTGTCCCACCCTTTTCCTGCAATTTTAGCTGGGTTGGTGGGCTGTGACAGTGGGTTAGGTTAGTGTTTTTGGCCACATAGCAAACAGGCGTTTTGCATGCCTTCATAGCTTTTGGCCACCCCTCCCTGTAGTAGACAGGTAGGTAGGGAAAACAATACCTGGATTAACACTCTGGGTATTCCCCCAAGGTTTTGCGCCAGCACAGAAATTGGGCGCATAGGGGAGGGGAGACCCGGGGCGTACCCCGTGGCATCAATAAGCCAACCCTCCAGGTTCAGCAAGGGCGCAGACTTGGGTATAATTAGGACACCACTTCTGCGGCTTGCTCTCAGGACCTTAGGACTAGCACACTCACACATACGCTTTGGCAGGTAAGGGTAAGGTTCAGTCCCTAGCTTTATTCTTGGAGGCAAGCGTCTCAGCGAGCCTCAACAACTCACCAAGGTTGTTCTGGGACAAGTAGTCAACCAGAACTGAGTTTAGGCGTCCCTCAGGTAGAACAAATGCAGAGAAGGGCTCCCAGGTGGCCTCTTCGACTCCAAACCCTTCCCAGAGGGTGAGGAAGCGCCAACCCTGGCGATAGCGGTGGCGTAGGACAGACTTCACCAGGTAGAAGCCCTCCTTAGCCATCTCCTCGGCGTTCATGTCGGGGAGTTCACCTTCAACTTCCATAGGGCTGGCAGCCCCTTGTAGGTCCAGAGCGGCGATTTCCTCGTCGTTCAGCTCCCACTCCTCCCCACAGAGGTCTTCAGGATCATGGTAGCGCTTCAGGTGTTGAGCGGCGCACACCAGGGTCCCCCCTAGACGGGGAGAACACCGCACGGTGATACGGTGTCCATCCACAGATAGGATCTTGTACGGCCCGAAGTATGGGTCATCGCTGGTAGAGCGTGGCCAGGCGGGTAGTCGACTGTGGTGCACCAGCACCCAGTCCCCTTCTTGGTAGGTGGCCGGTACACGGTGTTTGTTCTTCTTGTTCCACTGACGCTCCCTCACTCTCTGGAGCATAGCCTTGGCCTTGTCCACCTTCGCTTGTTGCTCTTGGACCCATTCACCCACAGAAGAATGGGTGTCCTCTGGATAGGGGGCATGTAGGAACCACGCCGGGCGCCCCATGAATAGCTCATGTGGCGAGTAGCCAGTAGCTGAACTCTCTTGGGAGTTCATCATCAAGGATATGACGGGGAGTAGTCTCACCCAGTCTCTGGTGCGTTCAGTTTTGCACCATATCCTGACGTTCTCCTTCAGGACACGAATCTGTCGCTCACATAGGGGGTTGCTCGTGTGAGAGTAGGGAATCCCCGTAGACACCTGGACATTGAGGGACCTCAGGACCCTCTTGTACCAGCCAGTATCTGAGCGTACTCGTACGTCCTCATCGGAGTTGATCTCCTTGGGCGCCCCATAGACACAAAACCACTCCTCCAGGAGTATCTTGATAGTCTCCTCTCCGGTAATGTGCTTGGTACATGGGAACACCCTGGTAAACCTGGTCAACCCACAGGTTACCACGAGGGCGAAGTCATAGCCCCCGAACTTCGGCATTTCCGTGTAGTCCACGTATAGAACACTGTTAGCACAGTGAGGGATGGGCAGGGTCGAGTAGAGACCTCTGTCCCTGATATCCCCTGGTTTACAGGACCTGCACGGGCACTTGTCCACGATAGGCAGGAGCGTCTTCCGCAGCTGGTCGTCAGTCCACGTAGTGTGGAACCACTGCTTGAACAGCCTCAGGGTACGGTCTGCACCCACATGACCACTGGACTCATGGGTCCACTTCAGCAGCGCTGGGACTCGGTCACTAGGCACCACGATGCGGTCCTCGTGCCAGAGGTAGCTCTTGTCCCGCTTCCACTGGTCTTGGTTGACCAGGAGGGGTTCAAGGCGTTTCTCCAGGCGCCGGTAGATATCCCCAAACTCCTGTAGGTACTCCGATTGTTGGAGTCCATCCAGCGGGCGTATCATGGTCATGTTCAGGTCCAGGTGTACGTCCATACGGCTGAACGCTTCCTTAGCCAGCGCTTCAGACCGGGCACCAATCAGGGCGTCGAAGTTGTTGCGGCTGATGTAGTCGGCACACTCGTTCTTCACTCCCTGGATATGGTGTACCGTCAGCCGTAGTTGGCTGAGGTAGGTCCACCAGCGACGTAGCTTGGCCTTCTCAGGTGGGGGGCCCTTCTGGAAACTGCGGACCGGTTCTTGGTCGCATAGCCAGACCACAGGGTTACTCCCCAACAGTCGTGCTTGTGAGGATAGCACCAGCATACCCGCGAGCAGTTCCTGCTCATAGGTGGAGTAGTTCCCCCTGGCCTGGTTCCACTTCCAGTTCCAGTGGCCCAGAGGTACTAGGACCCACTTGTCGTCAGGGTAGCTGTGCTTGAGGGTTCCATCTCGGTTGAGACCTTCCGTCCCCCATTGGGAAATGGCCGAGTCGAACTCCTCCTTCTCTAGTGCTTGCCACTGGAACAACGTTCCACCACCGCCCACATTGCTGGCGTCGGTCACCAGGATAATCTCCCCTTGTGCCCTAGGCACGCCCAAGCACTTAGCGTTGGCTACCTTGTCTTTGAGCTCGTCAAACGCTTGTTGCTCTTGTGGGCCCCAGCGCCAAGTAGTACTCTTCTTGATCAAGTCAGTTAGTACCGCGCTGGTGTAGGTGAAGTTTTTGATGTGGCGGCGATAGAAGTTGCACGCCCCAATGAAACTGCGTACATCATGAAGTCCTTTCTTGGGGTCTTCGTGTCGTACCTTGGCATCCATCAGGGGTTTGGCCTTAGAGGCCGCTGGGGTCCACCACCCATAGCCAACGTCAAACCCCAGGTACTGCATGGTCTCCTGCATGAACTCACACTTCTCCAGCTTGAGTCGTGTGTGGTTCTCCTGGCAGACCGCAAAGAACTCACCCAAGAGGATTAGGTGATCCTCCTGGGTATTGGTCCCGAGGGATACATCGTCGATGTGAGCCTCCATCTGGGCCCCACGGGATATGAGCTCCTGCACCTTAGGTCTCCTTCGTAGGATGGACAAGATCTTGTTCATCAGCTCTTGGAACAGAGCGGGGGCGTTAGCCACGCCGAATGGCATGACTTTCCACTTGAATACCCTCCCCTGAGGGGTGATGAAGGCCAGTAGTTCCTGCGCGTTGGGCGTCAGGTCCACTTGCCAGAATCCACTCCGTTTGTCCATCTTGGTCTTGTAGCGACAGGAGGCTATCTTCTCCAGGGTAGACTCCATATTGGGAATGGACCCTGAGTGGTTCAGCGTCTTCTTGTTCAGCTCTCCATAGTCCACTACCAGCCGTTTGGCTGTAGACCCAGGTTTAGCCACCAGGAAACAGGGGCTGCAGTGTAGGGGGTAGTCCCCATCCTTGTACTCCAGGACTAGGCCAGCGTCGATACTTTCTTGTATCTGTCGCTCAATCTCGTCGGCCTGCTCTTTAGGAGCTGGATAGGGTCTCCTCCGGATCTTGTGACCCACGAACTCGGGTTTCAGCTTGAGGTCCATCTGTACCAGCTTGTCGCATGAGGCTGGAGGGGGTAGTTCTCCGAACACCTCCAGATAGGTCCTTATCAGCTTTTGTACCCGCGGGTCCAGTACCTTAATCTTGTCCTCCATATCCTCGTCGGAGTGTAAGTTGCTTGCCCCTTGGATAGAAGTCGGGAGGTGGTCCTCCACCGACTCTTCGCCCGCGGTAGCATCCTTCAGCCCTTGGTAGGCATACAGAAGGTCTTGCTCAACCATCTCCGGTGGACGATGGCAACATAGGCACGCTTTAGGGGGTTCACATACACATTCCTCCGAGAGGTCGTCCTCATCTGGGGTCCTCACATGGGCACCCCATACGCTCTTCATGAGCTTGAGATCTACCTCCCTTTGCCAGGTGGTGATCTTCTGTTCGAGGTCCTCCTTCAGTTGGGATAGGTCTCCCATACGTCCTTGCTTCAGTGGCCACGAGCTGCGGGTAGGCTTCGCGTAGCATAGCTTTTTCGCCACCAACTTCCTCTTGGAATCCACATACTCCCTGAGCCTGGATCGAGGGTCCAGCTCTTCGTCCACGGGGTCTTCCACCCTCATGGAGAGTAGGGGTTTTAGTGGGGCGACGTACTCGGCGTTCTCCACTTCTTCCACCGCAGTCTGCACGAAAAAGGCGTCGTGCTCAGTTTCGTCGTCTGAGTGGATAGAGCTAGGTAGCTCAGATAGTCCACACTCAGAGACTCCATCAGGAACAGGTACATGACAGGGAGAGTTGGGGGCGTTGGTGTCAGTCACGACGTACTCATCTCCTCCGGGTGTAGTTTCAACAGCATCTTGAGGTCGTAGACGATCCTTCAAGTCACCCAAGGCGAGTCCATCGCTTTCTCGTTGTATAGCCTGGACCAGAGTAGGGTCCAGGTCTTCCCAGGGGATGGTGGTAAGACTTCCGTCCACCACGCTGAGCATACTCCCCCATCCGGGCTTCCCAATGGGCGTCTTGCGTCCCAGAGGCACGTAGATGGCCTCATCAGGTAACCGCACAGAGCTGATAGTCAGCTTGTCAAGGAGGGTTCGCCAGTACTCGTTGCCCCCATGGGCTCCCCAATCGGGGGAACACAGGACCATACGGGAACGTTCCAAGGCCACCTTGGTCAGCACCTTTCCCAGTTCACTGAATCTGGGGTTCCCGTAGGCCATCCCGAAAGAGGGCCAGTAAAATTTGTAGCTGCAGTTCTTCCCCTTGCTGCAGTATAGGTCCAGTACATGCTGCTTGTCGCTGGCGAACAGTTCCACACTTAGGTCTTCTCGAGAGTAACCCAACTCCTTCAGACCTTGGTCTAGGACTTCCCCCAATAGTTGATAGTCCTCAGTTTTGGAGGCCGCCATCATGTTTGAGGGCTCCTCCTTCGATAGTCTCAGGTAACTCGAGGTATGTTCCGACTGCTCCAGTGGCACAGACTCTCTGCCACTGCCGTGGTCCACGTACAGGAGGTAGGGCGCTTGCAGCGTCAGGGATTGTATCTGGGAGTGCTGCACGAAGAAGTCAGTACCCAGTACAAAGTCGAAGGCATCAGCGTCCATCACATAGAACCGATGGGCGATAGTCCTGGAGCCCATAGGTACCTCCACTTCGCAGTCCCCGCAGCTGTGCACCACATGTCCATCCCCCATCCGTATAGCGGCGGTGGTCATGGTGTTCTTCAGGCTCCCACAAGGTAAAATTTTCTTGGCCACTATCGATATTGTGGCTCCAGTATCCAATACCCCCAGGTATTCACGTCCCCCTAGTCGGATACGTACCCAAAACACCAGGTCTTGAGTGCCACCAGAGCGTCCCCGTCAGAACTCCGCGGGACAGGTCACCTCGAACCCCTTGTTCCGCAATTTGCGGGCCATCCTCATGAAACGGCTTCTCTTCTTGGCGTTGCCGTCGTCACCACCTTCATGCTCACGCTTGGCTCCTTGTTCTTGCTGGGCCTGCGTCTGTGAGCGTGTGGTAGGTCCAGACTGCCCTCCAGAGGGCTCGGAGTTCCCCCCTGGATTAGGGTTGGGGTTACCTCCGTTCTTGTCCTTGTTCTTGTTGTCGTTCTGGCGATTAGCGCCTCCTCCTCGTCCGCCTTGACCCTTGTCTTGACCACCTTGACCACGTCCTTTCGACTTGCCCTTGCCGGAGTCGTTGCCTTTGGCCTTGCCTCCACCTTTGCCTGAGCTTTTGCCAGGATCTTCCCCCTTAAGCTTCGCCGATAGGCGTTGCTTATGGTAGCACTCGTCCTCATAGTGCTTCCGCTTACCGCAGAATGCACACGTGATGGTGCAGCGGTAATGATCCGGCATCTTCACCTTGGCGCCGGTGATCTTTTCCTGCTGCTTCCCCTGGACAACAAAGCAGTCTCGCTGCTCGCAGTCGGAGGCATGCTGCAGGTGGCCCTGTTCATATCTGGCATCACACCAGAATAGCTCCTTCACGTTCTCCATTAGGCGGGCGTGGGCGTGTTTGGGGGTAGTCCCCTGCCCAGGTCAGGACCCTTGGTACCCTTTGCCTCCAGAACCTCCACCACCAGGACGGTAGTGGTTCAGGTGTTGGTCGCTCTCCTTCTCCAGCGCCATCTCCAGGAGCAGCACGCATAGATCCTCGTAGCGGAGGGATCTAGCCTTGCGCTCAGCCGTCAGACGGCACTCGTCCCATAGCTCACGGGGGAGCTTGGAGCACAACCAAAACAGCAGGTCGTCGCTGCTGTAGGAACCGGGCGTCAGTCGTCCAGCCCAGTGGTCCAGGTCCGCCAACAGCTCGGAGACCCTGCCGGGGTTTGGGGTTGTTGGGCAGGACGGGCAGGTTCTGGATCTCGGCCCTGATGGAGAGGTCGGTCTCGTAGGTTGGGTACTGCCTCTCCAGGGCAACCAACACGTCGGCAAAGGTGGCGGAGTTGGTGACGATCTGCTTGACCTGCTTCTCCAGGTACTTCGTCTTGCAGCACTGCAGGAGCAGGTCGCACTTCACTCGCCCACTCGCGTGGGTTTGGCCGGTCAGTCGTAGGAACCGGCCAAAGTTCTCAGCGAACTCGCTGAGGTCCTTGCCTGTGAATTCAGGCAGGTTCACCACTATCTTGGAGGTGGCAATAGCCTTCGCCTCCTGAGCTCGGCGTCCTTCAGGGCGTCGGGTCTTCTTCTTCTTCTTCTTCTTCTTCTTACCCTTGGAGTCCTCGGGGTCCTCAGGGTCTTCGTCATCCGATGGCGAAGAAGAAGTCATCGAAGGCGGCCCATCATCGGAGGGGTCTCCGCCTAGATCACTGGAGCCATAAGGCTCCACGTCCACCATAGCCCTTAGGGCTGTCAGCCCCAGCTGGTCCAGCTCGGCCCTCGTCGAGTTCGTCACGTGACTGTAGGGCGGCTGGGCTGTCCTCGGGACGAATGGGCTTCTTGGTACTGCTGCAGGAGTCGGCATCGGTCGGCTCCTCAGGCTCCCCAGGGTATTCGTCAACCCTGCCGCCAGGTGGTTAGCCTGTACTCGGTGGGGTGACATCCCCACTGTCGTAGGTGACGCATGGGACGGGATCATCAGGGGCTGCAGTTTCTCCCTGATCTCTTGCGTGAGGTCGCTCACGATTTTCGAAGTGGCTCCTTGGAGCACCTCGTTGATCTCCGACCGCGTCAGGGACCTGTTGGAGGATCTTCCCGATCCTCTACTCCTGCCTCCCAGAGACTCTGGTCCTCTCCTCAACCCACTCAGAGGTGCATACCCAGGTGTACACCCAGGAGCATACCCAGGAACTTCCATGTAGGTTCCCGTGGCGTGGAGTGGATGGGGATGGTCAGCCGCATACCAACGCGGCGCAGAGCTGGAAGCCACCGGCTCACTGGCAGTAGTTGCCTCAAGGAGCGCAGTGGTAGGTGGGCCCATGCCATAGGCGGGGTAGTGAGGCATGCCAGTAAAGCCTGTGCCCTCTGCCATAGGCTGGTTGGTTGTGGAAGTGGATGTAGCGGCGGCTGGGAGTGTGGTGGTTATGGGAGAGGGTGATGCATGGAGACCAGAAGCGCTTGGTGCGCCTTCGAAGGTAGGGACATCCGTCGGGTCTTGCCCTTGCTCCTCTCCTTCGTCTGCTCCTTCTCCAGCATCCTTCTCGCTCTCGTTTCCTCTCTTCCTCTTCACAGGCTGAGGCTGAGAGACCATTTCCTTCACCGACAGGGCCCCAAAGGCCGTCTGGAGGCCATCCAAGGAGTCCTCCGCCGTATCCATTGGCCCATGTAAGGGCTCCACCGAAGGTACAGCGTCAGGCGCCGGCCTTGCCGGTGTCTCTGGCGCTGGCGCTGTGTTCACCTCGGCGTCCACTCTTCCTGGATCCATCTTAATCCACCCTTCTGCTTATGTTTGCCTGCTCGGAGCACTGGTTGTACGGCGCGGGGTCGCTGCCGGTGCACAGAGACAGGCTGCCTCTTGCTACCAGAAAAGTTTATAGTGTTTTCAGCACTGTGTTTTTGCTTCTCCTGCTGCTTGTTGTTGCTGTAGGGTGTCCTGCTGCTGGTTTTGGATGATGAAAAGCTTTTGTTTGTTGAAATACAGTAAAGCCAACTCAATCCAGGATAGCCCAAGCCAATAGTATGCAAGGAGAAGGTAATTCAGGATCAAAGCATGAAGGGCTGCAGTGTAAACAGTGAAAGATGATTAGATATTCACAGAAACTGCAACTCAGGATACACATGAATGCATATTCACAGAGATAGCTGAAATGTTTTGGGAAAAGAGTTAGAAAACTGCCTCAGGATCACTCTCTCTCCATAGTGCCATCTTAGGAGATGTGCACTCTTTGTTTTGGGTCCCATATGTGCTGAGGTGGCATGGTATGTGGCGATGAGGTCACTGCCATGTCACCTGGGATCTTCCTACTTAGATGGGATCTTCCTACTTAGTTAGGCTGACCAGGAATTGAACCCAGGACCTCTCAAAAAGAGGTGCCTAACCCCCTATGGTGCATACCACTAGGGCAGATAAGTATTCATGGAAAAACATAGATAAATTCATAGGTTCTACCTTAGGTATGTCAGTGCTCAGTCAACTCAGGAAAAAATGTTTTACTTCTGATTGAAAGGGGATTAAGGGGTCCACTCAATATCCTGATTGGGTGTTTGGTTCCATAGGTCAAAATGTGTTCTCACCACTTTTGGCTGGACCAATACTAAGATAAAAATGCATGGATGCTCAGTGCATCTCTAATACAACTAGAGTATGTCCCAAAGCAATGGAAAAGCACTTTTTCTTACTCCTTGGGGTCCTCGGGGTCCTCAGGGTCTTCGTCATCCGATGGCGAAGAAGAAGTCATCGAAGGCGGCCCATCATCGGAGGGGTCTCCGCCTAGATCACTGGAGCCATAAGGCTCCACGTCCACCATAGCTCTTAGGGCTGTCAGCCCCAGCTGGTCCAGCTCGGCCCTCGTCGAGTTCGTCACGTGACTGTAGGGCGGCTGGGCTGTCCTCGGGACGAATGGACTTCTCGGTACTGCTGCAGGAGTCGGCATCGGTCGGCTCCTCAGGCTCCCCAGGGTATTCGTCAACCCTGCAGCCAGGTGGTTAGCCTGTACTCGGTGGGGTGACATTCCCACTGTCGTAGGTGACGCATGGGACGGGATCATCAGGGGCTGCAGTTTCTCCCTGATCTCTTGCGTGAGGTCGCTCACGATTTGCGAAGTGGCTCCTCGGAGCACCTCATTGATCTCCGACCGCGTCAGGGACCTGTTGGAGGATCTTCCCGATCCTCTACTCCTGCCTCCCAGAGACTCTGGTCCTCTCCTCAACCCACTCAGGGGTGCATACCCAGGTGCACACCCAGGAGCATACCCAGGAACTTCCATGTAGGTTCCAGTGGCGTGGAGTGGATGGGGATGGTCAGCCGCATACCAATGCGGCGCAGAGCTGGAAGCCACCGGCTCACTGGCAGTAGTTGCCTCAAGGAGCGCAGCGGTAGGTGGGCCCATGCCATAGGCGGGGTAGTGAGGCATGCCAGTAAAGCCTGTGCCCTCTGCCATAGGCTGGTTGGTTGTGGAAGTGGATGTAGCGGCGGCTGGGAGTGTGGTGGTTATGGGAGAGGGTGATGCATGGAGGCCAGAAGCGCTTGGTGCGCCTTCGAAGGTAGGGACATCCGTCGGGTCTTGCCCTTGCTCCTCTCCTTCGTCTGCTCCTTCTCCAGCATCCTTCTCGCTCTCGTTTCCTCTCTTCCTCTTCACAGGCTGAGGCTGAGAGACTATTTCCTTCACCGACAGGGCCCCAAAGGCCGTCTGGAGGCCATCCAAGGAGTCCTCCGCCGTATCCATTGGCCCATGTAAGGGCTCCACCGAAGGTACAGCGTCAGGCGCCGGCCTTGCCGGTGCCTCTGGCGCTGGCGCTGTGTTCACCTCGGCGTCCACTCTTCCTTGATCCATCTTAATCCGCCCTTCTGCTTGTATTTGCCTGCTCGGAGCACTGGTTGTACGGCGCGGGGTCGCTGCCGGTGCACAGAGACAGGCTGCCTCTTGCTACCAGAAAAGTTTATAGTGTTTTCAGCACTGTGTTTTTGCTTCTCCTGCTGCTTGTTGTTGCTGTAGGGTGTCCTGCTGCTGGTTTTGGATGATGAAAAGCTTTTGTTTGTTGAAATACAGTAAAGCCAACTCAATCCAGGATAGCCCAAGCCAACAGTATGCAAAGAGAAGGTAATTCAGGATCAAAGCATGAAGGGCTGCAGTGTAAACAGTGAAAGATGATTAGATATTCACAGAAACTGCAACTCAGGATACAAATGAATGCATATTCACAGAGATAGCTGAAATGTTTTGGGAAAAGAGTTAGAAAACTGCCTCAGGATCACTCTCTCTCCATAGTGCCATCTTAGGAGATGTGCACTCTTTGTTTTGGGTCCCATATGTGCTGAGGTGGCATGGTATGTGGCGATGAGGTCACTGCCATGTCACATGGGATCTTCCTACTTAGTTAGGCTGACCAGGAATTGAACCCAGGACCTCTCAAAAAGAGGTGCCTAACCCCCTATGGTGCATACCACTAGGGCAGATAAGTATTCATGGAAAAACATAGATAAATTCATAGGCTCTACCTTAGGTATGTCAGTGCTCACTCAACTCAGGAAAAGATGTTTTACTTCTGATTGAAAGGGGATTAAGGGGTCCACTCCATATCCTGATTGGGTGTTTGGTTCCATAGGGCAAAATGTGTTCTCACCACTTTTGGCTGGACCAATACTAAGATAAAAATGCATGGATGCTCAGTGCATCTCTAATACAACTAGAGTATGTCCCAAAGCAATGGAAAAGCACTTTTTCTTACTCCACGGGTTCGTCAAGTGGGGTCATGATGCCAAAATCACCAAAATTGGAGTCATTCCCACGCGTGGCTCGCCCGGCCAGGGCAACGCCAATGGCGCACAGGGTAGGAGGCAGGACCTAGGACTTATATGTGAGTGTAAAACTTAAAATTAGGTCCGGGCTCCTTATGGGCATAGAGAAATGGGGCCGCCAATTGACCACACGGAAGGGGGAAATTGGGGTCCCAAAATGGGGTCATTTTGGCTGCTCGAAATGAGCCAAAATTCGGGGTACTCCCAATAGTATATCTCCAGGCCGGCTTGGAGATCGGATCCGCCATTCCATACGCGATCTACCGGGAGTCCAACAAAGACTCCCATGCCCTTGGCTCTCAAAGATCTCCATGCCACCTGGCGTGGTGACGATCCCAATTGGGTCCACAAATGCCAAAATGGCAAAATTGCCCACACTCACTTTGGGCTAGCACCTTAACGAAGGTGGCTCCGCTTCGCCCACGTGGTGTGTGGACCATGGGGACCATTACCCATAACACCCATGTCATATATGGTCCATTGGTCCATGCGTCCGGCGTGCACGAGGGTTAGAACATAGTGCACGGCGGGCAGCAAAAGTGGAAAATTGCTCAAAAAGGCCAAAAATGCGCACACTCATGGTTGGGGCAAATAAGGCACATGCCCGACCTGGACCGGAGTGTGCCATAGGATTGGTATCAAGTCATATGTGTCCAACATATCTTTTGGGCGTCGCCCAACTCCTCCGGTATTGGGAATGGCAGGGTCGCCAAGTGAGCCCATGATTTGGGATAGTCCCAAATCGCCAACATGGCAGCCACGGTATGCCAATCTCAAGAGGAGTTATTCGCCGGGTTCAAGATATGTTGGGCACCGAAGTATGTACCCTCATAACATACTTGGGTCATGATGTCAATTGAGCACAACGTTGAGATACACGGTCGCCACTTGACATCATGACGGGCCAAAAACGGCAAAATTGGCACAAAGATACACAAAAGTGCCTTGAAAGGTGCACAATTATATTATAATATCTTCGGCTTGGATCGTGCAATCAACTAATCCTTCTAAACACAATGACCTGACACCAATGACCTTCGGTTCCACATATGTGCTCCACTTGGGGCGCCTTGAAAGGTTACGAGCGCTACTTCCCAAGTGGGCACATGAAAATATGGAAAATTGCAAAACACACACCTTGCTCCCAACGCATCGCTTTGGGATCGCCATACAAGCTTCCCTTCACGAAGGTTAGGCTTGCAATTGATCGTAGGGAGTATGGAGAAGGGGCTTGCACAATATGAGGTCCATTGGCGGGTTTGGCTTGGAGCAATGGACCCGCCAAATGGGCACGCAACACAACACAAGGCACATACTCCATATTGCCCAAAAAGGTAGCTCCCCCCACGATATGTCATGCCCCTCCAAGGGCATAACTTTGTGTCAATCGCTCATAGGAACTCAAGGAGAGTTCCTATGCAACACCAACACTTGCGCGCTACACTCGAAAGTTATCTTAACGCACGCAATATCATGGTCAATGAGTTGTAACGCAAACTCTACCCTCTTGACCATGATCCATTACACTAGCGCGCACGTGTGGAGACGCAAGGCATATGATGCTTCCTAAATTACGTCGGGAGTATTGTGAATACATCCCACGTTTCCTTATTGTCATTCCTCGCAAGCAACACGAGATATGACCTTCACAAGTGGCCTCACGAATCAACTTTGTTTTGCCCATATCTTTAAGACAAATGGAGGGCAGGATAAAAGGAAAGTTGATTCGTGCATAGGGAAGCACGTAGGTCCACTCGAAAGAGGTCAAATCAAGTGCAGGGATGTCGAAGTCGAAAATCCGATTTCGACATCCTGAAAAATTCGGATTAAGGTTGCGAGTGTAGAATGTGAAAATTGCGGATGCATCAACGCAATTCCTGAAGACTTTAGAGCCTTCGTCACGGATAGCGTTAAAATTTCCATTATAAACAGTTAAACTGGCGGTTACGGTAAAGTCGCGATCCAACCGCCAGCAGTCAAAACAATGAATATCAGAACGGAAGCGTAAAAATTGACGGAAACAATATGAAAATAAAACCCTGTTGATTCCTGATATTCTGATATATAAATCTCCGCTGGCGGTGCATCAGTTGCCGCACCGGGCGTCAAAGGGCGCCTTCCGTACATGGGGTTAGTGGACCGGAGACCGGTCTTCCCTTCCGTACATGGGGTTAGTGGACCGGAGACCGGTTGTATGCCCTAACCTAGCCATGGGGTTCTGGGTACCGCTTCAATAAAACCCTGTTAATTCCTGATATTCTGATATATAAATCTCAGCTGGCGGCGCCTCGGTACTGAATATGGCCGCTCGTAGCCGGAATGGCCAAACCTATCACACTATGTAAGTGCGGCTAGCCCCATCTGCTCAGATTTTCAGACATTCTGCCCAGATTGGCTACATTTTGGTCCTTTTCTTTGCTTCGGCGGATTCGCCGCCTCGCAGCTCAGTCACAGGATATTTCCTATATATTTCTGATATGCCGGATTTGATTCCGCGGTCCATTTCCCGTAAATCCGCCGCATTCCGCTATTTTAGCTGGAATCGCCATTTGCCGCTGACGCGCGCTCGCGGGCCAGATCGGCCAGACAATTTTACATAAATGGATTATTTAAATTCTTTCAGACAGTTTTGGACACTCAGATGTATTTAGAATAATTCCCCTCAATTTTCTTCATAGACTGGGATTTTCTGCCGGACCACAATCAGCATGGATCTTGCTTCTGTTGTCGCTGCTCTCGCCTCCGTTGGTGTCCGAGTGTCCGGTTCTACCCCCAATAACAACATCCAGGGAGACTCCTCGCGTGCCTGCCCCACTGGTCTTGCCGGCCCCGAGCCCTCCGGCACCCACAACGACCCAGGGCAGCACTTTCACACTATCACATCGGGTTAGTTCAGGTGGATGGGAGAGTATGATATCAGCCAATGGCGGCTTGCCGGCACATAGATACACACCCCAAGTGACCCCAAGATGGCCACGGGGGTCCGAACCGGCTTCACCTCCCCGAGCCTCCCCGCAATCTCCCTGATCCTCCCCGCATCCTCCCCGATCCTCTCCGCATCCTTCGCAATCCTCCCTGCATCCTCCCCGATCCTCCCCGCATCCTCCCAGGTCCTCCCCGCATCGTCCCCGGTCCTCCCCACATCCTTCCCAATCCTCCCTGCATCCTCCCCGATCGTCCCCGCATCCTTCCCGATCCTCCCCGCATCCTCCCCGATCCTCCCCGCATCCTCCCCGATCCTCCTTGTATCCTCCCCAATCGTCCCCGCATCCTCCCCGATCCTTCCTGCATCCTCGCCGGTCCCCCCCGCATCCTCCCCGATCGTCCCTGCATCCTCCCTGATCCTCCCCGCATCCTCCCCGCATCCTCCCCGATCCTTCTTGCATCCTCGCCGGTCCCCCCCGCATCCTCCCCGATCGTCCCCGCATCCTCCCTGATCCTCCCCGCATCCTCCCCGCATCCTCCCCGCATCCTCCCCGCATCCTCCCCACATCCTCCCCGATCCTCCCCGCATCCTCCCCGGTCCTTCCCGCATCCTCCCCGATCCTCCCCGCATCCTCCCCCATCCTCCCCGCATCCTCCCAGATCCTCCCCGCATCTGGCCCGACCCTCCCCGCATCCTCACCAATCCTCTGCGCATCCTCCCTGCATCCTCCCCGATCCTCCCCGCATGCTTCCCGGTCCTCCCCACATCCTTCTCGATCCCCCTCGCATCCTACCCAATCCTCCCCGCATCCTCCCCGATCCTCCCCGCATCCTCCTCGATCCTCCCCGCATCCTCCCCGATCCTCCCCGCATCCTCCTCGATCCTTCCCGATCCTTCCCGCATCGTCCTCGCATCCTCCCCGATCCTCCCCGCATCCTCCCTGATCCTCCTCGCATCTTCACCGATCCTCCCCGCATCCTCCCCGATCCTCCCCGCATCCACTTTGATCCTCCCCGCATCCTCCCTGATCCCCCCCGCATCCTCCCGGATCCTCCGCACATCCTCGCCGATCCACCCCGCATCCGCCCCGATCCTCTCCGCATCCTTTCCGATCCTCGCCACATCCTCCCCGATCCTCCCCCCATCCTCCCGGATCCTCCCTGCATCCTCCCGGGTACTCCCCGCATCCTTACCGATCCTCCCCGCATCCTCCCCCATCCTCCCTGCATCCTTCCCGATCGTCCCCGCGTCCTCCCCGATCCTCTCCACATCCTCCCCATTCCTCCCTGCATCCTCCCAGGTCCTCCCCGCATCCTCCATGATCCTCCCTGCATCCTCCCCCATCCTCCCCGCATCCTCCCTGATCCTCCCCGCATCCTCCCTGATCCTCCCCGCATCCTCCCCGATCCTCCCCGCATGCTTCCCGATCCTCCCCGCATCCTCCCCGCATCCTCCCCGATCCTCCCCGCATCCTCCCCGGTCCTTCCCGCATCCTCCCCGAACCTCCCCGCATCCTCCCCCATCCTCCCCGCATCCTCCCGGATCCTCCCCGCATCTGCCCCGACCCTCCCCGCATCCTCACCAATCCTCTGCGCATCCTCCCTGCATCCTCCCCGATCCTCCCCGCATGCTTCCCGGTCCTCCCCACATCCTCCTCGATCCTCCTGGCATCCTACCCAATCCTCCCCGCATCCTACCCGATCTCTCGCCGCATCCTCCCCGATCCTCCCCGCATCCTCCTCGATCCTTCCCGATTCTCCCCGCATTGTCCTCGCATCCTCCCCGATCCTCCCCGCATCCTTCCTGATCCTCCTCGCATCTTCACCGATCCTTCCCGCATCCTCCCCGATCCTCCCCGCATCCACTTTGATCCTCCCCGCATCCTCCCTGATCCTCCTCGCATCCTCCCGAATCCTCCGCACATCCTCGCCGATCCCCCCCGCATCCGCCCCGATCCTCTCCGCATCCTTTCCGATCCTCCCCACATCCTCCCCGATCCTCCCCCCATCCTCCCGGATCCTCCCTGCATCCTCCCGGGTACTCCCCGCATCCTTACCGATCCTCCCCACATCCTCCCCGATCCTCCCCCCATCCTCCTCGACCCTCTCTGCATCCCCCCCGGTCCTCCCCGCATCCTCCCCGATCATCCCCGCATCCTCTTCCATCCTCCCTGCATCCTTCCTGATCCTCCCCGCATCCTCCCTGATCCTCCCCGCATCCTCCCCGATCCTTCCCGCATCCTCCCAGATTCTCTCCACATCCTCACCGATCCTCCCTGCATCCTCCCTGGTCCTCCCCGCACCCTCCCTGATCCTGCCTGCATCCTCCCCGATCCTCCCCGCATCCTCCCCGATCCTCCCCGCATTCTCCCCGATCCTCCCTGCATCCTCCCCGGTCCCCCCCGCATCCTCCCCGGTCCTCCCCGCATCCTCCCCGATCCTCCCTGCATCCTCCCCAGTCCTCTCCGCATCCTCCCCGATCCTCCCCGCATCCTCCCCCATCCTCCCTGCATACTTCCCGATCCTCACCGGATCCCCCCCGATCCTCCCCGCATGCTCCCCGATCCTCCCTGCATGCTCCCCGATCCTCCTTGCATCCTCCGCGATCTTGCCCGCATCCTCCCAGATCCTCCCCACATCCTCCCCGATCCTCCCCCAATCCTCCCCGATCCTCCTTGCATTCTCCCCGGTCCCCCTCGCATCCTCCCCGGACCTCCCCGCATCCTCCTTGATCCTCCCCGCATCTTCCCCCATCCTCCCTGCATCCTTCCCGATCGTCCCCGCGTCCTCTGCGATCCTCCCTGCATCCTCCCCAATCCTCCCCGCATCCTCCTTGATCCTCCCCGCATCCTCCCAGATCCTCCCCACATCCTCTCCGGTCCTTCCCGCATCATCCCCGGTCTTCCCCGCATCCTCCCCGCCTTCTCCCCGCATCCTCCTCGATCCTCCCCGCATCCTCCCCGATCCTCCCCGCATCCTCCCCGATCCTCCCCCCATCCTCCCCAATCCTCCCCGCATCCTCCCTGATCCCCCCCGAATCCTCCCCGATCCTCCCTGCATCCTCCCCGGTCCCCCCCGCATCCTCCCCGGTCCTCCCCGCATCCCCCCCGATCCTCCCTGCATCCTCCCCGGTCCCCCCCGCATCCTCCTCGGTCCTCCCTGCATCCTCCCCGATCCTCTCCACATCCTCCCCCATCCTCCCTGCATACTTTTCGATCATCCCCGCATCCTCCCCGATCCTCCCTGCATGCTCCCCGATCCTCCTTGCATCCTCCGCGATCCTCCCTGCATCCTCCCAGATCTTCCCCAAATCCTCCCCGATCCTCCCCCCATCCTCCATGATCCTCCTTGCACCCTCCCCGGTCCCCCTCGCATCCTCCCCGGTCCTCCCCGCATCCTCCTTGATCCTCCCCGCATCCTCCCCCATCCTCCGTGCATCCTTCCCGATCGTCCTCGCATCCTCCCCGATCCTCCCTGCATCCTCCCCGATCCTCCCTGCATCCTCCCCGATCCTTGCCGCATCCTGCCCCATCCTCCCCGCATTGTCCCCGATCCTCCCTGCATCCCCCCCAATTGTCCCCGCATCCTCTCCGATCCTTCCTGCATCCTCTCAGGTCCCCCCCGCATCCTCCCTGATCCTCCCCGCATCCTCCCCGATCCTCCCTGCATCCTTCTTGATCCTCCCTGCATCATCGCCGATCCTCCCTGCATGCTCCCCGATCCTCCCCGCATCCTGCCCGATCCTCCCCGCATCCTCCCAGATCCTCCCCACATCCTCCCCGGTCCTCCCCGCACCCTCCTCGATACTGCCCGCATCCTTACCAATCCTCCCCACATCCTCCCTGATCCTCCCCGCATCGTGATGGCGGTCTTTTCTGCCCTCGAGCCCAGGGTCAATGCTCGTAAGTATGCACCCACCCACACACACACACACACACACACACAACAGTGATAGGACCTTAGGATTGTTGAACCTTGCAGTTTGAGCTGATTCAAATGGATTCCTTGGCACACACACACACACACACACACTCTCTCTCTCTCTCTCTCTCTCTCTCTCTCTCTCTCTCTCTCTCTCCTCTCTCTCTCTCTCTCTCTCCCTCTCTCTCTCTCTCTCTCTCTCTCTCTCTCTCTCTCTCTCTCTCTCTCTCTCTCTCTCTCTCTCTCTCTCTCTCTCTCTCTCTCCCTGGCTCGCAAACTCCTGCAAAAAGCAACTGGCAAACGAACCAACCCAACCAAGTGTCCAAACCTAGGACGACAATGGTTGGGTTGATTAAACTCGACCAAACCAGACGGTACACGTACACAAACAGTAAACGAACCCATACAGCGCACGCACAACAAACACAACACCAAAATGTAGGGTCTAAAGGGAAATCCAATCTCATTGTAACCATTCCGGAAAAATGCCACAAAAGGGGCTTCTGGGCCATAGTGAGACCAACTATGGCCATGCCCCACACACCACCGGGGCTTCTATATTTCACAACCCAGGGGGGAAGGGGGGTTCGCATATAAGTGCCCCCACACCCCCAGGCCCTACAGAGGGTTGCTGATTTCGCGCAGCGCGCCAAAGTCCCCCCCCCCCCCCCTGCGCAGTACGTTCTGCCCATTCCAATAGGCCACCATTGCACAGCAAAGCCAGTCGCTACCGCACCAAGATTGTGGACAATTGGTGCAACTCTGGACTTGCTTGGGGGTTCGGAAAAGGGGTTCGAGTGACCCCTGCCCCCCCCCGCCCTCCAAGGGCAAGAATCATGTGAATATTGTTGTATCTCAGGGCGATGCCCATTCATGATGAACTGCCGAACATTGCTGCATATTGGCCTGAACCAGACCCCATAACCCGCGAACCCGCGCCCTGGCTCCTCAAGGCCAAAAGAGCCATCTGTATAGACGTCTGGGACTTGCACACCCTCTGAGCCCTCTAACTCTAAGTCGGCCACTCTGGCTCTCTTCTGGCCCACCCCGTCAACTGTTTGTCGCCGAAAATACCGATCTGGCTGTGGCAGGGCCGGCCCTGCACGCTTTTGACTCGCTAAATCTGAGCCTTCGCTCACTAGGATGTTCCGGTCGGTCAGCAACCCGTGCAGGGCTCCAGCATACAACCGAACTGCTTCATGGTCTATAGAGAGGTCCGGCATAGCCAGCCACTTCAAGGACCTCGGAGTGCTGCACTCTAATATGATCATTCACTATTAAACGGGCTTTTTGGAAAACGGCATCACACCTACAGGACCACAGGACCCGCACCGCTTTCCAAATCAGGACCCCTGGCTTGGAGGATGTGCATGTGTCACCTGCGTACCCCCCCCCCCCTTGTATAAGCTACGCCCTTGTCCAAGGTACAGTAGGCCTAGGGACCGTAATAATTGTGTACATAATACTAATTGCGTACGAAATGTAGTGCGGCCACATAAGACATGGGTTTGTCGTCACACTTGCCATCTACATGGAGCCATGGACACATGCAACATGCCACATGCAAGGCAAGCTCATTCCCAAGAATTTGAAGTCGTCCGAGCCCAAACCAGCCCCTAAGCCTCAGCCAAAGGCATCCTCAAGCGGTGAACATGTGCAATTGTTCCGCATGGTGTATGGTCGCAAGAAGGATTTCCAAGCCGAACATTTGTAGGCTTCGCATTTTTCATTGCTTGTGCCAACATGGGTGTGAACCTGAAATTTTCATGTTCCCAAGGTTGTCTTGTGTTTGCCTACACTTGGAAATCTGGGCAGAGGTCAAGGTGCACCCATACCATGCGCGCGCGCACATTTGTGTCGGTAGTTTTATGTGTTGCGCGCAAGCTACGCCCTTGTCCAAGCTACAGTGGGCGTAGGGACCGTAATAATTCTGTACATTGGCGTAGCTTATACAAGGGGGGGGGGGTACGGCCTTTCAGCACTTTGATCCCCCACCCCCCCTTCCACACCAGCACCTTCGGGTTATCCGCCGACCGCCGTCTCGTACGGACCAACCGTCCCCGGTACATATCATCGTGAAGACGTATGGTACGCGATTCAGGAAGAAGGACTGCCGCACATTGCTGCATAAATTGAAGAAATACGTTCCCATTCACAAGCAGGGCGATGTCTGCCCCAATGGAGTCCCAGCACTTGTGGAAGGGAACGACAATGCGGACAACTGGGATTTGGAATAATCAGCGGTCCCCTGTGCATTGCTCCGTCCCGTGCATCGTCAAGTTTCCAGCCGTTTGCTCAAAAATATGGTCACCTGCCCCCCTCCCCCCCTCCCTCCCAACCCATACATAAGGTTTGGAATCAATTTTGGCGATGAGTCGATTGATCGGTTAATCGGCGATTATCGTCGATAATTTTTGAGAAATTGCTTCGAATCGGTTATTTTTTAAAAAAAATCGCTATCGCATCGATTATTTAATTAGAAATGCCGCTGCGAAGCGGACCCTCAAACGCCGCAAGCCGCAACCTAGAATGTCCTGTGGTTCACAAAAGAAAGAAGTAACATGAGAAATCAAGTACATCTTTGCTAAAAAGTGTAACCATTTCGAAGAATGCAAGTAATTATCGTTACGCTGCATTTTTTGTTTATCAGAAAACCAAAAGGAACAAGAGGAACGATGTAGGAGACAAGTCAACGCTACTACAGGAGAGGGCCAGTGCATGAGATTCTTCAACGAGGAAGGCCAGCAAGCTGGAGACTTCGCCAGAGAAGCAGCGAGCAGGAGGCCATCAAGCAGGAGACTTCATCCGAGAACGCCAGCGCGTGAGATGCTTTGCCTGAGAAGCCCAGCGAACAGGAGACTTCGCCGGAAAAGCCGAGGGAGCACGAGACTTTGCCGGAGAAGGCCAGCGAGGAGGAGACTTCGTCCCAGAACGCCAGCGCGTGAGATGCTTCGCCGACGAAGGCCAGCGAGCAGGAGACTTCGCCCGGAGAAGGCCATGGCGTGAGACGGGACTATCGTGACAGAGACAAGCAGAGCACGCCTTCTGTGGGTGTGTCTGCTCCGTGTTTTTGTCTTTGTCTTCGGTAGCTTTTGTTTGTCTTCGTTCCTTTTCGTTTCTGCCGTCATTCTCGTAGATCTGATTTTGTCATCTGATTGTTCGAGTTTGTACCTGTGCTGTGGAGAGCTCTGAGACGTGTAGCATTGCACTGACATACGTGCTTGTTTTTGTTTTCACCCTTCGTTAGTTTTTTGCATCTTGTGGACTGCTTGGTCTAGGTCTCTGTCGTGGCAGATTGTGTTGTTTGCCATCTAATTGCGACTTCGGATTGTTTTGTTTCGCCATGATTGCGTGGCTTGTGTTACTTGCTCTCGTTTTCGTTTGCTTTTGTGTTCTGCTGTCAGGCGTGTATTGTTCTCTCCTCTTTGGTCTCTGCAGGCAAGACAACGTAAACTTTAGAAGTGTGGAGAGGAGGAGTTTAATATTTCCAGTTTTGTACCGTCAGTGTATTTGAAGTACTCACAAGTGTTGAAAAAACATAACCCACATGCTGCTTGTGGAAGTGCTGTGTGGTCTTTGCCGTGATGGCCGCAGTTTTTGAATGAGATTTTGTGTTATTTTGCTTTTGGCCTTTGAGCTTGTTTGAGGCACAGTGAATAGACTCAAATTGCCATGTGGTTTGCAGGTGCCATTGGACAGTGTTTTAAGAGGCGAGTGCCCACGGCTTACCCTCAGTGGGCAGTGTGGTCGCACAGGAAACCAACTCTCAAAGCTTCTCAATTTGAGCCACCGGGCGTAATTGTTTCAAAATCGATTATTTTGATGGCAACAATCAGAAAAAACTGATTATTTGAAGGGGCAATAATCGGAACAATCGGTTATTTTTTGCAAAACGATCGGACAAAACTGATTATTTGAAGGGGCAATAATCGGAACAATCGGTTATTTTTTGCAAAACGATCGGAAAAAACTGATTATTTTTTTTGAAAGCAATTCTGAACCTTACCCATACATTCCTGAAACGGCCTTTCTCACAGATTTGAAAAAGTATACACATACCCCCCCCCCCCCCAAGGGAACGATATTTTGGCGCATCGGGCGAAAAGTTCAAAAACTCCGGGAAGAATCCCAAAATCCACCGAGTTGGCGCACCATGAATGTCCCCGAGAGATATGCATACCAGGTGGAGCGCTTTGTGACCTGTGTGGGCCCCTGCAAATGAAATGTCCCCGAGCCCATCCCTGTACGGTGGTGCCGCTCAGGTTCACAAACATGATGTGTCTTTTCTCCTCGGGTCCCTCTGGATCGATGCCGTCCACCACCGCCGCGGGGCCAGCCAGGCGCCGGTCCCAATCGTGGTGGTCCTGGGGAGCAATCCGAGCACTTGGCTGCTTGGCAACCGGAATGTCTTCCGGGTTTCCGACAGTGCTGAGAGCTGCACCGAGGAGCCCCTCGCGGCTGCCGGCAACTGCTTCGGCAAGTACGCCTCCTACGACATGACGTGGCAGGTGGCAGAGAGTTCTGCCCGATTTATTGTCTGCACGACCCCTTCAAGGGGTTGCGCCATATTACGTGGCTACACCCCTCTCCCCTTAAATCTAGCTAACAAGCATTAAGCAACAAGCAAGCAAGCAGGCACTTCTCCTTTCCGTTTTGGCCATTGCTCCGCCGCATCACTCCGGGCTCTACTCAACTCTAGCCATCCTACAGCCTAGGTGGTGGCCTTGCCAAATGCAAGTTTTGAGCCAAAACTCACCGGTGCATGGCGCCCCGGGGCGGGGGAGGGGGGGGCAAACACAGGAGGTGCCCTCCCAAAACTGCGTATTTGGTGCCCCAAAATAGCCTTTTTTGGCCCAAAACGGCCCTGAATCCGACTCAAAACGGCCAAACAAAGGCAACCAGTTCGTACACTCCACGTGCGCCTGGATTGCCCCGTTACCAAGGGCCCTTTCTTGCCCTCTAGCTCCACAATATGTTCGAGAAACGGCCCAAAAATCCCCAAAAATGGCCTGAATGTGCGCTGTTTGTGTCAAACACGCCCCAAACCAAGAACGTCGGGCCGTATCTTGGGCTTAGACTATGTGGCTCAAACCAAATTCCTAGGGCACCTAGTCCACCCGCAAACCCCCACTTTTTGTGGTTTCCAAGCCTCAGATTCGCCAAATGAGACGCCTAGACCCCCGTACCAGCGGTCACTTGCTGGAGCCGGAGGGCAGCACAGTGGAGCCCGCGCACAGTTGGGGCCAACGGTGGGTCCACGGTGGTTCTGGGCGTCCCGTCTCGCAGAGTCGGACAATCCCGGGGTGTCGACCATTGCATTACAGCCCTCAGGGTCGCCCCTAGGAGACATGCACTGCGGATTGTGACAGACAACAAGTATGTGTATGATGGTATTTTGAAGCACCTCCGGTGCTGGAGGCCGCGGAGGGGGACCGTTTTTGAACTCTAACCTCTGGCTGCAACTGCACACGGAGGTTGATGCACGGGTAGTGCCCACCCTGTGGCGCCATGCATATAGTCACATTGGGATCTGTGGGAATGAACGTGCTGATGAGCTGGTCAACCAGCGCTGGTTAGCACATCCCCTTAGGCGCCAGCTTCTGCGTGACCCGGCTGCGGCAGCGGGTAGACCGCTAGTTGTGGTGCGCACGGCATGCAAGGCACAGCAGCCGGCTCGCCTTTGGCGCCCTGTACCTCCCTTTTGATTCTGTTTGACGGGTATACCGTGCCCTATGATAGATATTCCTTTATCTAGGGCGGTAACAGGGTCAAATTTGGGGTAACAGGTCATTTTTTTCAAGTTGGGTTATATGGGGGTTTTTTGAGGTGCCGGACCTTGGTAACATAGTGTCACCCTCTCATTCAACACATGTGACAGGAAGAATTGCAAAGTTTGCCTTTTTGTGCTTGTTGTTACCGCAAATGTGTTACCTGCCTGTCGTGTGTTCTGCTGCAAGCCTTGAGTTTCGCGGTAACAGGTATACGGGGTAACACCCTAGCGGTTACATCAGCGGTAACAACAACCAAATGGGCAGAGGTGCAATAATAATTGAAAATAAAATTCCCTCAAGAAAACGCGACCTTCACGACCCTGTCAGTTTGATCGTAACACCCTTGCACTCCACAATGAATTTTTTTGTCTTGATTTGACGTGCCTATTTCTTGCAAACCTAAAATTGTGCTCAATAGAGCGGCAGAGGCATCTCTCCCTCTGGGTAACAATTTTCCTGGGTAACAGGTCAGCGGTTACACCTGCGGTAACACTACACATGCCAATCATGTCCCATTAGGGCCCTGTTTTTCCTCATTATGCCCCTTCCACCGGTTCCGAAGAAGTTTCACAAGGAGCTGACTGCCGGATCGACGCTGTACAGTGTCCGCTGGGGTGATGTTGCCCGTGCCGGGGCTCCTGTGGTCCTTCAGGTATCCCCTTTGCACCATTGCTTGGTGTGCCCTGTTTTCAACGGGTTGGGTAACACGTACCTGTTACCGGTTACACACGTGGTAACACCCCACATTCTTACTGCACTTACTTTCCTTGCAGTTGAAGGCCAAGAAACAAGGCCAGCCCAACTTTGTTTGCGGCTGGGTTTCCAAGGGCAGCCATTCGGCCCTGACCATGAAGACGGCGTTGGCCTACGACGTTGATGAGGGGGAATGTCTGGACATCCAGACCCTCCACGGGCCAGTGACCTTTCAGGCAAAGGAGTGTGGGAACACCTGGGGATTTTACAAAGGGGGGCAAGAGAAGGGCAGGGGCAAGGAGGTGCAGGCAACAGGCAGTGGCAGTCATTCAGCAGCAGCCAGCAAAGCCCCCACCAAATCAGCCTTGAAGCCCCCAAGACAGACCCGAACACTCACCCCAGCTTCAGTTGCAGCCAAGGCAGTCCGGCAGAGGTCCCAAGTGGATGTTGACAGGGAGGTGGACAGTGATGATGATGATGATGACCAGGGACCAGGGACTGACGAGGAGGTGGTGGTCCAGGAGGAAGGAACCCCTGAGGAGGACGAACCAGTACCACAAACCAAGGGGAAAACAAAAAAGGCGAAAGGGAAGGCGGCACACCCCAGTTTTATGTTTACCGGGCCGGCTTCTGGTGGGGCAAAGTCCATCTCTGCCCGCCCCACAAGGGCAGAAAAAACTCTTACTTCAACAACCTACCTACAACACCTTGAACGGGCGAAGTCCCATGTCAGGGAAGAGTTGGGGTCCAGCCTCAAACAGGTTGCAACCCACTACCAGCAGTGTCTGGGGGTGACAGGTGCGGCCATTGTGGCTGAAGATGGGACCCCCCTCAACGCGGCCGAAGACCCCAGAGCCACAAGTGCAAGAAGAAGAGAAAGCTTTGGATGGGCACTGACTGGAAGGTGTGTGGTTCGTGTTACCCTGGTAACGGGTCAACGGTTACACACGTGGTAACAGCACATTGGTATGTCTAACTGCCATCTCACTGTTCCCCGCTGTGTTCCCATGTAGGTTGGGAATCGCCATCCCTGTCATGGTGAACCGAATTGGGGCTCGAGGGGCACACACCGGAGCTTCCCCGACGTGCCTGGATCGGCTGAAGCAGAAGTGGCGGGACGAGATGGGGACCGAGGGGTTGCTCAATGATGATGAAGCGCGAACTGAAGCATGTATGTTGCCTTTTCCTGCTGGGTAACGTAAATCGCGGGTAACAGGACAAGGGTTACATGGGTGGTAACACTGTGTGTCAGGTTTTTGTGTCCGGGTAACACTTTTCCCGGGTAACAGGTCATCGGTTACATGGGTGGTAACACTGTGTGTCAGGTTTTTGTGTCCGGGTAACACTTTTCCCGGGTAACAGGTCATCGGTTACATGGGTGGTAACACTGTGTGTCAGGTTTTTGCTCCCGGGTAACATGCTTTGCACTCTTTGTCACAGTGAATTTGCTGCTGGTGGAGCTCAGCTGCGACGGGTGCTCTGCCCTCAAGGACGTGGAGGATGATGATGCCGAAGCCCCGAAGAGGCAGCCGGAGAGGCTGGGGGAGGGCCCCACGGCAGCGCAGCTCAAGGGAGGCCCCGAGAAAGCCCACAAAACTGAAAGTGCATACTCAGGTATGGTGTTGCAATCTTGGGGTGTTGCACTAACTGACCTACTTACATACAAATGCAATTGTCTGTAATAATATTCTCTGTCTGCAGGTTTGTCCAACCTGGAGAAACTCCGTGCAGGCCTGCAGAGTGGTCCCAGTATCCCCGGGTCACTGCAGCTGCGGACCCAGGACCTGGCGGACCTCAGTCAGGAAGACCTCGATGCCAGGATTGTTCAAACCTGGCGCCACATCGGGGTCATGCTGCATCTGAGGTCCACCCACAAGAGCCCACCCCCACTGGATCTGCCTGGCCAATGGCGTCCATGTCTGGTTGGGACCCTCCAGGAACAGCAGGAGAGGCTGCAGAGGTACAAGCGGAAGTACCACAAGGTCAGGGATATGCACCCAGGTGATGAGTTTGGCAGTGCAACCAGCAGCAGTGACAGCCAGGAGAGTGAGGGGGCCAGGATGCGGAGGAAGCAGCGGAACAAGCACAAGAGGGTGCGGAGGCGGGCCCGCGAGGAGGAGGCGCGGCAGCGGCTGGAGGCAGAGCGGAACGCGCTTCTGGCGAGGGTGCAGGCAATGGAAGTGGAGGCCAGACCACCAAGCCTTGGTATGTTTTTTGTGCTCTGTTGCTGCTGGGTAACAAAAATTCCCAACGGTTACACACGCGGTAACACTTTCCAAAGCCTGGGTAACAACAATTCTGGGTAACACTCCAACGGTTACACACGCGGTAACACTTTCGAAAGCCTGGGTAACAAAAATTCTGGGTAACACTCCAACGGTTACACACGCGGTAACACTTTCGAAAGCCTGGGTAACAAAAAATCTGGGTAACACCCCATCGGTTACACACGCGGTAACACTTTCGAAAGCCCGGGTAACAGAAATTCTGCGTGTCTCTCTATGTTTTCAGGTGAAGCAGGCAAGCGGGAAAAGCCCTACTCACCCCTGACGGCGAGGGAGTTGAGCAGCGGGGAGCAGGCTGCCCATGCGGAGGACCCCAAGGCCGAGGAGGAACTCAAGGCCAAGGAAGACGCCTGGACCGAGGCCGGGGAAGAAGGATCCACCCCATCGGCAACCGTGGACGACAAAGTGGTGGTGTGCGCAGTGCCTTCCATTGACATGACATGCGCACAATGCGTAGAAAACGTAGCAATCGTGCATCCGTTTTTGACACAGGTGTACTCGCCACCACCGGCCCTGGGGGCACCGCTGCTCACGCAGGATGAGGATGCTGGCGACACCGGTCGGGATCCTGGACTGGAGATGCCTTCCAGCTCCGGGAGTCTCCCGTATGGGTCCGACCCGAACAGGTACCGGCCCCAGGATCCACCACCCCAGCCACCGCCCCAGCCTACGCCTTCGGAGACACCGGGTGAGGAGCATCCATTGACAGGGGCCGACGATGAGACGCCGATGTGATGATGTGCAAGGGTGTGTTTCTTTATTTGTACCCTTGGTTTTGTGAATGGGGCAGTGTGGTGACACGTTACCCGGGTAACACCCCAGGGGTTACATGGGCGGTAACACACAGGTATTCACCTCTGGGGGTATGGCAACACGTTACCCGGGTAACACCCCAACGGTTACATGCGTGGTAACATCGTTCAGCAATGATCCTCTGTTGTTCTCAGGCCCAAAAGTGAGTGGCGGAGACTCTGGATCGTGGACGTGATTGCGAGGAAGGCATGGACTTCACGGACTGATGCATCGGCGACGTCGGATGGGGTCTTTTTATTTTGATCAGGCCTGTTGTGGCCTCTATGTTCTTATTATGTCAGTGGTGAATGTTACCACCCTTGTATCCCAGTTGCCAGTTACCCAGTTACCAGGGGTGTTACCCCGACGTCCTCATTCTTTCCTTCTAGCTTTGCCTCGGGGTTCAGGGGTAATTCGTGAACGATGTGCACGTGTGCAAGGGGGGGGGGTGTTTTCCTGTCCACCCATTTTCCCACAGCCACCATGCCCATCCGACCCAGCCGGCGTCCATTGCGGAGAGCAATGGTGTTCGAACGAAGGGGACTACCCCCCAAGCATGTGAGAGGGGCCCTATCAGCAGCTACTCTTGGGGGACATCCCAAAAAGAAGTATGCCACCATTACCGAGGCCATGGATGACATGTTTAAACCAATCCTGCGGTGCCTGAGTGAGGCGTTGGAAAAAAATGGGGCCAGCGAATTGATACCCAAGCTCACCAACTACATCCTATTCAGGGTTATGCTGGGGATGTGGCGACCAAGACGAGTCGATGATGTATGGCATCCCACAGCTTTGTGTGCACACAAAGGCTTGGCCTCCCTATTAACCAGGGAGGAGTATTATAAAATACACCGCCTGTCCAATTGTGGTACTGCAGAGCTCCTTGAGGCTATTAATGCCCATTGGTCCAGCCTGTGGGTATGGGGGTGGGCTGCCGCAGGGGATGAATCCATTGTCCCCCACAAGGGGAAAAGGGCTGGACCCATGCGGCAGTTCATCCCCAGAAAACCGCATAGCACAGGCATTAAATTGTATGTCCTGGGTGACTCAGTGCACCCTTTTATAACTGATATTTTTTTGTATGCAGGCAAAAGGGTCAGGGTCTTCCGGGATCACCCCCAGGTGGCTGGCCCTCGGACTGCCCGGGAGATGGTACACCGATGGGCTGACCTACTCCCTACTCGCACTGCAATTGTGTGCGACTCATACTTTGGAAGCCACCAAGTGGCAAACCAAATGGCACAGCGTCAGCAACCCTTCTTGTTCCTATGCAAAAGGGATCAGGAAGGGGTTTCCCTGGCTGGGGATAGTATGCGACCCTCCATTGCAGCAGAAACGTATGTCAAAGGAGGCAAGTATAGCCTCCATGTCTACAAAAACCCAAAAGTGGGTAGCAAACCACCACGTGTGGTTCCATTTCTGTCCAACTGTGAGTTCGACAATGAGTGGGTGCGCCACAGAGGTGGTTATGAGCTCCCACCTGTTGTGGCTGCATACAGGCAGCTAGCCAACGGTGTTGACAGTGCCAATCAAATGGCACTAGAACACCGTGAGACAGGCAGATTCAAGAGTTGGACCCGTGCCTTGAAGGCTTTCTTGTTTAGGTACGCGATTGTAAATACCTTTACAGTCTGCCGACTCCAAGGTTTGATACCCAAAAAGAAATCCCTTTGGGACTTCCAATGGGATATTTTGGAAAAGTTTGTCTCCCCTGGGCACGCTGTGCACACGCCGGTGCTTGTAGATACCCGAGGCACTTGCAAAGTATGCAAGGGGCGCACTTGGTTCAAGTGTGCTCATTGCGATGTGCATTTGCACTCCTACAGTGGTTGTTTCCAGAAGTGGCATTCAGAACTGAAAGTTTGAACTCAGAAGAAAAAGCAGTCCTACGGCGCAGTGATACTTCTTGCAGGGCAGGGAGGGAAGGGACTATGTGTGCATGACGTTGTGCCCAGCCACCATGGGGTAACTAAAACAAAGTGTGATGAAGGGGTTACATGAAAGGTAACACAGGGGGTAACTAATAGAGACAAAGTGGGATTGGAAGGGGGCATGGTTACCCGGGTAACACCCCAAGGGTTACAGCGGTGGTAACAAAAACAATTAACAACCAGAGCGCTCGGGTAACACATACATGTTACCGGTAACATAGGAAGTCCCTCAGGTAACACATTGGTAACACCGTCGGTAACATGTGTTACCCAGGTAACAAGCATGTTACCCCGTTCGAAAAATAAAAAAGGTCAAATATCTTCACCTGTTTTCTGGGGCAGAAATGGGTTACCCAGACCACATGGATCCCTGAGTACTAACCCTAGATAAAGGAATATTCATCGTAACACAGTTGGTCGTGCACAAGTTAAACGGCATGCATTACCGTGTCATGACATCACGGCCATCTCAGATCCGGCGCATGCTCATGAAATCATCACCAAATCACTGAAAGTCGTGGAGAAAGTCACCGATCCCTCCTCAGGGAGTGTGAAACGGTTCGAGTATACCCGACCTGTAAGTGGATTTCGGTTGATTCAGGGCATTAAGCGTCGAGATCCGGCCAAAACTCCACCCCTGCCGAAAGATTCCCTTATCATCCGTGACTGGACGAACGATTATCTGCATGATTCCATGTTTAAAGAGGTCTTTGAGAATCTCAAATCCAAAGATGCTCACAAGGATGGAATTTTTGCTGAATATTCGTTGGATGGGGGGAAGCTGTGGATGGAGGGTAAATTGTGCGTACCAGACGCCCTGGCCCCCCGAGTGTTAAACTGGTGGCACAAATGGGAGTCCCCCCACGCACATGGCCGTAGATTATGGTCGATGATTAAACATAGGTTGTTCGGCTCCAGGCTATATACTCATTGTATGAAAGTAGCCGCCGGATGTGCCCAATGTGCTGTCTCGACGCCCCCCAGCGCGAAGAAGCACGGCCATCTGAGGCCACATCCTATTCCGGAGCGCCTCTTTAACAGAGTCACCAGTGATTTTTTCCATCTTGGTGAACTCGACGACGAAGAGTGCCATTGGACGAATAAAAAAGTCAATGGTGTGCTCCTTATGCAGTGCCGTCATTCCGGCTACATTCAGGTGTTGCCTTGTAACATCGAGTCGATGACTGGCAAGGCTGCCGCCAAATGGTGCGCGCAGACCTGGATGGGAGGTTGGGACGTCCCATCCGAGGTGGTTACGGACTCAGGCAAAGAGTACACCTCCGAATGGTGGAAGGAATTATGTGCTCGCCTTGGAATCCACCACCTCAGATGTGAAATACACTCACATCGAGCGTTGCCTGGCGAAAGAGCCGGCCGCTCTATCATTAATATGCTTCGTAAGGAGCTCGCCAGTGAGAAAGACTTCCATTGGCTTGAAGTTCTCTTCGCATTGCTTCGCCGTTACCACAACACGCCTTTGTACCATGGCCTTTCTCCAAATGAAATTGTCTTTGGACGAAAGAAGTGTTGGTGGAACATGCCGTTGAATAATCCTCGCCCTTGTAAAGATGCTTCGTTGTTTTTGGACGAAATCCAACGAGCAGAAAAAACTGTCTCGAAATCAATCGATAAGCATCAAGCTGACTGGCTTTGGGTCCAGAATCAAGGCCGAAAAAACCCCCACAATTTTGAAGTCGATGATCGAGTTTGGCTTCGAAAATCCGAAACCACCCTGGACGGAGATGATAAGCTTCTTCCCTTGTGGGAGGGGCCATTCGCTGTTACAGCGCGTCTAGGTGAGAACAGGTGGAGGATTCGTGTGGATGTCAGCAGGGAAATTGAAGTTTCGGGCGATCGCCTCAAGAGAGAGATCCCCTCCCCCAAGAATCGGGTTAAACCCCTTTTTTGGACTTCGAAATTTTTGTCCGATCGGGTCATCGAAGGGGGGAAGTACGAACTCAAGAGGATTTTAGAAGCAAGACGTGACGAAAAGGGCGAATGGGAATTTCTATGTGAGTGGAGGGGCTTTGATTCCAGTCACAACAACTGGGAACCAGCCCATTCTTTTGTCCATGGGTACACCAAGGGGTTCATCGACTTCCTCAAGAAGCACCCCGAAATTGGCGTACTCCTGACAGACTGTCTGTCGAAACCAGACAGACAGGTGGAGAGCGACGGAAAAAGACCTGTGGTGAATCGAGATCCAGCCTTTTACGGCCCTCAGCAGCCACATTCCAGGGCTGATCCGTCGATCCCCCCTCCTGCGGTCAGGCCAGCCCAGGAGCCAAATGAGGACCAAGCTTCGAGTTCGGCCGCTGATTTGCAGCGCCCAAGCCGTACGAGGGCCCGACCAGACAGGTTGGTGGTCACATGTATTCGTGCTTGGCCGAATTGAGGGAGACCCGTCGTGACTTGAGTCGTCGACGCCATAATCTGGGTAACAGTCGTCTAGTCCAGGGCGTCATGGCACTCGTCGCTAGGGCTCAAGGGTGTAGGTTCGAAACCCTTGCATGTCCAACTCCTACAAAAGCTCCAGCCTCGCCCCGTCGACCACTTATTCCAATGTGAGTGTGCTGACGACTTGAAAAAACCACATTCTGCTCAATCCACTGTTCATTCTTCCTGATTACGACATGATGTGGAGAACTGCGAATGTTTGATAATTTGACGTCAATCAACTTTTCTTTGGTCTCCGTTCGGCAGACAAGGCGTAGATACGCTGCCGAAAGCCACGGAGTGTGCTGCCGTGTCCAGAAAAAACCAAACTCAGGCTTAATTCAGGCAGATTCGGGGTAATCTTGTCTCTGTTGGTCTGTGCATCTATGGAATTTGGCTACTCGTGCAGATGGAAGCAAATGTACATAGTAAAAACGCCGGCCGGCGACATTCACCCCTACAGGCACCCCCTGTAGTACTGGCTGCACTAGAGGCGACGCCAGGAACTCAGATCTTACCTTCATTTGCCGTGATGCTGAAGCCAAAGTCCAGATTCAGATCCAGATTCCTTGAATTTACCTTGAATTTCTCAGGTTTGTCCATCATTCTGCGCAACAGTGCAAAACCCCGACGTCAATTGTTCAGACAACCTTCATATGGGAGCTCTAGGGACTTCTAACAGCAACCTCTCGGACCTCAGAGCTTCCGTAAGCTTCAGTGTATTTTTGGCACACGCCAATGTGAGCTCAATCCGACCTGAAACTGTCGAAAATGGTGAATCCAAGTGTCTTGTGGGACTCAATCGAAAGATGGGCCTTGTCCAAGTCGATTGACACCGCCGCCACTGTAAATAAAGGACTATTCGGTGTCTCTCAGTTATATACTGTCAGTAAAGCGCCTTCAGCGTACATGCCAAGGATCCAGGGCTATCATGTCCCATCATGATGCATCATCACATGATCCACATTTTCATGGAATCTGTTGGATGCTCGCGAACCAACGTGCCGGAAAGCACAATTGAGCTGAATAAACGACAATATATATTAACTCTAGTCTAAACGAAGGTGTTAGTAGTTTCAGTTCTAGACATTCCGCTTCATTTCACCTTCATCTGAGGGAATTTGTCTCATTTTAGGACAATTTAGGTTGATTTCCTTGTCATCTCCTCTCATTCAACAAAGTTAGGCAAGTTAGGCGAAGTTAGTTCGTTGACGCTGATGTTTTTCTGTTCACTTAGGGCCTGCAGACTACATTTGTATTTGTTTTCCCTCGCTGTGATTGTTTCATCTCCTTCATCTCTGCTCAAATTGATTCTCAATCTTGCTGAATCTTGTGATCATCCACCAGATGCGCCAAATCTGAAACACATGCTGCACTTTTCAGAACGAGAAAAGCGGGAGTAACACGATGTAGAGTACACGGAGGACACCGTAGCGTGCCCGCGACAGCTAAACTGTGCCAGAGCGCCGAGATGTCACCCCATTTGTTGATTCTCCCACTCAATCCACCAATAATCTACCTCATTCTCAACCAGTGCATGGTTTGGTATCGATTCTCGATACGTTTACATGCTTTTTAGCCCTTAACCTAATGTTTTACTGCACGGAGGACTGTTCGTCACTCCTCATTCTGTCTCATTTCAGGTTCATCCATCCTGATTCAGTGCCAATTCAGCCCAAATCAGGTCAGATCAAGCAGATTTCGCCCCATGGAGGCTACATTTCTATTTTTTTCTGGGACTTACCCGCACTACGTTCTTCGTTGACGTAGCGACACACCCCAGTGTGTTTTTGGAGGGGGAGTGTAAGTGCGGCTAACCCCCATCTGCTCAGATTTTAGCAGATCTGCCCCAGATTGGCTACATTTTGGTCATTTTCTCTGCTTCGGCGGAATCGCCGCCCCGCAGCTCAGTCTCAGGATCAGACCTATATATTTCTGATGTGCCGGATCTGATTCCGCGGTCCATTCATCGTAAATCCGTCGCGTTCCGATCATTTACCTGGAATCGCCAATTGCCGCTGATGCGCGCCCGGAGCCAAATCAGCCAAATATTTTTTCACAATCGGATTTATATAAATCTTTTCAGATAGATATGGACACTCAGATGTACTTAGGATTATCCGCATCAATTTTCTTCATAGACTGGGATTTTTTGCCGGATAACAATCAGCATGGATCTTGCCTCCGTTGTCGCCGCTCTTGCCTCCGTTGGTGTCCGTGTATCCGGTTATGCCCCCAACAGCAGCGTTCAGGTCGACTCCTCGCGTGCCTGCCCCCCCGGTCTTGCCGGCCCTGAGCCCTCCGGCACCATCCACGACCTAGGGCAGCACTTTCAGAGCCTGGGAGCAACCCGGTGCTGATATTGATGGCGAGGCTTCTAGTGATCTAAGTGGATACAGTGCGTCGCTTTCGGCTGACGGCAATCGATTGGCCATCAGTGCCCTTGGGAATGACGGGAGTGGCACAAAAGCTGGGCACACGAGAGTCCACGAATACAGCAATGGAGCCTGGACCCAACTCGGTGCTGACATTGATGGTGAGGCTGCTGGTGATCAAAGTAAAGGCATTGTGTCGAGTGTGTTGCTTTCGGCTAACGGCAATCGATTGGTGATCGGCGTCTTTTTCAATGATCGGAGTGGCACAAACGCTGGACACACTAGAGTGCACAAATACAGCGATGGAGCCTGGGCCCAACTCGGTGCTGATATTGATGGCGAGGCTGCTTGGGATAAAAGTGGATACAGTGTGTCGCGTCCGGCTGACGGCAATCGACTGGCCATCGGCGCCGTTTTCAATGACGGGAGTGGCACAGACGCCGGGCACACCAGAGTGTACAAATACAGCAATGGAGACTGGGAGCAACTCGGTGCTGAAGTTGATGGTGAGGCTGCTGGTGATGACAGCGGGGTACTTTGGGCTGCTTGGCCCCTGAGCTGTTGGCCACCTCCTCCGGTTATGCTGAGGGGTACTGTCCAGCTCACAGGCTAGGCAGTCGTTTTTGGCACCGGTCGCCCTCAGGCCAACGCCAACACGGGCCAGTGCCTATATAAGAGCGTCATTGCATCCACGGCCCACGAGTGGCCTTTGGTTGTGTCCCCTCCACCGGTTTTATTATTTTGAACTCTTTACCGGGAGGACACTGGGTAGGGGACCCGTAACCCCTGTACCGTGGTTTGGCGGGGTGGGGGTGGGCATTGGCAGTGGGCGAGCCCTCTGGCACTACAAGGAATCACAACGGTGGGCATTCCGCCGGCTCTGGGGTTGCGCCTGGTGCTGATGCCTGTCCCCTAGAAGTGCTGCAGTGCAGCATATTTCTATGGGCTTCGTCCACCTGCCTCTTCTGTTTAGCCGTAGGTTTTTGGGTCTTTTCAGCGATGTTTTCTGTCTCTGCGGTCAGGCCCCAGGTTGTTAGCTTATGCCGCTCGAACACCGCCCTTGGTGTGCGGCCCTTGCGTGGTTTACCGCAAGCGTCTGGCCTAGTATGCAGCCAGTCTGCAGAATGTGCTGCTTGCGCGCGTCCGCTTTTTCTATTATAATAGCTGGGGTAGCGGTTAGTATTGCACTACAGGCGTGCAGCTGAGGGGTGGGCTGTGTGACGCAGAGGGTTGGTGTCTGTATGTGTCAGGGCGGGGGAGGGGGGGGGGGGGTCACACTCGTGTCGGGAAGCCCTAGGCCCTAAGGTATGGGTACCCTATGCCCGCCAAGACGGTGTGAGGTTGTGGGAACATATACCGCTGGCTGTTCCCGCAATGCTCTTGGTGCTTGTGCTGCCGGCATGGGAAACGACTGTCTGGCTCACATGCGGGACAGTTGTTTTCCTCTGGGTCCCTTGGGATATGCCACCTTCTGTTGTTCTTATACCTTTATGAGTGCCCACCCAATCCCTACCCGCCCAGTACCTATTGTTCAGACCCTTTGGGTTTGAAGGCTGGAGTGGATGGACTAATTGCCTTTTTGAGGCTTTGACTGTGTGTCCGCTGGCTGTTCCCGCAATGCTCTTGGTGCTTGTGCTGGCGGCATGGGAAACTGGGCCATTTCTAGCCATTATTGGGCCGTTTCTTGGACATATCGTGGAGTTGGAGGGCAAGAAAGGGCTCTTGGTCACGGGGCAATTAAGGTGCACGTGCAGTGTAGCAACTGTTGCCCCTCGTTTAATTTAATTTGTCCATTTTATTTTGGTTTTGGGGCCGTTTTGGGCCAAAAAATGCTGTTTCGGGGCACAAAATGCGCAGTTTTGCGAGGGCACCACCCAACTTGGCGCCCCTGCCCCGGGGCGCCACCGGTGAGTTTTTGGCTCAAAACTTGGATTTGGCAAGGCCATCACCTAGGCTATAGGATGGCTAGAGTAGAGCAGAGCCCAAAGCGGTGGAACGGAGTAATCGCCAAAACGGAAAGGAGAAGTGCCAGCTTGCTTGTTGCTTGCTTGCTTGTTGCTTGCTTGTTGTTAGCTAGATTTAAGGGGAGAGGGGTGTAGTAATATATATTTTTTGGGGGGGTTTGCTTGTATGTGCCACAAAGGGTGTACCGATTTTGGCAAAACGCCTGATAAGCCAAAGGGGGGATAGTATTTGGGGGGGGGGGTACAGTATTTGGGGCGGGTATCTAATTTTGGGGGGGTTATCTCGTCAGTGTACTATGATCGAAGCTGACCTCACAGGCTTGATCAACGCCAAGGATCCTTCATGCTAGCCAAGACGTACCATGCCGTCAACCTGAGACGGTTGGCAGCGGGGCTGTGCTAGACGGCCATACCCAGCACCCCCTGGTCCATGAGAACGCTCTTCAGGCAGGCGGACCCGGTAATCGGAGACGCTGTGCGGTTCCTCTACACGCTGCTGAGCACACCCCCATGCGAAAGGCGATATGCCTGACAGGGGATGACACACAGCAGGGAGTAGGAAAGATCGGAACAAAGATGCAGATAACAACTCGTCGTAGCTCAGTGGGTATACCGCACCTCTTGTCCTTTGGAGGAGGGTTCGAACCCCGGGGGGGATAGAGATCCACCGAACGTCCCGAAACCCCCTTTATGCGAGAGAGAGAGAGAGAGAGAGAGAGAGAGAGAGAGAGGGGCGAATGGGAGGAGGGCCAGAGAGAAGGAGAGAGAGAGAGAGAGAGAGGGCAGGAGAGAGGGAGAGGGAGAGAGGGGTAGAGAGACCCACAGACCAAGAGTCGGGGGCTAACCGGCACTGTGGGAGGGTGGTGGGTTCGAGCTGACCAGGGAGTGTGGGCAGCCATTGCAGCAAAGAGCTAAACAGCTGGTGAAACATCGGGACGCCTTTGCGCCCCCAGAGCACGGGCGTGACACGTCATTACGTGTCATACAACCTGAGCACGACAGGGGCAGCGAGAGTGCGGCCCACGGGAGGGTGGTGGGTGCGAGTTGACATGGATATGTGGGCGGCCAGCGCACACATGGTTGTAACTACGAAGCCAAGAGACATTCGCCAACTTGCTTCGGAATGCAGGCAAATCATGGCGGGTGTCTATTATGTTGTTACACTGGCTACCTAGGGATTTTTTCCTCCTTTTTGGTGTAAATGTAAACTTTTTACTCTAAAAAACCCCTGGTTTCATGCCCCTCTCGTGCTGAAAACACTCCTACACGGTACAAAAGTCCCAAAGTTGGCTTCCCGGGCCTGCGCAAATTCACAAGTTGGCGCGCCAAATGTCCCCCCACCGATCAAACCATCGACTTGCATACCATTGTTGTCACTGGAAATTCCGTCCCTCACCTGCCCTTGCACACTTGGCAGGAAGAAAGCATTGTTCCCTCTTTTTTTGATTAATGTGCAAAAGACTGTGAATGTGCAGGAAGCTGTCATATCAATCATATAAATCATAGATGGAGGTCACATGCCTTGTTCAGCCTGGACGAAGACCCCCTTATTCTCTATGTACCCCCTTTGCTTCGTCCACGACGACTCCCAAACCAAAAAATTTTTATTATACAACCCCCAGTCCAGATTACCTGAGCGGATCATGTAATGGAACTTAGCACGTGCACGCAGACCGCGATCATTTAGTGAACGCGCGTGCGTGCATATGTAAAGCACAGTGCAATGCAATTCAATTATTAAACTATTGAATCAAATTCATTTTGTGTACTGTGCAGAACACTGGGATGAAACTATGTAGTGATTTATGAGATCAATCACGTGCTGCACCGTTGCCGGATTCGCATTTGGATTTCGAAATCACTAAGGAGATCACGGGGAAAATAGCACTCAAAAGAGAAGATCTCCAAGATCATTACAATCACTTCCCCCCACCCCTTCCGCGTGCGATCCCCCTTGCCCCCCTTCACCCGCACTCTGGCCCCCCGCAGTCTGGACACCCGGCCGCCTTTACTTCCACCTCGAAAGCTGCGCTTTGAGATTTCACATTTCAGGGCTTTGTGCCGCCCCTCTCCTTTGAAGGCGGCAAAAATGGCAATGTGCCCCCACCTGCGGGCCCATCCCAACAGGTGGTCAATCCACAGATGGGCCCATAGGGTGACGTTCATTTCACAGGCCTTACGGGCCTCCCCCATTTGTTTCAATTGTGCTCGCAGAATTTTCATGTCGGGCAACTGCAATGGTCCGGATTGCCCGATTTTTCCCACACAGCCAACAAACCGTGGCTGCCGGGTTTTTGGCCGTGAAGGAGGAGCAACCCCCCAAAATGACCTGCGCCTGACCTGTGTGGTACTGAACAGGTAAGTGCCACAGTACAGCAATGCAACTGTTGAAGCGTCAAGCCACAAAAACCTTTGGTGCAACGTTGAGACGCCTTTGCGCCCCCAAAGGCGCCTTTGCGCCCCCGGAGTTCGGATATGACACGTCTTCACGTGCCAGAGAGCAAGAGTAAGACAGGGGCAGCAAGAGCAAGACCTGCAAGGCAAGGGTTAGAGACTAACCGGCACTGTGGGGGGGGTGGTGGGTGCGAGCTGACCTCGATGTACAGATTGCCAAGGTTAAAGCACAATCAGCAGCCACCTGGAGTGGTACCCCCCCCCCCCCCGTGTCCAAGCGTGGCAGGCAGGCCGAGCGGACCTCTTACGGCTGTTCCAAAGAACGCTCTTCAGGCAGGCGGACCCGGTACCCGGGGACGCTGTGCGGTTCCTCTACACGCTGCTGAACACACCCCCATGCGAAAGAAGATACGCATGACAGGGGGTGACACACAGAAGAGAAAGATTGGAGCGCATGGTGCAGATACCCAATCGTCGTGGCCCAGTGGATACACCACACCTCTTCTGTCCCGTAGAGGATGGTTCGAACCCCGGGGGGGATAGAGATGAACCGAACGACCCGAACCCCCCTTATTTTTGGGCGAGAGGGAGAGAGAGAGAGAAAGAGAGAGAGAGAGAGGGTAGAGCACAGTCGGAAAGGAACAGAGAGGAGCATCAGGAGAGAGAGAGCAGGAGAGAGCAGGAGAGAGCAAGAGAGAATGGGAGCGAGAGAGTAGGAGAGAGACCCACAGAGCAAGAGACCGGGGTTAACCGGCACAAAGGGAGGGTGGTGGGTTCGAGCTGACCAGGGTGTATGGGACGCCAAGACAGCACGGAACAGTCAAGTTGTGAAAAAAAACAAGGCGCCGTAGCGCCCCTGGGCCACAGGCTCGACACGTCATCATGTGTTGAAAGGCCGAAGCATGACTGGGGCTGCGAGAGTGCGGCCCACGTGAGGCAGTTGGAAGCCAGTGGGCAAGGACAAGTGGACAGCATGCGCATGAATGGTGTCGAGCGAAAAGGTAGGCGCCACACACGGTACAGCAATGATCTGTTGAGACACCTGACAGCAGGGGCACATGCTGAAATGTTGAGACGCCTTTGCGCCATCACAGGCGCCCTTGCGCCTCTGAGGCACGAGTACGACACGTCCTTACGTGCCAGGGAATGAGTGAAAGGCAGGGGCACGACCTGCACGGCAAGGGTTAGAGTCTAACCGGCACTGTGGGTGGCTGGTGGGTGCGAGCTGACCTCACTGTTCAGAGGAGCAGAGCCAATGCACAGTCAGCAACCACCTGGTGTGGTACAGAACTGGTCTATGCTGCAGTGCAGCAAGCATGACATTGAACAATGCGGTTATGACCATGCGCCTGTGACACGGGGGCGTATGCGAACCCAGTTTCCGTTGCCTCATGGCCCCGTGTCCAAGAACCACCTTGCCTAAGAACCGACCCCTGGTTCCGCAGTCAAATTCTCGCATCACTTTTTTTTACCAGGGTAGTGGGTTTTTCATGTTTCTGGTGGATGTAGGACAGCTACTCAGGTGTGCAGGTCATCATTTCATGTGTGTTACTACGGGTTTCCCCATCAGGGGGGACCCTATCAGTCACTCACAGGCGCACATACCCCTTAGACCCCTCCCCCCTGCTCTCGACCCCTTCCCCGAAGCAACCAGCCCCTGACAAGAAACAAACAAAAGTCAGTTAAACACAGGGGGCCAGGGGGAACAGTAGATCATCCCTTGCACGTTGGAAGGCACACTACAGCCCAGTCAGCTGAGATTCACTCCTTTGGTGTTCATTTGTCAACATGGTTAACTGTGGGAAAGGAGAGGGCACGCATGTCCCCGCCGGAAAATGTTTTTTCCGCGGTACGGGGTTGCCCACGGCCGTGCGCAAGAACCAACCCCTGGTTCCGTGGTCAAATTTAGGGGGAAAAGTGTGCGCACGAACCGACCCCTGGTTCCGCGGTCAAACATTGCCGGTTTTTGGACACGGGGGGGGGGGGTACAGAACTGGTCTGCGCTACAGTGCAGTGAGGAAAAACACTGAACAATGTGGTTATGACCATGCGCCTGTGACACGGGGGCGTATGCGAGCCCAGTATCCGTTGTCTCATGGCCCCTGGACCTGGTCCATCGTCCCACTCCCATTCGTGGAAGATGGACCACCTCCCGCCCCCACTGAAGGAGGTCTCCCAGGGTCTACAAGGTCTACAGTGGGACCTGCTCTTGGAGCAGGGGTGATGCAAGGGCGTTTGGAGGGGGTGTGCTTGGGGGCTCTTTAGGGGGAGTCTGGTCTAAAAAATAGCGCGTAGTGCGTGTTCAGTGCAGGGACGTCCCCTAGGTATGCTTCGCCAGAATTCTTCGCAAATGGGCAATATCATTCTCCTTGTTGTTGTGGTCAATGATGGTGAGAGTGAGAACACAACAAGAAAGAAGCTGTAGGCTTGTAGTGCTGACTCCTGGGGCGTACACTAGTGTTGCTTTGGAGGTCAAAGCAAAAAGAGAACAAACGACCCCCGGTTTCTGCACCTTCATCCACCGATTCCTCCATCCTCCATGGATCACCCCATATTATCAGATTCTGCAATAGTGGTCACTGAAGATCCAAGTGACATTGCTCTCTCCAGCCATTGGGACTTTTCTGTAGTGTGTCGAAGAAATGAAAGCTACATTTACCTCTGCCGCTCCAAAACAGAAAATGACACATGCAAACACCATCGCTTTTTGACTCTGGGAGGAGATGAAGTGATGAAGGCCTTCAAAACGCCATTTTCCGATCAGTTTCAGTGTTTTTAGCGCAAAATGACTTTTTTTGGCCTTTTTGTGAATGGAAAAAACAAAAAGTGTTACTACACATACTCCAGTTGTTAATTTCCATGCGTCCTGCATTGTGTAATGTTACATTTGCAATTTCAAATCACCTCGAAGAGAGGTTGCTAGATCAAGCGCAGGCGTAGGTGTCGCATACCGCCCCCCCCTTTTTTTAGGTCATTCACACAGCATACCCCAAGGTATGGTTTTTCTGACGTCTAACCCCTTGCAAAATCATCATTTTAGGACCGAAAAGGATCCCCCAATAATTTTTAGGAGTTTGACCCCCCTTTTTGGGGGGGTTGGGGGGGTTCAAAACTTCTTTGCGTATTGTGGCTGCTGTGTGTGGATTTGGACCTTGGTCCTGAAGAACGTTTTCGTTGTATATGGACCCCTTAACCCATGGCAGGGTCCCGGGTCTCAACTTCTAGTACCCCCAGTCGGCCCCCTATTAGGCCTTAATCCCCCCCCCACGCGAAGTTGAAGTTCCTTGATGGGGTCAATGTAGTTGCTCTGCAACCAGAAATCTTGGCTTCGTGGACATTGTGGTCCTCGTCACCATGCCACCTTGGTACTTCCGGCAAACTTCATATGAAATTCTCAATAAAATCTGGATCATGATAGTCGGAATTTGCTTCAAATTGACCGTAATCAAGTGTTTTCAATTTATTGGATGATAGTTAGGGCGTGACAGACATTGGTGTGGGGGCATGACAGACCGTTTGTCAGGGCGTGACAAACAATTGTGTGGGAACGTGACAGACCATTTGTCATGGTGTGCCAGACAGTTGTGTGGGGGCATGACAGACCGTTTCCTTGAGGCCGAGGGGCCACACCGAAAGGAGCCTCAATTCGTTCTGATTGCCCATGAATAATGGGAATCCGCTCTCCCACACTCGTTATTCCTGAAACCGCGACGGTAGCTTCGGGTGGGAAATGTGCAGGGGGGTGCCCACCACCACCACCACCACCTTAGAGCATACCCAAACTGTACCAATGAAAAAGAGCGATTGGATCTTCCAATCGTTGCTAAACTTATGCAAATGTGTGTGCCTATATTACCATCATGTCTATTATCCCCGTGATCCCTACTCTTGCGGGTGCTGCCCTCCCGTTGCACCACCTAGCTTGTGCTCCTTTTGTGGTAGCCTAGAGTCCTTGGTCCTTGCACCTTTTTTTCATTGGTCTTAGGGACGTAGGGCTCAAAAGGGGTCGAAGGTGCTCAACCATGTTGCTTCTGTCCATCTTTGTGTGTGCACCTGCATCCCTTTGCAGCTTGTTGGCGCCATGCATCCTCTTGCCCCTACCATCTTGCCCCTGCCACATGCTTGTGGGGCAGCCCCCTGTCCCTTGTCCCCGGCCTCAGGCTTGCTACCTTTTCTTGGTTTGCACAAGGAGAGTGGAGCCAAAGGCGTGTCGTGCGACCTACATGTGTGCACGTGATGCCCCCGATCTCACCGGGCCCCGACACTCCCTGTCACTTTTTCTGCACCAGATCTTGCTCGTGGTCCCCACCCTCGCAATCACTATGCCTCTTCTTTGGTGTTGCGAGGAGAATGGGACCACACGGGGGGGGGGGACTAGTGCGGCGGGCATCTTTTTTTTACCATTCCTCACCCGTGCCTTTTTTTGCCCCCCCCCCCCCCCCCCCCACCAAACGATGTGGAGAACCTTCCCGCCGTGTCTAAGAATTTGGCCCATCCTTTGCACCCAGCTTATGACGATGGCAATGGTGGTGGTTGGAAGTGGTGGGAGTGACATTTTGTGTTGTTGAATTCTCATTTTCGGCTTATGCAAGGCCTTATAGGGAAGGTTTGCGGTCTAGTGCGGTCTACTTGGGGGACTTCCCCAGGTGAGGATAACCTTGGGCTAGAGATAGGATACTTAATACAAAGGTAGCGCGCCGGGCATGCGCCGGGCAAACATTCCCCCTGGGGTGGCTGGGGGGAAAGGAGGGTTGTGACACTGGTTAGCCGCACAGTTTGGCCATTGTCCCTCATTGGGCTGCATTACCCAGTAGCATGTGGTGCAGCCTCAGGCACGCACAACATGCATCGACAGTTGAGATAAGGCAACGGCATCCAAAGTTCAAACATGGCTGACCGGCAACACCATCGGGCAACGAGGCGAAGCTAAGTGTGGCCGAGATCAGCCACACCTCCAAGTGTGGCTGGACATGCACAATATTTGTTTGCAATATCCAGTTAGCGTTGCGGGGATCCACTGTATCATATGCTGGAGTCGCCCACTTTCCCAAGCACAGTCTTGAGTACTCTTTGAACTTCTGGAGTCAGTCAAAAAAAATTAGTTCGCAATATCTAGTTAGTTTTGCCGAATCCGCTGAAACTGGTCCCTTGTGGTATTCACACCGAGAGTGGAAATGTGATGAAAGTATGTGCAATGTGTTTTTATTGTCTTGGAGTTCAGTGGCTGGTGACAGTAGTGCCGTGCCAGATTTAGCGCCAGGGTGGAAGCGAGGCATTACGTGGCACAAGGCAATGGCATCACTTATTGCAGTGTCGGTTGTAACTACAGCAACAGTTGCAATTACCCGGACACATGCAGATTGGAGCCCACACACAGTGTTCAGGGCAACAACAAGCACAACATGCACATGGATGCACAAATGGTGACATTTGAGTGATGAGTTTTACAGTCATATTGATGCAAATTCCAGCAGTAGTCATTGCCTGTAGTTAGTATATGCAATGCAGTGTGCGATTAGTTGGTTTACCTGGCCCCCAAACCTCACTCAGCAAGCAACACCATTCCACCTCTCATCACAAACATCAAGACAAAACCTAAACACTGAACGGATTGCTAGAGGACCAAGGATGACCTTGTGCACTGGTACCAGAACACATCTCAACCTGTCGGGTTCAAAGGGCAATTGTTGCTGCGTAATGCGCTTCAGCTAAGCATTTGAAGCAGGTCGTTGTTATCACTTTCTTAGTGTCCTTTTTTCCCTGGCAATCAGGCCATGGATGCGAATGCGAACCAGTGGGCAGATAACGTACTTTTGCACCGACAGTATGACATTATTAGCATGGAACAGAAAGAATTGCTTCAAAGATCGTGGGTCACTGGAAACATTGAGCTGAGGCATTTGCGAGCCAGGAGAACATCCACCAGCCCAGTGCTATTCAAACCCATGGTTATCTCCTGGTAATGGACAGGGACACGTATCTCATTACGCAGGTCAGTGGTAATGTCACTGACCTGGGGTACGTCATGAGTGCAATAAGATGACTCGCCTACACACCCACGTGCAACGAATCCCCAGCCCCTGCCACTGCCTCGCGAAGACAAGATGAATCGCCCCCTGGACTGGAGCATCCGGGGGGCTGCGGACCGAAGGAGAGAGGACCACAAGATGAGCCACAACGGCCCTGGACTGGAACATCCGGGGCGTGGCTAAGAAGCAAGAAAACGGCCCCCTGGAGTGGAGCATCCGGGGGATCTGCGGACCGAAGGACGCCAAGAAGCAAGATGGCGGCCCGGCCCACTGGACTGGAACATCCGGGGGGCCAGCCAACAGCCCTGGACTGGAACATTCGGGGCGAGGCCAAGAACCAAGATGGCGGCCCCTGGACTGAAACATCCGGGGGGCTGCAAAGACAAGAAACGCCGCCCCCTGGACTGGAGCATCCGGGGGGATGCAGACAGACACCCTGGATTGGAACATCCGGGGAAGAAGCCGATAATCCGGAACCGAAAACGAAGGAGGAGCGAAAAAAGGTGAACGGCTCTGCCACTGCCCCTGTTCCTGCCACTGCCCCTGCCCCTGCCCCTACCCCTGCCCCTGCCCCTGCCACTGCACCTGCCCCTGCCCCGGAACCGAACAAGAAGGAGGAGCGAACAAAGGACAACGTGCCCCTGCCACTGCCACTGCCCCTGCCCTTGCCCCTGCCCCTGCCCCTGCTACTGCCACTTCCCCTGCCCCTGCCCCTGCCACTGCCACTGCCACTGCCCCTGCCCCTGCCACTGCCCCTGCCACTGCCCCTGCCCCTGCCCCTGACCCTGCCCCTGCCCCTGCCCCTGCTACTGCCCCTGCCCCTACCCTTGCCCCTGCCCCTGCCCCTGCCCGTGCCCCTGCCTCAGCCCGTGCCCCAGCTCCTGCCCCTGCCCCTGCCCCGGCATCTGCCCCTGCCCCTGCCCCTGTCACTGCTCCTGCACCTCCCACAGCCCCTGCCCCTGGCCCTGCCCCTACCCCTGCCCCTGCCACTGCCCCTGCTCCTGCCACTGCCCCTGCCCCTGCCCCAACCCCTGCCCCTGCCCCTGCCCCTGCCACTGCCCCTGCCCCAGCCCCTGCCCCTGCCCCTGCTCATGCCACTGCCCCAGCCCCTGCCCCTGCCCCCCCTGCCCCTGCCTCTGCCCCTGCCCTTGCCCCTGCCGCAGCCACTGCCCCTGCCCCTGCCCGTGCCCCCGCTACTGCCACTGCCCCTGCCCCTGCCCCCGCCCCTGCCCTAAGCTACTGCCACTGCCCCTGCCCCTGCGCCTGCCACTGCCACTGCCCCTGCCACTGCCCCTGCCCCTGCCCCTGCCACTGCCCCAGCCTCTGCCCCTGCCTCTGCCCCTGCTACTGCCCCTGCCCCTGCCCCTGCCCCTGCCCCTGCCCCTGCCCCTGCCCCTCCCCCTGCCCCTGCCACTGCCCCTGCTCCTGCCGCTGCCCCTGCCCCTGCCCCTGCCCCTACCCCTGCCCCTGCCCCTGCCCCTGCCTCTGCCACAGCCCCTGCCCTTGCCCTGGTCCCCCTTCCCCTGCCACTGCACTTGCCCCTCCCACTGACCCTGCCACTGCCACTGCCCCTGCTCTAGCCACTGCGCCTGCCCCTGCCCCTGCCCCTGCCACTGCCCCTGCTCCTGCCCCTGCCCCTGCCCTGCCCCTGCCACTGCCCCTGCCCCTGCCCCTGCCCCCCCTGCCCCAGCCTCTGCACCAGCCCCTGCCCCTGCCACTGCCCCTGCCTCTGCCCCTGCCCCAGCCCCTGCCACTGCCCCTGCCCCTGCAACTGCCCCTGCCCCTGCTTCTGCCCCTGCCACTGCCCCGCGAAGACAAAATGAACCGCCCCCTGGAATGCAGCGTCCGGGGGGCTGCGGACCGAAGGAGAGAGGACCACAGGGTGAGCCACAAGGGCCCTGGACTGGAACATCCGGGGCGTGGCCAAGAAGCAAGATAACGGCCCCCTGGACTGGAGCATCTGGGGGGCTGCGGACCGAAGGAGGCCAGTAAGCAAGATGGCGGCCCGGCCCCCTGGACTGGAACATCCGGGGGGCCAGCCAACTGCCCTGGACTGGAACATCAGGGGCCTGGCCAAGAAGCAAGATGGCGGCCCCTGGACTGGGACATCCGGGGGGCCAGCCGTCCCTGGACTGGAACATCCGGGGTGAGGCCAAGAAGCAACGTGGCGGCCCCCTGGACTGGAACATCCGGGGGGCCGCGGGGACAAGAAACGCCGCCCCCTGGACTGGAGCATCCGGGGGGATGCGGACAGATGCCCCGGTCTAGAACATCCGGGGAAGAAGCCGATAGTCCGGAACCGAACAAGAAGGAGGAACGAAAAAAGGTGAACGCCCCTGCCACTGCCCCTGCTCCTGCCCCTGCCCCTGCCCCTGCTCCTGCCCCTGCCCCTGCCACTGCCCCTGCCCCTGCCCCTGCCCCGGCCCCGGCCCCTGCCCCTGCCACTGCCCTTGCCCCTCCCACTGCCCCTGCTCCTGCCACTGCCCCTGCCCCGGCCCCAGCCCCAGCCACTGCCTCTGCCCCTGCCCCTGCCCCTGCCCCTGCCCCTGCCCCTGCCCCTGCCCCCCCTGCCCCTGCCTCTGCCCCTGCCCCTGCCCCTGCCACTGCCACTGCCCCTGCCACTGCCCCTGCCCCTGCGCCTGCCACGGCCCCTGCCACTGCCCCTGCCCCTACCCCAGCCTCTGCCCCTGCCACTGCCCCTGCTCCTGCCACTACCCCTGCCCCTGCCCCTGGCCAAGCCCCTGCCTCTGCCCCAGCCACTGCCTCTGCCCCTGCCCCTCCCACTGCCCATGCTCCTGCCACTGCCCCTGCTCCTGCCCCTTTCACTGCCCGTGCCCCTGCCCCTGCCACTGCCCCTGCCCCTGCCCCTGCCCCTGCTCCTGCCTCTACCCCTGCCCGTACACCTGCCACTGGCACTGCCCATGCCTCTGCCCCTGCCCCAGCCCCTGCCCCTGCAACAGCCCCTGCCCCTGCCCCTGCCCCGGCCCCTGCCCCTGCCACGGCCCCTGCCACTGCCCCTGCCCCTACCCCAGCCTCTGCCCTTGCCCCTGCCCCTGCCCCTGCCCCTGCCCCTGCCCCGGCCCCTGCCCCTGCCCCTGCCCCTGCCCCTGCCTCTGCCCCTGCCCGGACACATGCCACTGCCAGCGCCCTTGCCTCTGCCCCTGCCCCAGCCCCTGCCCCTGCAACAGCCCCTGCCCCTGCCCCTGCCCCTGCCACGGCCCCTGCCACTGCCCCTGCCCCTACCCGAGCTTCTGCCACTGCCCCTGCCTCTGCCCCTGCCCCTGCCCCTGCCTCTGCCCCTGCCGGGACACATGCCACTGCCACTGCCCTTGCCTCTGCCCCTGCCCCAGCCCCTGCCCCTGCAACAGCCCCTGCCCCTGCCCCTGCCCCTGCCCCTGCCCCTGCCACAGCCCCTGCCACTGCCCCTGCCCCTACCCCAGCCTCTGCCACTGCCCCTGCCCCTGCCCCTGCCCCTGCCCCTGCCTCTACCCCTGCCCGTACACCTGCCACTGCCACTGCCCATGCCTCTGCCCCTGCCCCAGCCCCTGCCCCTGCAACGGCCCCAGCCCCTGCCCCTGCCCCGGCCCCTGCCCCTGCCACGTCCCCTGCCACTGCCCCTGCCCCTACCCCAGCCTCTGCCCCTGCCCCTGCCTATGCCCCTGCCCGGAGACATGGCACTGCCACTGCCCTTGCCCCTCCCCCTGCAACAGCCCCTCCCCCTGCAACAGCCCCTGCCCCTGCCCCTGCCCCTGCCCCTGCCCCTGCCACGGCCCCTGCCAATGCCCCGGCCCCTACCTCAGCCTCTGCCACTGCCCCTGCCCCTGCCCCTGCCCCTGCCCCTGCCCCGGCCCCTGCCCCTGCCCCTGCCACTGCCACTGCCCCTGCTCCTGCCACTATGCCTGCCCCTGCCCCTGCCCCTGCCCCTGCCCCTGCCACAGCCACTGCCTCTGCCCCTGCCCCTGCCAATGCCCTTGCCCCTCCCACTGCGCATGCTCCTGCCACTGCCCCTGCTCCTGCCCCTGCCACTGCCCCTGCCCCTGCCCCTGCCACTGCCCCTGCCCCTGCCCCTGCCCCCCCTGCCCCTGCCTCTGCCGCTGCCCGTGCACTGCCACTGCCACTGCCGGTGCCTCTGCCCCTGCCCCAGTACCTGCCCCAGCCCCTGCCCCTGCTACTGACCCTGCCCCTGCCCCTGCCACTGCTCCTGCACCTCCCAATGCCCCTGCCCCTGCCCCAGCCCCTGCCCCTACCCCTGTCACTGCCCCTGCCCCTCCCATTGCCCCTGCTCCTGACACTGCCCCTGCCCCTCCCCCTGCCCCTGCCCCTGCCCCTGCCACTGCCCCTGCCCCTGCCTCTGCTCCTGCTCCTACCCCTGCCCCTGCCCCTGCCCCTGCCCCTGCCACTGCCCCTGCTCCTGCCACTATGCCTGCCCCTGCCCCTGCCCCTGCCCCTGCCCCTGCCCCTGCCACAGCCACTGCCTCTGCCCCTGCCCCTGCCAATGCCCTTGCCCCTCCCACTGCCCATGCTCCTGCCACTGCCCCTGCTCCTGCCCCTGCCACTGCCCCTGCCCCTGCCCCTGCCACTGCCCCTGCCCCTGCCCCTGCCCCCCCTGCCCCTGCCTCTGCCCCTGCCCGTGCACCTGCCACTGCCCCTGCCCATGCCTCTGCCCCTGCCCCAGTACCTGCCCCAGCCCCTGCCCCTGCTACTGATCCTGCCCCTGCCCCTGCCACTGCCCCTGCACCTCCCGATGCCCCTGCCCCTGCCCCGGCCCCTGCCCCTGCCCCTGCCACTGCCCCTGCCCCTCCCATTGCCCCTGCTCCTGACACTGCCACTGCCCCTGCCCCTGCCCCTGCCCCTGCCCCTGCCCCCCCTGCCCCTGCATCTGCCCCTGCCCGTGCCCCTGCCACTGCCACTGCCCCTGCCTCTGCCCCTGCCCAAGTGCCTGCCCCCTGTCCTTGCCCCTGCAACTGCCCCTGCCCCTGCCCCTGCCACTGCCCCTGCACCTCCCAATGCCCCTGCAACTGCCCCTGGCCCTGCCCCTGCCCCTGCCCCTGCTGCATCCCCTGCCACTGCCCCTGCCCCTGCCCCTGCCCCTGCCCCGGCCCCTGCCCCTGCCACTGCCCCTGCACATGCCACTGCCCATGCCTCTGCCCCTACCCCTGCCCCTGCCCCTGCCCCTGCCACTGCCCGTGCTCCTGCCACTGCCCCTGCCCCTGCCCCTGCCCCTGCCATGGCCCCGGCCCCTGCCCCTGCCACTGCCCCTGCCCCTCCCACTGCCCCTGCTCCTGCCACTGCCCCGGCCCCTGCCCGAGCCCCTGCCCCTGCCCCTGCTCCTGCCACTGCCCCTGCCCTTGCCCATGGCCCCCATGCCCCTGCCTCTGCCCCTGCCCCTACCCCTGCCACTGCCACTGCCCCTGCCCCTGCCCCTTGCCCCTGCTACCGCCACTGCCCCTGCCCCTGCCACTGCCCCTGCCCCTGCTACCGCCACTGCCCCTGCCCCTGCCACTGCCCCTGCCCCTGCTACAGCCACTGCCCCGGCCCCTGCCCCTGACACTGCCACTGCCCCTGCCACTGCCCCGGCCCCTGCCCCTGCCAATGCCCCTGCTACTGCCCCTGCCCATACCCCTGCCCCTGCCTCTGCCCCTGCTACTGCCCCTGCCCCTACCCATGCCGCTGCCCCTGCCCCGGCCACTGCCCCTGCCCCACCCCCTGCCCCTGCCGCTGCCCCTGCCCCTGCTCCTGCCCCTGCCCCTGCCCCTGCCCCTGCCACTTCCCCTGCCCCTGCCCCTGCCCCGCCTGCCCAAGCCTCTGCCCCTGCCCCTGCCACTGCCACTGCCCCTGCCCCTGCCCCTGCCCCTGCTACTGCCACTGCCCCGGCCCCTGCCCCTGCCAGTGCCACTGCCCCTGCCACTGCCCCTGCCCCTGCCCCTGCCACTGCCCCTGCCACTGCCCCTGCCCCTGCCCCTGCCCCTGCCCCTGCCCCTGCCTCTGCCCCTGCCCCTGCCCCTGCCACTGTCACTGCCCCTGCCTCTGCCCCTGCCCCAGCCCCTGCGCCTGCCCCTGCCCCTGCAGCTGCCCCAACCCCTGCCCCTGCCACTGCCCTTGCACCTCCCACGTCCCCTGCCCATGCCCCTACCCCTGCCCCTGCCCCTGCCACTGCCCCTGCCTCTCCCACTGCCCCTGCTCATGCCCCTGCCCCTGCCCCTGCCCCAGCCCCTGCCCCTGCCCCTGCTCCTGCCACTGCCCCTGCCCCTGCCCCCCCTGCCCCTGCCTCTGCCCCTGCTCCTGCCCCTGCCACTGCCACGGCCCCTGCCCCTGCCCCTGCCACTGCCCCTGCTACTGGCACTGCCCCTGCCCCTGCCCCTGCCCCTGCCCCGGCTACTGCTACTGCCACTGCCCCTGCCCCTGCCCCTGCCACTGCCACTGCCCCTGCCACTGGCTCAGCCCCTGCACCTGCCACTGCCGTTGCCACTGCCCCTGCCCCTGCCCTTGCCCCTGCCTCTGCCCCTGCCCCTGCCCCTGCACCTGCCCCTGCCCCTGCCCCTACCCCTGCCCCTGCCTCTGCCCCTGCCCCTGCCCCTGCGCCGGCCCCTGCCCCTGCCCCTGCCCTTGCCCCTCCCACTGCCCCGGCACCTGCCACTGCCCCTGTTCCTGCTCCAGCCCCTGCCTCTGCCCCTGCCCCTGCCCCCCCTGCCCCTCCTTCTGCCCCTGCCCCTGCCCCTGCCCCTACCACTGCCACTGCCCCTGCCCCTGCCCCTGCCCCTGCTACTGCCACTGCCACTGCCCCTGCCCCTGCCACTGCCACTGCCCCTGCCACTGCCCCTGCCCCTGCCCCTGCCCCTGCCCCTGCCACTGCCTCTACCCCTGCCCCTGTCCCTGCCCCGGCCCCTGCCTCTGCCCCTGCTACTGCCCCTGCCCATGCCCCTGCCCCTGCCCCTACCGCGGCCCCTGACCCTGCCCCTGCCCCTGCAACTGCCCCTGCTCCTGCCACTGCCCCTGCCCCCGCCCCTGCCCCTGCCCCTGCCACTGCCACGGCTCCTGCCCCTGCCCCTGCCACTGCCACTGCAACTGCCACTGCCCCTGCCCCTGCCCCTGCCCCTGCTACTGCTACTGCCACTGCCCCTGCCCCTGCCCCTGCCACTGCCACTGCCCCTGCCACTGGCCCAGCCCCTGCCCCTGCCACTGCCATTGCCACTGCCCCTGCCTCTGCCCCTGCCCTTGCCCCTGCCACTGCCCCTGCCCCTGCCCCTGCACCTGCCCCTGCCCCAGCCCCTCTCCCTGTCCCTGCCCCTACCCCTGCCACTGCCCCTGCTCCGGCCTCTGCCCCTGCCCCTGCCCTTGCCCCTCCCACTGCCCCGGCTCCTGCCACTGCCCCTGCCCCCCCTGCCCCTGCTTCTACCCCTGCCCCTGCCCCTGCCACTGCCACTGCCCCTGCCCCTGCCACTGCCCCTGCCCCTGCCCCTGCCCCTGCCCTTGCCCCTGCCTCTCCCCCCTGCCCCTGGCCCTGCCCCTGCCCCTGCCCCTGCCCCTGCCCCTGCCCCTGCCCTTGCCCCTGCCTCTGCCCCAGCCCCTGCCCCTGCCCCTGCCCCTGCCCCTACCCCTGCCCCTGCCCCTGTCCCTACCCCTGCCACTGCCCCTGCTCCGGCCCCTGCCCCTGCCCCGGCCACTTCTGCCCCAGCCCCTGCCCCTGCCCCTGCCCCTGCCCCTACCCCTGCCCCTGCCCCTGCCCCTACCCCTGCCACTGCCCCTGCTCCGGCCCCTGCCCCTGCCCCGGCCACTGCCATTGCCCCTGCCATGCCCCTGTACTGATCAGCGCGTGGGGTGAACGTGTGCGGCGGGGAGAGCCAGGAGTGTTGCTCCTACTCTGCCGCGACGGAGCGACGAACGTGGAGAAGGGCCTGGCAAGGATGGTGATGCAAGGTGTCAAACGAGTGCGTCGCAAGGACTGGAGCCTCCTGTGCGATGCGGCAGGTCCAGTGGAGTATCGGATGCCGCGCTGGGAGGCATGGGCGGCGATGCTGTGATCTTGGTGCGGGCCAGTGCAGTGTGTGTGGTATGGAGGGACCAGCAAGAGACGACGTGCGCATTGCTGCTTGTGTGTACAGGAGCACCGGGAGGCGGCAATCGGGCCCGGTATCGACCACGCCACGAAGGGGTCGCAGGCAAAGGACGCGGAGGTTACGACCGGCAAGATCCACGTCCACACGATCGGGGCTACGGAAGCGGTCGTCGATGGGACCGTCGGTAAACGAGGCGACGAAGATACGCGAAGGCCGATCGGGCCAGTCGCACAAGCGGCGTACAACGACGAGGGCACCAGCGAAGAGCGACGAGGGCACCAGCGAAGAGCAGAGGCAAGAGCCGTCGCGGGCGGGAGCCCGCCACACGGGGCGTCATAAAGTAAGGAGGCCAGCAGCACAACCGCACCGTAGGGGCATACGCTGAGAGGTGCCCGCATGGCAGTGCCATGCCGGCCAGCACACGACGCCTCAGGCATTGGAGCTGACATCACGGGCTTTGCTTTGGATGGCTTTGCTTGTGAGTGAAGGGAGCGGGTGTCTTGTCCTTGCATTTTCAGCATTTTCAGCATTTTGGCGCTTTTCGGTGCAGAGGAAACAAACCAGAGACAAGGAGAGTCAACAAGGGGAAGCAGGCTCAGGCAGAAGCACCGACGGAAACAGCCACCAAACAAACAGGAAGCAAGCACACGATAAGGAAGAAAAAACAAACAAACAAACAAACAAACAAAGAAAAGGCAGAACGCCGACGTATAAAAAAAAGACGAAAGAGCAGGAAAACACAAGGACCAAACAAGCGTAGGTAAAGGAATAGCACGGTGATGCAGGGGTAACAAAGCGTGTTAAGGGGCGGGACGGTTCACCCGCACCGACCCAGCGGAGAAGCAAAGCCAAAGCCAAAGCCAAAGCCCCTGCCCCTGCCCCTGCTACTGCCCCTGCCCCTGCCCCAGCCACTGTCCCTGCCCCATGCCCCTGCCCCCGCCCGTGCCCCTGCCTCTGCCCCTGCCCCAGTCCCTGCTCCTGCCCCTGCCCTTGCATCTACCCCTGCCCTTGCCCGTGCCACTGCCCCTGCACCTCCCACAGCCCCGGCCCCTGCCCCTGCCCCTGTGCCTGCCCCTGCCCCTGCCCCTGCCCCTGCCACTGCCCCTGCCCCACCCACTGCTCCTGCCCCTGCCCCTACCCTTGCCCTTGCCCCTGCCTCTGCCCCAGCCCCTGCCCCTGCAACTGCAACTGCCCCTGCTCCGGCCCCTGCCCCTGCCCCGGCCACTGCCATTGCCCCTGCCATGCCCCTGCCTCCGCTACTGCCCGTGCCCCTGCCCCAGCCACTGTCCCTGCCCCTGCCCCTGCCCCCGCCCGTGCCCCTGCCTCTGCTCCTGCCCCAGTCCCTGCTCCTGCCCCTGCCCTTGCATCTTTCCCTGCCCTTGCCCATGCCACTGCCCCTGCACCTCCCACAGCCCCGGCCCCTGCCCCTGCCCCTGTCCCTGCCCATGCCCCTGCCCCTGCCCCTGCCACTGCCCCTGCCCTACCCACTGCCCCTGCCCCTGCCCCTGCCCCTGCCCCTGGCCCTGCCCCTGCCCCTGCCCCTGCCCCTGCCCCTGCCACTTCCCCTGCCCCTGCCCCTGCCCCCCTGCCCATGCCTCTGCCCCTGCCCCTGCCAGAGCCACTGCCCCTGCCCCTGCCCCTGCTACTGCCACTGCCCCTGCCCCTGCCCCTGCCCCTGCTACTGCCACTGCCCCTGCCACTGCCCCTGCCCCTGCCCCTGCCACTGCCCCTGCCACGGTCCCTGCCCCTGCCCCTGCCCCTGCCCCTGCCTTTGCCTGTGCCCCTGCTACTGCCCCTGCCCCTGCCCCTGCCCTTGCCCCTACCCCTGCCCCTGCCCCTGCAACTGCCCCTGCTCCTGCCACTGGCTCTGTCCCTGCCCCTGCCCCTGCCCCAGCCGCTGCCCCTGCCACTGCCGTTGCCCCTCGCCCTGCCCCTGCCCCGGCCCCTGCCCCTGCCACTGCCCTTACCCCTCCCACTGCCCCGGTTCCTGCCACTGCCCCTGCCCCTGCCCCCTCTGCCCCTACCCCTGCCACTGCCCCTACCCCTGCCACTGCCCCTGCCTCTGCCCCTGCCCAAGCCCCTGCCACTGCCCCTACCCCTCCGACGGCCCCTGCTCCTGCCCCTGCCCCTGCCCCTGCCCCTGTCCCTGCCCCTGCCCTTGCCGCCCCAGCCCCTGCCTCTATCCCTGCCCCTGCCCCTGCCACTGCGCCTGCTACTGCCACTGCCCCTGCCCCTGCCCCTGCCCCTGCTACTGCCACTACCCCTGCCCCTGCCCCTGCCACTGCCCCTGCCACTGCCCCTGCCCCTGCCCCTGCCACTGCCCCTGCCCCTGCCCCTGCCCCTGCCCTTCCGCCTGCCTCTGCCCCTGCCCCTGCCCCTGCCCCTGCCCCTGCCCCTACCCCTGCCCCTACCCCTGCCCCTGCCCCTGCCCCTACCCCTCCCACAGCCCCTGCCCCTGCCCCTGCCCCTGCCCCTGCCCCTGCCACAGCCACTGCCACTGCCCCTGCCTTTGCCACTGCCACTGCCCCTGCCACTACCACTGCCCCTGCCCCTGCCCCTGCCCCTGCCCCTGCCCCGGCCCCGGCCCCTGCCTCTGCCCCTGCTACTCCCCGTGCCCGTGCCCCTGCCCCTGCCCCTACCACGGCCCCTGACCCTGCCCCTGCCCCTGCAACTGCCCCTGCTCCTGCCACTGCCCTAGCCCCTGCCCCGGCCCCTGCCCCTGCCATTGCCCCTGCCACTGCCCCTGCCCCACCCCCTGCCCCTGCCCCTGCCCCTGCCCCTTCCCCTGCCCCTACCACTGCCCTTGCCCCTCCCACTGCCCATGCCCCTGCCCCTGCCCCAACCACTGGCCCCGCTCCTGCCCCTGCCCATGCCACTGCCTCTGCTCCTGCCGCTGCCCCTGCCCCTGCCCCTGCCTCTGCCCCTGCCCCTGCCCCTGCCCCTGCCTCTGCCCCTGCCCCTGCCCCTGCCACTACCACTGCCCTTGCCCCTCCCACTGCCCCTGCTCCTGCCCCTGCAACTGCCCATGCCCCTGCCCCTGCCCCAACCACTGGCCCCGCCCCTGCCCCTGCCCATGCCACTGCCTCTGCTCCTGCCGCTGCCCCTGCCCCTGCCCCTGCCACTGCCCCTGCCCCTGCCCCTGCCCCCCGGCCCCTGCCTCTGCCCCTGCCCCTGCCCCAGCCACTGCCACTGCCCAGGCCTCTGCCCTTGCCCCAGCCCCTGCCCCTGCCCCTGCCCCTGCAACTGCCCGTGCCCCTGCCCCTGCCACTGCCCCTGCACCTCCCGCTGCCCCTGCCCCTGCCCCTGCCCCTGCCCCTACCCCTGCCACTGCCCCTGCCCCTCCCACTGCCCCTGCTCCTGCCACTGCCCCTGCCCCTGCTCCTGCCCCTGCCACTGCCCCTGCCCCTGCCCTTGCCCCCCCTGCCCCTGCTTCTGCCCCTGCCGCTGCCCCTGCCACTGCCACGGCCCCTGCCCCTGTCCCTGTCCCTGCCCCTGCTACTGCCACTGCCTCTGCCCCCCCTGCCACTTCCGCTGCCCCTGCCGCTGCCCCTGCCCCTGTTCCTGCCCCTGCCCCTGCCCCGGCCCCTGCCCCTCCCACTGCCCCTGCCCCTGCCACTGCCCCTGCTCCTGCCACTGCCCCTGCCCCTGCCCCTGCCCCTGCCCCTGCCACTGCCCCTGCCCTTGCCCCAGCCACTGTCCCGGCCCCTGCCCCTGCCACTGCCCTTGCCCCTCTCACTGCCCCTGCTCCTGCCACTGCCCCTGCCCCTGCCTCTGCCCCTGCCCCTGCCCCTGCCCCCCCTGCCCCTGCCTCTGCCCCTGCCCCTGCCACTGCCACTGCCCCTGCTACTGCCCCTGCCCCTGCCCCTGCCACTGCCACTACCCCTGCCACTGCCCCTGCCCCTGCCCCTACCACTGCCCCTGCCCTTGCCTCTGCCCCTGTTCTCGGGCCAAAGCATAGGTGGGCCAAAGGTGCCAAGACATAGGAACAGTGGCCAGACGACCCGGACAGGAACGTGCGGAGAAGAGCGCGCCGAGTGCGCGGAAGCAGGGGAGTGGATAGGAGCAACCCGTGCAAGGAGCATGAAACGGTCCCCGGATGGATGAGGATCCTGTGGGCCCGCGCCACGGGGTTGCTGGCGGCCCGGTGGGGTATAAACACGGGATGAGGGGTGGGATGGGGGCACGGGGCTAGGACAGGGGTGTGGCACGGGCCACACAACGGCCACAAGGCATCGGAAAACCATGGGAAGCGGGTATTGGGCCGGTGACGGTATGTGGCGAAGGGGAACGGGACATGGGATGCGAAGGGAGGCCGAAAGCGCCAAGCAACAGCCCCGTGGGATTGGGAAACCAGTCGCCATGGAGTGGTAAACCATGGGCCAACCATGGGGAGCCTGGCCACGGGAAGTCGGGAAAATGCCCTGAACTCCGGGACGGCCGTGAGGTGTCCGCAGGGGTGAGGGTTGACCCTGAGGTCCCCGGGTCAATGGCCTAAGTACACGTAGGTTCACGCGTGAGCGGGACTTGGGGGAACGTGGAAAGGGTCGCCCCCTGGCCTCCAGTCGCGGATGGACGACACCCAAGTGCATCCAGGAGCGGAGTGGGTACTCCAACCCGTGAGGGATGGGGAGTGGTGGAATGTGGTCAACAGAGAGAAATGCTCCGCTGTCGGCGAGGGCTATCCACGGGAAACCCGCCTGCAGGCGCCCGAAAGGCTTTGCCTGGGGGGGAAGGCCGGAGGGTCCTTCGATGGGTGACCGGAAGGAGCTGAGACCGTGAGGGCAGCGACTGAAGGACATCTACCGCCGGTCATGCTCCAAGGGAACCTGGTTGAAGTTCTCGGCCGTGAGGTGAGAAAGGGGTCGCCAGGGGAACTGATGGTGGAGAGCTCTCCTTCCCGCCAGAGGCGGCCACCATGTACAACAAGCAAGGAGATGTCAGATGAGGCTGCGGACGCGGCCGCCCTTACTTACTTACTTACTGACCTGGGGTACACATATGACGACCTCCTCTCCAAGAAGCTGAGAGACGTCATCAATATGGATGACATGAAAAAGATCCCAATCCAAGCGCGGGAGTTCAAGCCCATGGTCAGTTTTCCAGTGGATTTCGGAGTGGGAAACTTGAAGGAGACCTTCACAGGGCAGTTCCATGTCTGAGGTAAATGGAGATTTCTCGAATTTGAAAGACCTGTGTCCGATTTTGCATCGGCTCAATTTCCTCTGCGGACTTTGGGTCAGCAGCTGGTGGGCGTCAACAGTACTGCCGAGGGTTGCCAACTGCTGACCGATGCGGTCCAGCAATCGACGGGTTACGATCGGGTGATGGTGTACATGTTTCATCCTGACTCGCATGGCGAAGTTGTTGCAGAGACGATCAAACCCGGGTGCGAGGCGGGCGGCCGCAAGGGTCTGCACTTCCCTGAGCACGACATCCAAAGGCAGGAGAGGGCCTGCTACATTCGCAATTTGTTCTCACACAGCCCTCAACTGAGGCACGAAGAAGTTCCGCTCGTCCCCACCGAATGCCCCATCTACCAGGACCGCCCTGACATGACTCTGGTATCTCTCCGGGCGCAATCCCCAAGCTTCACTCAATACAACTTGAACATGGGTGTCCTTGGGACACTAAATTATTCAATCCTGGTCAATGGGAGGCTCTGGGGCCTGGTGGCGTGTCACAACTGCACACCATGTCCCAAGTTCATTTCCTTCGACCTGAGGGTTGCAGTGGTGATGACCGTGGAGTCCTTTTCTCTCTTTGTCGGGGCGAGTGAGGCGCAGAAAGTGAAGGAAGCCTCAATTACATCCGAGCCAGCTCGGCAACGGATCCTCAAAGTGCTGGAGGAAGGCAGGGGCCTTAGAGCGGCGCTTACATCGCCCCAGAGCAATATCATTGACGTCCTAGACTGCAGAGGGGCTGCCGTGGTCTTTGGGGGAAAAGTGCACCGATTCGGCACGGCGCCTACTGCAAAGCAGATCCAAAGCTTGGTGGAATACGTAGGTGCGGAATGCAAAGGGTGGCTGTGCACCGCAGATCTTTCGCAGGTGTGGGAGGAGGCACTGGGCTTTGCACAGCCCAGGATTGGTTGCCTGGCGCACTGTAATACGGTAATTTCAGTTGCAGACCAGGTCTGTATGCTGTGGTTTAGGATGCCGACCGACGTGGACATGGAGTTGGGTGAGGACCCCGCCAGCACCCATACGGGCAACACACAGCGATCTCGTGTCTATTGCTCTTCTTCCTCGTAACCCATCGCAGTTCCAGCGCGGCCATGGACTGAGGGTGAGCAGGATGTAGCCCGTAAGCTCCTGGGAGACCTCGGCCTAGAGAACGACGAGCCAGAGGACAACTCCAGCACCGATCTCCCCGTCGACAGCCCCAACGAGAGCAACAGCGAAGCAGAGCCAGAACGCCCCTCCTCACCCGTGGTCAATGGCAAGGCTGGTCCCTTGCGAGTCCTGCGCACCTGGCCAAGCCGCCCCAGTTCCCGGAGTACGGATCAGTCCCCTCTCTCTAACTGTGGTTCCTGGTGCTGGCCAATCAGAAGATTTTTCCCTCGCAACCATGGCACCACACCGGCGTTGATCTATGTCGGACCGCGTGTGCAGTAATGCAACGATTCACTGCCGCGGTGCTGCAGAACATGGCGGATGGTGGTCAATGGCGATGGGGATAGTGTGTTGAAGAAGTCGGAGGGGTTGATGGTTGATTTGCACCAGCCCAACATGAGCGACATGGAGACCACCAAAGCAGTGCGTTCCATCCGTAGATATGATCATGTTGTATTGGGTTGACGGCTGCTCACGTCAAGGGTCAGAGAGACGCCTGCAAAGCTGCAGGCAGGGCTGATGCCGTCTCCGAGAATTCTGCAGAATCGCAGACCACAGTCTAATCACACCTCAATGCCCATTGAAATTGTGTGCGTGCAATTAATGCATGAGAAACGTCGGGACCCGGCTCCTCAGAAATGCCACAGGCATTGGTGTGCAGCGGGAGAAGTGCTGCCATTGAGCACCAACGCCCCTTCGAGTTAGGTGATCCACTTCGGAAATGGCATATGCCAGACTTCTGGTGTAAGTGCCCGCCACGTCACCTGTCAATCATAGAAAGCCACACGTTTCCAGTCTATGACATGAAAGTGGAGTTGACTATATTAGACGGTTAACATGGAGGCGCCTGCGGCGCCTTTCGATCTTTCCACATGGCTTCGTTTTGCGACATGCAGACCCCCTTTCCAGCCATTGGCAGGAGTGGCCCGTAAGGAGGGCAAATGATGCATCACCAGCTAACCCACAGCCCTATGATCCCTCTCTGTGGGGATGGCGGGTGGGTACCTGGGGACGGTGATGTAATGTCACAGACCATGTGTCTGAAGTGCCGAACAATCTCGGACACTTGTCGATGGTTTCGGACGGAAACAAAAACAAATGCTTCCAGTCTGTTTCTCTTTTTTCGCATTTCTGGACCACTTCTCGGTGTGTTTTAGTTTCTTTTGCGTGTTTCTTGTGCTTTTTGTGGCAGACCTTTCGGTACACTGGGTTTTTGGAGCCTTTGGTGTTTGGTTTGTGGTGCGTTTGTTTTTTCGCCGTGGTGTATGTTCTGGTTTGCCCACGGGCAGTGCGCACTATACCCCATCGCACGTTCATCAGGTCACTAGGTCTCCTCTGATATCGGTTGGCGGGTGTTGACTTGGGGCCTGGCATCTGGTAGCCCTTTACAGTACTCACCCTGTCCCCTGAGCAGGTATACCCAGTGAGGGATGGGCATTTTGTGGTCCCTTACCTCCTGAGGCAATGCAGATAAACGACAGGGCAGAATTCTTTGCCCGACAGCAGAACGCCCCTCACGCAGCCGCAAGCAAGCATAGCCAGGGATTGACGACACGTCTCTGTGAGGGGGGTCGCTGTCAGGGCCGTGTCTACAAGCAGCGGTCTGCATTCTGGTGTACAGGGACCCGGTCCCAACGCAGATCTGTGTGTGATCGATGCCAGCCCTGTGCCTCTCTGTCGTGTTTGGATCCGCCTCATCTTGATATGGGGGGCACTAAGAGGGCCGATGAGTTAGCAGATGAAGGGAAGAGAAGGGAAGGGAAGGGAAGGGAAGGGAAGGGAAGGGAAGGAAAGGGAAGAGAGGGCAATTCTTCATTTTGATCCGACTTTCCTTTGTGTGTCTCGTTCAGAATGCTCCATGTGAGTAGTCATTGTATGTTCCTCCTCCCTGTTGCACTGAATGTAGCCTTCCCCCTGAAGCTCCAGCTCAGAAGGCAAATGGCCAGCTGATGACTGGCCACCACTTCGCCGGCTCGTTGTGGAGCACTGCAGCCATACCATGACCCGCTGAACGCTGGTGTGCATTTTGGACCAATTCATGACCAATGACCATGGTCATGAAGTGGCTGCCTTGGTCATGAACTGGCTGCTGAATTGCAGGGTGATCATGTAACTCTTGGTGAGCGAACACCGGAGTGGCGGGCCCGGCACACGGTGTGCCACAGGGTACTCGACTGCACTTGAACGCAGATGGATGTATCCCGAATGGAGGGTCGGAGGATCGCAGCAAAAACGAGTTGGGCCGTTCCCCTTCTCCCTCGGTTGCAAGGGCACAACAGTTCAACCCAACCCCAGGTGCTCTGGGGTGTCATCCCCAGTAGTGAAGGGCCAGAAGGACCAATGGTGCCCCCAGCCATCTCCACCCAAAGGATCCTTTGAGGTATTGGTGGCAACACGAGTGGTGCGGGAGGCGGGGGCAGCAGCCAGCAGCCAGCAGCCAGCAGCCAGCAGCAAACAGCAAGCAGCAGCACACAGCAAGCAGCAGCAAACAGCAAGCAGCATCAAACAGCAAGCAGCAGCAAGCAGCAGCAAGCAGCAAGCAGCAAGCAGCAGCAAGCAGCCAGCAGCAAGCAGCAAGCAGCAAGCAGCAGCAAGCTGAAAGCAGAAAGCACCCAGCAGCAAGCAGCCAGCAGGCAGCAGGCAGCAGCAAGCAGCAATCAACAAGATCCAATACTGCGGAGAGTTTGGGTTGAAACGAAAATATCAACAACGCTCTTCTGCACATGGGACGGCGGCCACAAGGAAGTCATGTAGTGCCCACTTCCAGTCAAGATGATTCTTCGTCCTGTGTGTGGTGGTGAGTTGATGGATGAGCCACATCGCTTGTCACCGCAGGTTTTTTGTGTTCACGTTGTTGGCAGCCGTGACGCGCTGTTACCAGGTGCCATGCGGTATAAAGGGGCCCCCTTTACGGTCCACAGGCCTCCAGGCAATGCAACAGTCCACGCAGCTCCCTGGGACTCTGGGCGTTATCCCCAACGCTGAAGGGCGGGCGACCCAGGTCCCCCCCAGCCAAGCCACAGGGCCGCATCCACAAACATTGGCATGCTAAAGTCCCCCCACCGACGAGGCGGTGCAACATACATCAGATTTCATGGAAGTTCTGAGCCTCCGGGGGTCTGCCGTGGAGAGGTTGGGTGTTCGCCGCTAATCGTAGGGCCCTGGCCTCTGACGGGGAGAGCCCTGACATGTTCTGCACAGCATTTTCTGGTGCGACTGCAACTTATGGCTGAGCCACTGTGTAGCGTGTAGTGCTCTGTACCACCAGGGAGCCTGGGACATATCATTGTATAAAGGAGGTTCTGCCCATACGGCAGCTCCTCCAAAGCCCCTCGGGGGCATTATTTACACTGTTACGGCCGTTACGCGCTGTTACCAGTCACCATCTCGTATAAAGGGACCCCCTTTACGGTCCACAGACCTCTTCTTATGCATCGTCGATGTCAGGTGCCAAAAAAGGCGCAATGCATCACCTCCGCCTGTTGGCTTCCGGTCTCCATGTCCCCGACCCAGATGACCGGGCATACGCATTGCCTGTTCCAGAAACAGCCGATTTGTGTTGCATGGTCTGCGCCATTGCCCAATTCCTGGCATACCCCCCCCCCCCCTTGCGCATGCACGGCCTTGTCCGAGCATGGGGTGGGCGTTGAACCGTCGCTTTGAGGAAATTTTGAGACCGCTGTTTTTGTGGTCCAGAATGGAGGATTGGGTATCTGTAGAGCATTTGTACAGGGAAAGCGGGGCTCAGTCATGTCTGTGATGGTGCATTCTGATCATAAAAACATTGTACTACACATTGGAACCCCATGCTGCTTGTTCTGATGTGATTTTCAGCCATGGCAAACAATGTTATTCCCGGTCTGGCTGTCACATGTGTCACGCACATGCACGGCCTTGTCTAAGCACGGGGTGGGCGTTGAACCGCTGTTTTGGCCTGACTTCTGGGACCGCGGCCGTGCTTGCGCAAGGGGGGGGCCCGGGGTACGTTGCGTGTATTCGTGTGGCCCAAGGCTGTGGGCATTACGTTATGGTATGGTTTGTTGAGGTGTTGTGCCTGGTTTCGGTGTGTCTTGATGTGATGTGATGTATCACAACACATCCCATAGGCCTGGCGGACCGTTCCGGGCCTGTGCATTGCCTTCTTGGGGATGCACTGCGACTGGTTCTGCAATATGACACCCGCCCCAGTCATTAAAGGCATGCAATATGCCGTCACATTGGCTCAGGGGGGGCGCTTACCTGTGAGGCCTGCCGCTGAACCCCCCCCCCCCCTCTGGACCCCCCCACCCACACTAGTTAGCACCTGCTTAGAACTGGCAACTTGGGCGCCAGCGGCGCCCGGTAAATTTCTTTAGCCCGGAATATCGGCAACACACTTGATTCCCCCACCTGTTTCCATTCAAAATGCTCACAATGAGTCAGGGAATGCCGTGCCACATGTGTTGTTCTGCTGGCCGGGATGCCTTTGCTGACGCAGAGGTACATCTTTTGGAATATGGTACTGTTTTTCATTTGTTGTGAGTGGTAAAACAAACTTTCACTCCACTTGAGTATATTCAAAATGTCAGAATGAAATGGGTAATTCAAAAATGCCCCCGAAATGGAGAAAACGTTTCAACCCCTCCCCCCCTCCCGCTTCCGGACCCCCCTCCCACGCCGCGGGGGGTGGGGAACTGCAGACCCCCCCATGGGTTGGCCAGTTGTGGATATGTTGGTGGTTGGTGGCCCACGGGTTCTTACCAGTCACAGCGTATTCTAGTGACCAGTTGGTCGTAAGGCTGCTGGGCTGTGCATAGACAAGGGGCGATGTGGTGCCATGCAAATTTTTTTTTGCCTAACCACCACACATGTACACCGAAGCAGCGGCCAGAATATGGCGCTGGGACGCCCACTGACATCATGAGGCATTTTCTTTGTTGCAGTAGGGGCTGTGGCTGCCAAACCAACAGTCCGCGGAATGGAGTGAGCATCACAGCAATGGGAATGTCTGTAGTACGCTTGCTCATGCAATTCCCATGACCAACGTTGGTGTTCTGGCCTCCTCCTCAGCCCTCTCCTGTGTGTCGCCGACCACTCCGCCTCAACTGGAATAGGGACAGCAATGTCATCTGCCTCTAAGCAAATAGTGACCAACTGTGCCTGAATGTCACCCCCCCCTCCCCCTCTGGTGCTAATAGTATATGAAATGCAACCCGCTGATCCATCTCGGCCTCCAATCTTCGCACCGCTGTCTCTTGCAGCCGACAGTCAGTGTGCCTCAGGCACGCTGGGAAGCCTATGGGCGTGGCAGTCTCTCACTGCATAACCTGGTTTCAGACTCAGCTGATCCCCACTACGTGTCAGATCCGCTACCACAGCCACTGTGGGATCATCGTAGCACTGGACAGCTCTGAACCTTGATTCTGAGAGGTTGTCTGGAGTACTGTGAAGTGAGCAGGCTACCTTACAACCCCCTTGTAATCCCCCCCCCCCTTGCAATCCCCCCAAGGGGGGATCGTCACTTTGATATTTCTTCTGGGAACGGTTGGTTGTACTCTCCTCTGCGTGCTCTGCTGTTCTCTCTCTGCAACCGCCCTCTGTCAGGGTGTTCTCCTGTCATTCCGCCACAGGCACTCGTGTTTGGTACCACTCCCTCTCGCAGCAAGCATGGCCCGCTGTTGGCAACTGATATTGGTGCCTCACCCCCTGGACCTGAGTTCCTGCACATTGGATACCAGGGTACTGGGGTTGTGCACCATGCACAGCTGCTGTTTTGAGGAGTGTTGCCCCCCCCCCCCCCCTTGAAATCCCCCTCCCGGAACCGTCACCTTGGCCCAGGGAGCATAGAAAATACTAGGCGCCAAAAAAAACTTTTTCAAGGCGCCACAGGCGCCCAAGCTGATTTACACTCTGATACTATGGTACAGATTTGTGGTGCGCCCCCCCCCCCCCCCCCCCGCAGGTTCTGCACAGCATTTTCTGGTGCGACTGCAACTGATGGCCGAGCCACTGTGTAGTGTGTATTGCGGTGTACCACCAGGGAGCCTGAGACATATCAGGAGGTTCTGCCCATATGGCAGCTCCTCCACAACCCCTTGGGGGCACTATTTACGCTGTCAACGGCCGTTACGCGCTGTTACCAGTCACCATCTCGTATAAAGGGACCCCCTTTACGGTCCACAGACCTCTTCTTATGCATCGTTGATGTCAGGTGCCAAAAAAGGTGCAATGCATCACCTCCGCCTGTTGGCTTCCGGTCTCCATGTCCCTGACCCAGATGACCGGGTATACGCATTGCCTGTTCCAAAAACAGCCGATTTGCGTTGCATGGTCCGCGCCATTGCCCCATTCCTGTGTATTCGTGTGGCCAAAGGGGGCGTAACGACCGCTGTGCGCGCGCTGTGCACAGTTGGCTGTTCTCCACCACCGGGAGTTCGGTAAGTTCAGAAGATTGAAAAGACGTCATTGAATGGCTGCTGCAGTAGACGGGGCTATAGGGGGCAGAATTCAGGTCTCTGGGACCCATGGCAAGCATCAGATGTTTGAATTTTTGAGTTTTGAATTGATTGTGCATGATTCCGCAGGTGCGTGGTTTTCAGGGTTGTTACCTGGATAATCACCGTAATGATTGGCGCTGTGCGCGCCCTGTGCCCGCGCTGTGCGAAAACGCCCCCTGTGTATTTGTGTGGCCCAAGGCTGTGGGCATTACGTTATGGTATGGTTTGTTGAGGTGTTGTGCCTGGTTTTGGTGTGTCTTGATGTGATGTGATGTATCACAACACATCCCATAGGCCCGGCGGACCGTTCCGGGCCTGTGCAATGCCTTCTTGGGGATGCACTGCAACTGGTTCTGCAATATGACACCCGCCCCAGTCATTAAAGGCATGCAATATGCCATCACATTGGCTCAGGGGGGGCGCTTACCTGTGAGGCCTGCCGCTAACCCCCCCCCCCCCCCCTCTGGACCCCCCACCCACACTAGTTAGCACCAGCTTAGAACTGGCAACTTGGGCGCCAGCGGCGCCCGGTAAATTTTTTTAGCCCAGAAAATTGGCAACACACTTGATTCCCCCACCTGTTTCCATTCAAAATGCTCACAATGAGTCAGGGAATGCCGTGCCACATGTGTTGTTCTGCTGGCCGGGATGCCTTTGCTGACGCAGAGGTACATCTTTTGGAATATGGTACTGTTTTTCATTTGTTGTGAGTGGCAGAACCAAATTTCACTCCACTTGAGTATATTCAAAATGCTCAGAATGAAATGGGGAATTCAAAAATGCCCCCGAAATGGAGAAAACGTTTCAACCCCCCCCCCCCCACCGGACCCCCCTCCCACGCCGCGGGGGTTGGGGAACTGCAGACCCCCCCATGGGTTGGCCAGTTGTGGATATGTTGGTGGTTGGTGGCCCACGGAATCTTACCAGTCACACCGTATTCTAGTGACCAGTTGGTCGTAAGGCTGCTGGGCTGTGCATAGACAAGGGGCGATGTGGTGCCATGCAATGTTTTTTTGCCTAACCACCACACATGTACACCGAAGCAGCGGCCAGAATATGGCGCTGGGACGCCCACTGACGTCATGAGGCATTTTCTCTGTTGCAGTAGGGGCTGTGGCTGCCAAACCAACAGTCCGCGGAATGGAGTGAGCATCACAGCAATGGGAATGTCTGTAGTACGCTTGCTCATGCAATTCCCATGACCAACGTTGGTGTTCTGGCCTCCTCCTCAGCCCGGATGCTCAGCCTGGTGCTAATAGTATATGAAATGCAACCCGCTGATCCAACTCGGCCTCCAATCTTCGCACCGCTGTCTCTTGCAGCCGACAGTCAGTGTGCCTCAGGCACGCTGGGAAGCCTATGGGCGTGGCAGTCTCCCACTGCATAACCTGGTTTCAGACTCAGCTAATCCTCACTACGTGTCAGATCCGCTACCACAGCCACTGTGGGATCATCGTAGCACTGGACAGCTCTGAACCTTGATTCCGAGAGGTTATCTCGAGTACTGTGAAGTGAGCAGGCTACCTTACAACCCCCTTGTAATCCCCCCCCCCTTGCAATCCCCCCAAGGGGGGATCGTCACTTTGATATTTCTTCTGGGAACGGTCGGTTGTACTCTCCTCTGCGTGCTCTCCTGTTCTCTCTCTGCAAGTGCCCTCTGTCAGGGTGTTCTCCTGTCATTCAGCCACAGGCACTCGTGTTTGGTACCACTCCCTCTCGCAGCAAGGATGGCCCGCTGTTGGCAACTGATATTGGTGCCTCACCCCCTGGACTTTGCACGTCAGATTTGTTCAACACTGTGAGTCAGAGTGACACAGGAAGTGTCAACTGGATTACCTTTCCACCTTTACGGGTCCCCACCCCCCGCCAGCCTTGAAGGCTTGAGCACCCCCAATCCCCTCCCTTACTCCCCCCGTCCCCTCTCTTGTCCAAGCACTGCCATGGGACCCCTGCTGACCGCTGTTTTCCCGGTTTTTTCTGATCATGGTTGTTGTGGTCAGAAATGTAAAGTGACGCGGTTATGCTGCGATTGCAGAGAAAAAAGGGGTTGGATGATGCTTGTGGTACCCCCTTCCCCTTCTCCAAGCAACACAAGGCGTTAATGCTGTCAATTTTTGCATTGTTTCTTTTGTTGGTGCAGTTTTCAATTAGTTCTACTGTGTGCCATGTGTGCAGCTTCCTGATACCTTGGTTTGGAGACGCACTGTGTTCATATTTTGTGTCAAGGCAGCTCTGTTGGCCAAGATGGCATTTGTAGTGTGTTTTGCCCCTTGGTTTTCAGAATAGTTGCGCGCAAGCATGGGCTTGTGTAAGCGCGGGAGCCTTGTGCACAGCAACAGAGCCATTGGTATTGGGGGGTTCAGAGGGGACATCCGACACGAGCAGGTTGTAGCATGGACGTGAGTGACGGACAGAGGATGCAAAAGAGGCGTTTGCAGGGACAATGGTGCTAAGCACAGAGTCCTGGCCCGAACCTGAGGGGGAGTAGGGCGCCAGCACGAGATGTGCACGCACATATGTCGGCTGCTCCGCCTCCACACCTCCTCCCCACCAATGAACACGACAATATTGTCATCAGGGTTTCCCACTGATTCGGAATAAAAAGAATTATATTGCCTTCGGCAGTGCACCTTGAAGAGAGGCTGACAGTCAACCAATCAGTCAGTTAGACAGGCCAGCAGTCAGTCAGACAGAAACAAACACTTTGGGCTTTCTGTCAGTGGCAGACACCCAGTGCAGAATTCCTGGCCACGTGATCATAAAATTACCACCCATATCCCCCAGCACATGGGTTATGCTGGTGAATATGATTCCCTTCCTGGCCACGTTGCCAGCCTTGCAGCCCCCCCCCCCCACCCCACCCCGGGCGCCCCCTGATTCAGTACTTATTGATATCTTTGCAATGTTCGGTGAAAGCTTTTGATTTGGGAGGGGGGATTTAGCATTGTTTTGACTACTTCGGCACACTCTGTTGGCTTGTTTTGAATGCTATCAACTGCTCAAGGCTTTTGGATGGTTTCTAGTGGGTCTTGGAGGCTTCTAGATGGTTCCTTGTTTTTCTTGGACGATTTTGAATGGCAGCTGTAGGCACCAGCCTAAAAAGCCAAGCTAGAAACCTCAACACACACCACCCAACAGGGACATGTGGCTGAACCGGGGTCAAACCCACCAAAGCGGGAAGATGAGCTGTGAGCTTAATGGGAAACAAGTACCCCCCCCCCCTCTTGCAACCGCCCCCCTGCCGGGGAGGGGGGAGACCGTCACTCCACTGTTTTGCTACGCAATATATATTGTGGTGGTTTGTGTTCCCCATCTGTCACACCCACGTTCTTGCATTGCTTTCCTTTTACTTCAAATCAATCACCTGTATGCATTCTGTGATATTCTCCCTCCAAAGGCGGTGTACAGGGTGTCGTGTCCCTTTTTCAGACCCAAGAGGTTTCTCCTGGTGACCATGTATGGTACCACTCACGCACACTTGGTGCACATGTGTTGGCCACTATTGTGGGGCCTTCACCAAATGGGCCACAGACAGACAGACCAGCATGTGCTACCATTACGGACAGTTGGTGGTGTGGCTACAACTCCGCGAAAGGGGCCGAACTCAGGACTGGTGAGTGAACAAACAAATACACATACGGGCTTCTTCTGCTTCGCCTACGGGGGTGGCAGTCTCCCACTGCATCACCTGGTTTCAGACTCAGCTCATCCTCACTACGTGTCAGATCCGCTACCACAGTCATTTGTGGGATCATCGTAGCACTGGACAGCTCTGAACCTTGATCCCGAGGGGTCACCGCGAGTCCTGTGAAGTGAGCAGGCTACGCCAGCTCATCTTGGTCTGAGCCAAAAAAAAACACATACGGGGTTCTTCAACATCTCTGCTTGTGCCCATTGCTGCTACCCCCCCCCCCCCCCCTGCCATCTCCCCCCGTAGCGCACGACGGTCTCGGGGGCAGTCGCCAAGTGAGGGTCTCCCCTGTGGTACCCTCCACTGACGCAAGCAAACAGAACACACGTGAAGCGACTTGGGTGTTGCAACCGCTACAGCCTCGAGCCTCAAGAGTTGAGCACTCTCATGATCCACTTGAGTGACCCCACCAGGGCGTATGTACTGAATGTGTCTGTCTGGGGTGTTTGATAAAATGATCCCTCAGATTTTCAGTAACGGTACAACAACCATCAGCGTATGCCTTTCGCTGACCGATTACCATTATCCGTTCTTTGAGTTGCTCCCGTGCGCGGCAGCACCATGCCGCTCCACAGACAGGTGACAGGCAACCAGGGTCCAAAAAAATGTCCCGCCGCCACAGGCGGCATGTGAGCTGTGGCTCACACGGGACAAATATGTTGTACTTTGACTGTCACAAGGGGGCCGGCCTGTTCAAATTCCTGACCCCCCCCCCTTTTTTTGCCTTCCTGAGGGGGTTTTGTTTTTCACCCTATGTGTCTATACTCAAAATACTCAGATTTTTCTGGAGAATTCAAAAATGTTTGAAAAACACAGCAACGTTTTTGACCTCTGACCTGACCTCCGGGTCTGACCTTGGCTGATGGGAGCCTGAGCTAATGGGCAAATTTTTTCTGAAAAGTTTTTGTACCCCATTTGTGTATGTTCAAAATGATCAGCGCATCATGGGGATCATTTTGAGGTAATGTATGTTGGGGGGTACCCACTGACCCCCCTCTAGGGACCCCGGCGGCTGACCGGCCGACCCACCTGCCCCCCCCCCCCCTCCCTCCCCCCCCCCCCTCCATACCTCCAAACGTTTTCGCACCCGGTTGGGGTATAGAATTCGAACAGGCCGCCCCCCTCGGACTGTCAGCTTGACCCGGTCCGTCTGACCGAGCACTTACGAGGCACACGTAAGTCTGAGCATAAAAAAAAACAACCATCAGGGTATGCCTTTTGGCCACGCGTCAGAGACGCAGAGTCTCTGACGCTGCGACGACTTTGTCCCTTATAATATCAGTATCTTCATCATGCATCTCACACACTACGGCTTCTCCTATCTCCTAGTGTCTTAGATGTCGAAGAGAGCCCGTATGCTTTTCCAATGTTAAGTTTGTGAGCCTCCTGCACTTGGCCTGCTCCTCTAACACTGGACTGTTCGCAGAGGCAATGGATGGATAGCGCTCCCCCCATGCCACTCGGAATCTCTGCTCGCATGTTTTCATCGGGGTGCCTGACACTTCTTTCATTCATTGCACCTTGCCTCCTCTTTTGAAGGCATGCCGATCAACTTTCGTGCTGTATTCGGAAATGCCGCGATATTGACCCTCAACTCTGCCCCAGCCCATCTACGCTCAGTTTCGGGCCATACCTCCAACAAGTGATGTGGATTTGTTGGACGCCGTTGGCCCAAAGTGTGTCCCTATCACCAAGCGTTTTGCTTGCTTCGTCTGTTCCCCCTGTGCTGAGATGGATATGGAACAGCCCCTTTCTATGTGGGGATATGGACTGGCCCCGTTCTAGTTGGGGATATGGACCGGCCCCTTTCTGGCTGAGGGTACCCACCCGCAGAAACAGGTGCTTTCATGTCAGGCACCAAAGGGTGTTCGGAGGTGGCTTGGCACCAAAGCATTGCTTGTGTTTGCGAATATCTCAACCATATTGTGCAAGAAATTCGCCGGGCTGACAGGTTGAATCCTTTCAAGCATTGTCCCCATTTTCCGTTCTTTTTGACACATTTCACGAACTCCATGCCCATCAGTTCCATTGGTGGCATATGGAGTGCTGACCTGTGAAATTCTAAGTGTGCAGCGCATGTTTGCAAGGTAATTGTTGCCGTTGATATGTCGGGATAGTCAATACGTACAAAAGTAGCGCGCTGGGCGCGTGCCAGGCAAACGTTCCCCCACAGGAAAAACCCGAGGAAAGGCCATTCAGCACCAATGGGTATTGGTTCTGCTGAGTAGGATGATACCATAAACGTATGGAGATCTGGCCAAGTATTGTGGGTGGCTAGATTGAGGCGCATTGGGGAGGTCATTGTGTTGTGACTGAACTGTCATCAGCTGCAGCTGCAGACATTATGAACAATTTCTGCATCTGGGACCTAACGCCCCCTCAGCAAATGCACAAACGTACATGGTAACGTTATCTCTGGCAGAACTAAAGCTATTTTGCATCACTGTTGTTGCAAATTTGTGGTGCACTAAATGGGAATGGGAAATGGTATGCCAGTGGACGGGTACAAAAGTTGTGATGCAACATTTGATTCGAGACAGTCATGTATATGTGGGGCTAGCTTTGCATGAGAAATCAGCACAACACCGGGAAAAGGTCAGTAGCGTGAAGCATGAGGTGTAAAGACACAAATATCTCCTCCCCCCGCCAGTGTGTGTCGCAGTGACGTTCGAAGAAACTGTTTGGGATGGTTGCCGAAATGCATTCGATTAGCATCCACCATCCAAGCCACATCGAAGTCTGCAAGAGTTGACAGCACTCATGTAGAATTCCTCCAAGGAGAACCCTCCGAGACTTAGTAGAAACCATCCAAAAGCCTCTAGCAGTTGATAGCATCCAAAAGCCTGCAAGAATTAACGTTACCCATGTGGAATTTCTCCAATTACAAACAGTGGTCAGTTGCTATGTTCTAGGCAGAAGTAGTAGTCATCGAGAACCAGCTAGCAAGAAAAAGCAATCAATCCTTCTAAGAACAAATAATGGTCATTAAAACTCTACCCCCCCCCCCCTTTAAGCTACGCCCTTGTCCAAGCTACAGTAGGCGTAGGGACCATAATAATTTCGTACGTAATTTTATTACGTACGAAATGTAATGTGGCCACAGAAGACATGGTTTTGTCGTCACATTTGCCAATTTCAGCACATGTGGCCCCCGGCTGGTGCACCAGGGATTTTTGTTCTTTAATCTGATGCATCCCATAGGTCCTGAATTGCCAATTTCAGCACATGTGGTGTGCACACGTGTGTGTCGGCAGTTGTGCGTGTTGCGTGCAAGCCATGCCCTTGTCCAAGCTACAGTAGGCGTAGGGGCCGTAATAATTGTATACATTGGTGTAGCTTATACAAAGGGGGGGGGGGGGTACAAGAGTTCCCTTACCACATGCCTCCCTACGTGTGTCGCCCTAGGCCACCTGTGAGTATGCTCCCCATCATCCAAGTGTTTTTTCCGAGATGAGCGAAGAATGTTACAAAATCCCATGGGTGCAGGACACCAACATCAACCCCGCCATCCCCCCCCCCCCACGAATACCCAGAATCTTTGACGCGGTTTGTGCAATCTCTGGTGTGTGTGATCCCCCTTGTGCTGCCGACCATCTAGGAGCCACAGCCCAAAACCAAGGCATGTCACCTGCATGATACCATCAAGATCCAGTGCGGCGTGTCGGGATGATTTCGGACCCCAGAGCTCTTCGACTACAAGGGTCTTTACCACTATCCTGATATAGGGCCCGGTAGCCCTAGTGCGTGAAGTCTAGCTACATGCCATCCGCGATGGGTAGTGGCTCCCACTCAAGAAGGTAACCGCCCAACAGTCAAATGCATGCCAGCCCCAAAGGACCTTTTTTTTTTTGAATTGTACAGCCACTTTAATGTCCGGACAGGGACACAGCCCTCAATCAGATTGATGCGTATAGACAAATGTGCTTGGCTCTCCCTAGCACTATGTGAGGGTTGTAGCCATGGAGCAACCTCGGAACTCACCCTGTCATGGCTGGGTAGGGTTGCAGAGAACTAGGTTGCCTTGGCACGCGCCCGTGTGGGTGCCTGGTTAGTTGCACATAGAACTCGCGGATTGACAGAATGAGATCAGGATCGAGGGGAGGGATGGAGGCGTTGTGGTGTGAGACGTGGTGAGACGTGAGACGTGGACGAAATCAGCCGAGGCTTACTCAAGTGTTGGAACAAATCAGAAGTACTGAGAAGTGAGGACGGGGTTCACTCTGTGTTTGGGCGAGAATAAACCGAATGTTGAGGGGGGGTAGGGCAAGCGATGGGGGGGGGGGGGGGTGAAAAAGACTCTGGTGGTGAACTCACTGATGGGGGCGGCTCGGCCGGAGGCCGGGGGGGGGGGCTGGAGCTCGGAAGAAATCTGTAATCCGTCAGTTGGAACTGTCAGCGCTGGGGGGTTGGGGGGGTGCCTCCGGTTTAGGGGCGTAGGTGTCACTACGTGTTTTGCGTGACGGAGGGTCTTCAGTGTCCCGGCTGCGTTTCGTGGGTGGTTGTTTGGGGCGCATGGGCATTTTGTGTTTGTGGGTGCGTGGCTTTTTTGAGGGGGGGGGGGTTGGACTGAGTCTGGCAGGTGGTCTGGAGGCAGGGGATAGCGGTAATCGCTGTCCGCCGGTGGGGTGTGAGACGTGCTGTAGGTGCTGTATGGTTGGCCCCAGGTGTTGGGACCTTGGGGGGGGGGGGCATGGAAGAGTAAGAAAAAGTGCTTTTCCAATGCTTTGAGGCATACTCTAGTTGTATTAGAGATGCACTGAGCATCCAGGCATTTCTATCTTAGTATTGGTCCCACCAAAACTGGTGATAACACATTTTGACCTATGGAACCAAACACCCAATCAGGATATGGAGTGGACCCCTTAATCCCCTTTCAATGTGAGGCAAATTATCTTTTCCTGAGTTGACTGAGAACTGACATATCCAAGGCAGAGCCTATGAATTTATCTATGTTTTTCCATGAATACTTAGCTGTCCTAGTGGTATGCACCCTAGGGGGCTGGGCACCTCTTTTTGAGAGGTCCTGGGTTCAATTCCTGGTCAGCCTAGCTAAGTAGGAAGTTCCCATGTGACATGGCAGTGACCTCATCGCCACATGCCCTGCCACCTCAGCACATATGGGACCCAAAACAAAGAGTGCACATGTCCTGAGATGGCACTATGGAGATAGAGTGACCATGGGGCAGTTTTCCAACTCTTTTCCGAAACATTTCAGCTATCTTTGTGAATATGCATTCCGATTTGACCTGAGTTGCAGTATCTGTGAATATCCTTTCATCTTTCACTGTTTACACTGCAGCCCTTCATGCTTTGATCCTGATTCTCTTCTCCTTGCACACCTCTGGCTTGGGTTATCCTGGATTGACTGTATTTCAGCAAACAAAAGGTTTTCATCTCCAAAAACAAGCAGCAGGAAACCCTACACCAGCAGCAAGCAGGAGGAGAGACAAAAACAAAGTGTTGAAACCACTATAAACTTTTCTGGTAGCAAGAGGCAGACTGTCTGTGCGCACCGGCAGCAACCCCGCGCCGTACATCCAGTGCGCCGAGCAGTCACATATAAGCAGAAGGGCGAACGAAGATGGATACAAGGAAAGAGGACGCCGACGTGAAGACAGCGCCTGAGGCACCAGCAAGGCCAGCACCGAGTGAACCTGGACCTGGACCTAGCGCAGTACAGTCGGAGCCCTTACATGGGCCATCGGAAGTGGCTGAGGACTCGTTGGATGGACTCCAGACGGCCTTCAGGGCCCTCACAGTCGAAGAGGTGGTCACTCAGCCTGTGAAGAGGAAGAGAGAGAGCGAGAAGGATGCTGGAGACGAAGCAGACGAAGGAGAGGAACAAGCGTAAGACCTGACGAATGACCCTACCTTCGAAGGCGCACCAAGCGCTTCTGGCCTCCACGCATCACCCTCTCCAATAACCACCACACTCCCAGCCGCTGCAACATCCACTCCCATAACCAACCCGCCTATGGCAGAGGGCACAGGCTTTACTGGCATACCTCCCTACCCCGCCTATGGTATGGGCCCACCTACCACTGCGCTCCCTGAGGCAACTACTGCCAGTGAGCCGGTGGCTTCCAGCTCTGCGCCGCGATGGTATGCGGCTGAATATCCCCATCCACTACCCGCTATTGGAACCTATTTGGATGTTCCTGGGTATGCACCTGGGTATGCAACCTTGAGTGGGTTGAGGAGAGGACCTGAGTCTCTCGGAGGCAGGAGTAGAGGATCGGGGAGATCCTCCAACAGGTCCCTGACGCGGTCGGAGGTCAACGAGGTGCTCCGAGGAGCCACTTCAAAAATCGTGGGCGACCTCACTCAAGAGATCCGAGAGAAACTGGAGCCCCTGATGATACCGCCCCAAGCGTCACCCACTACGGTGGGAATGTCGCCCCACCGAGTACAGGCCAACCACCTGGCGGCAGGGCTGACAAACACCCTGGGGAGCCTGAGGAGCCGACCGATGCCGACTCCTACAGCTATACCGAGAAGTCCCTTCGTACCGAGAACGGCCCAGCCGCCCTACAGCCACGTGACGAACTCTACGAGGGCCGAGCTGGACCGGCTGGGGCTGACAGCCTTAAGGGCAATGGTGGACGTGGAGCCTTATGGCTCTAGTGATCTAGGCGGAGACCCCTCCGATGACGAGCCGCCGTCGATGACTTCTACTTCGCCCTCGGAGGACGATGACCCTGAGGACCCCGAGGACCCAAAGGGGAAGAAGAAGAAGAAGAAGAAGAAGAAGACCCGACGCCCTGAGGGACGCAGGTCTCAGGAGGCGAAGGCTATTGCCACCTCCAAGATCGTGGTGAACCTGCTTGAGTTCACAGGCAAGGACCTCAGCGAGTTCGCTGAGAATTTTGGCCGGTTTCTCCGATTGACCGGCCAAACCCACACTAGTGGGCGAGTCAAGTGCGATCTGCTCCTGCAGTGCTGCAAGACCAAGTACCTTGAGAAGCAGGTCAGGCAGATCGTGACTAACTCCGCCACCTTTGCCGATGTGTTGGTTGCCCTGGAGAGGCAGTACGCGACCTACGAAACCGACCTCTCCATCAGGGCCGAGATCCAGAACCTGCCCGTGCTGCCGAACAACCCCAAACCTGGCAGGGTCTCTGAGCTGTTGGCTGACCTGGATCACTGGGCTGGACGACTGACGCCCAGTTCCTACAGCAGCGACGACCTGCTGTTCTGGTTGGTGGCCAAGCTCCCTCGAGAGCTATGGGACGAGTGCCGTTCGACGGCGGAGCGCAAGGCTAGATCCCTCCGCTACGAGGATCTATGCGTGCTACTCCTGGAGCTTGCGCCGGAGAAGGAGAGCGACCAGCACTTGAACAACTACCGTCCTGGTGGTGGAGGTTCTGGAGGCCATGGCAAAGGGTACCAAGGGTCCCGACCCGGGCAGGGGACGACCCCCAATCACGCCCACGCCCGTATCATGGAGAACGTGAAGGAGCTATTCTGGTGTGATGCCAGAGACGAGCAGGGCCACCTGCAGCACGCCCCTGACTGCGAGCAGCGAGACTGCTTCGTCGTCCAGGGGAAGCAGCAGGAGAAGAACACCGGCGCCAAAGCGAAGCTGCCGGATCATTACAGGTGCACCATCACGTGTGCATTCTGCGGGAAGCAGAAGCACTACGAGGATGAGTGCTACCATAAGCAACGCCTATCGGCGAAGCTTAAGGGTGAAGATCCTGGCAAAGGCTCAGGCAAAGGTGGAGGCAAAGGCAAAGGCAACGACTCCGGCAAGGGCAAGTCGAAAGGACGTGGTCAAGGGCAAGACAAGGGTCAAGGTGGACGAGGAGGAGGCGCTAACCGCCAGCCCGACAACAAGAACAAGGACAAGAACGGAGGCAACCCCAACCCTAATCCAGGGGGGAACTCCGAGCCCTCTGGAGGGCAGTCTGGTCCTACCACACGCTCACAGACGCAGGCCCAGCAAGAACAAGGAGCCAAGCGTGAGCATGAAGGTGGTGATGACGGCAACGCTAAGAAGAGGAGCCGTTTCATGAGGATGACCCGCAAATTGCGGAACAAGGGGTTCGAGGTGACCTGTCCCACAGAGTTCTGACGGGGACGCTCTGGTGGCACCCAAGACCTGGTGTTTTGGGTACGTATCCGACTAGGGGGACGCGAATACCTGGGGGTATTGGATACTGGCGCCACCATATCTATAGTGGCCAAGAAAACTTTACCTTGTGGGAGCCTGAAGAACACCATGACCACCGCCGCTATACGCATTGGGGATGGACATGTGGTGCACAGCTGCGGGGACTGTGAAGTGGAGGTACCTATGGGCTCCCGGACTATCGCCCATCGGTTCTATGTGATGGACACTGAGGCCTTCGACTTTGTACTGGGGACTGACTTCTTCGTACAGCACTCCCAGATACAATCCCTGACGCTGCAAGCGCCCTACCTCCTCTACGTGGACCACGGCAGTGGCAGAGAGTCTGTGCCACTGGAGCAGTCGGAACATACCTCGAGTTACCTGAGACTATCGAAGGAGGAGCCCTCGAACATGATGGCGGCCTCCAAAACTGAGGACTATCAACTATTGGGGGAAGTCCTAGACCAAGGTCTGAAGGAGTTGGGTTACTCTCGAGAAGACCTGAGTGTGGAGTTGTTCGCCAGCGACAAGCAGCATGTACTGGACCTTTACTGCAGCAAGGGGAAGAACTGCAGCTACAAATTTTACTGGCCCTCTTTCGGGATGGCCTACGGGAACCCCAGGTTCAGTGAACTGGGGAAGGTGCTGACCAAGGTGGCCTTGGAACGTTCCCGTATGGTCCTGTGTTCCCCTGATTGAGGAGCCCATGGGGGCAACGAGTACTGGCGAAACCTCCTGGACAGGCTGACTATCAGCTCTGTTCGTTTGCCTGATGAGGCCATCTACGTGCCTCTGGGACGCAAGACGCCTATTGGGAAGCCCGGATGGGGGAGTATGCTCAGCGTGGTGGACGGAGGTCTTACCTCCATTCCCTGGGAGGATCTGGACCCGACTCTGGTCCAGGCTATACAACGAGAAAGCGACGGACTCGCCTTGGGTGACTTGAAGGATCGCTGACGACCTCAAGATGCTGTTGAGACTACACCCGGAGGAGATGAGTACGTCGTGACTGACACCAACGCTTCCAACTCCCCCTGTCATGTACCTGTTCCTGATGGAGTCCCTGAGTGTGGACTATCTGAGCTACCTAGCTCTATCCACTCAGATGACGAAACTGAGCACGACGCCTTCTTCGTGCAGACCTGTGTGGAGGAAGTGGAGAACGCCGAGTACGTCGCCCCACTGAAACCCCTACTCTCCATGAGGGTGGAAGACCCCGTGGACGAGGAGCTGGACCCTCGATCCAGGCTCAGGGAGTATGTGGATTCCAAGAGGAAGTTGGTGGCGAAAAAGCTATGCTACGCGAAGCCTACCCGCAGCTCATGGCCACTGAAGCAAGGACGTATGGGAGACCTATCCCAATTGAAGGAGGACCTCGAACAGAAGATCACCACCTGGCAAAGGGAGGTAGATCTTAAGCTCATGAAGAGCGTGTGGGGCGCCCATGTGAGGACCCCAGAGGAGGACGACCTCTCGGAGGAATGTGTATGTGAACCCCCTCGAGCGTGCCTATGTTGCCATCGTCCACCGGAGATGGTTGAACAAGACCTTCTGTATGCCTACCAAGGGCTGAAGGACACTACCACAGGCGAAGAGTCGGTGGAGGACAACCTCCCGACATCTATTACTCAGGGGGCAAGCAACTTACACTCTGACGAGGACATGGAGGACAAGATCAAGGTATTGGACCCGCGGGTATAGAAGCTTATAAGGACCTATCTGGAGGTGTGCGGAGAACTACCCCCTCCAGCCTCATGTGACAAGCTGGTACAGATGGACCTCAAGCTGAAACCCGAGTTCGTGGGTCACAAGATCCGGAGGAGACCCTATCCAGCTCCTAAAGAGCAGGCCGACGAGATCGAGCGACAGATACAAGAATGTATCGACGCTGGCCTAGTCCTGGAGTACAATGACGGGGACTACCCCCTACACTGCAGCCCCTGTTTCCTGGTGGCTAAACCTGGGTCTACAGCCAAACGGCTGGTAGTGGACTACGGAGAGCTGAACAAGAAAACGCTGAACCACTCAGGGTCCATTCCCAATATGGAGTCTACCCTGCAGAAGATAGCCTCCTGTCGCTACAAGACCAAAATGGACAAGAGGAGCGGATTCTGGCAAGTGGACCTGACGCCCAACGCACAGGAACTACTGGCCTTCATCACCCCTCAGGGGAGGGTGTTCAAGTGGAAGGTCATGCCGTTTGGCGTGGCTAACGCACCCGCTCTATTCCAAGAGCTGATGAACAAGATCTTGTCCATCCTACGAAGGAGACCTAAGGTGCAGGAGCTCATATCCCGTGGTGCCCAGATGGAGGCTCACATCGACGATGTATGCCTCGGGACCAATACCCAGGAGGATCACCTAATCCTCTTGGGTGAGTTCTTTGCGGTCTGCCAGGAGAACCACACACGACTCAAGCTGGAGAAGTGTGAGTTCATGCAGGAGACCATGCAGTACCTGGGGTTTGATGTTGGCCATGGGTGGTGGACCCCAGCGGCCTCTAAGGCCAAACCCCTGATGGATGCCAAGGTACGACACGAAGACCCCAAGAAAGGACTTCATGATGTACGCAGTTTCATTGGGGCGTGCAACTTCTATCGCCGCCACATCAAAAACTTCACCTACACCAGCGCCGTTCTGACGGACTTGATCAAGAAGAGTACTACTTGGCGCTGGGGCCCACAAGAGCAACAAGCGTTTGAAGAGCTCAAAGACAAGGTAGCCAACGCTAAGTGCTTGGGCGTGCCTAGGGCACAAGGGGAGATTATCCTGGTGACCGACGCCAGCAATGTGGGCGGTGGTGGAACGTTGTTCCAATGGCAAGCACTAGAGAAGGAGGAGTTCGACTCGGCCATTTCCCAATGGGGGACGGAAGGTCTCAGCCGAGATGGAACCCTCAAGCACTGCTACCCTGACGACAAGTGGGGCCTAGTACCTCTGGGCCACTGGAACTGGAAGTGGAACCAGGCCAGGGGGAACTACTCCACCTATGAGCAGGAATTGCTCGCGGGTATGCTGGTGCTATCCTCGGAAGCACGACTGTTGGGGAGTAACCCTGTGGTCTGGCTGTGCGACCAAGAACCGGTCCGCAGTTTCCAGAAGGGCCCCCCACCTGAGAAGGCCAAGCTACGGCGCTGGTGGACCTACCTCAGCCAACTACGGCCGACGGTACACCATATCCAGGGAGTGAAGAACGAGTGTGCCGACTACATCAGCCGCAACAACGTCGACGCCCTGATTGGTGCCCGGTCTGAAGCGCTGGCTAAGGAGGCGTTCAGCCGTATGGACGTCCACTTGGACCTCAACATGACGATGATACGCCCCCTGGATGGACTCCAACAATCGGAGTACCTGAAGGAGTTTGGGGATATCTACGAGCGCCTGGAGAAACGCCTTGAACCCCTCCTGGTCAACCAAGACTAGTGGAAGAGGGACAAGAGCTACCTCTGGCACGAGGACCGCATTGTGGTGCCTAGTGACAGAGTCCCAGCGCTCCTGAAGTGGACCCATGAGTCCAGCGGTCATGTGGGTGCTGACCGCACCCTGAGGCTGTTCAAGCAGTGGTTCCACACTACATGGACTGACGACCAACTGCGGAAAACCCTCCAGCCTATCGTGGATAAGTGCCCGTGCAGGTCCTGTAAACCAGGGGATATCAGGGACAGAGGTCTCTACTCGACCCTGCCCATCCCTCACTGTGCCAACAGTGTTCTATACGTGGACTACACGGAGATGCCGAAGTTCGGGGGCTATGACTTCGCCCTCGTGGTAACCTGTGGGTTGACCAGGTTTACCAGGGTGTTCCCATGTACCAAGCACATTACCGGGGAGGAGACTATCAAGATACTCCTGGAGGAGTGGTTTTGTGTCTATGGGGCGCCCAAGGAGATCAACTCCGATGAGGACGTACGAGTACGCTCAGATACTGGCTGGTACAAGAGGGTCCTGAGATCCCTCAATGTCCAGGTGTCTACGGGGATTCCCTACTCTCACACGAGCAACCCCCTATGTGAGCGACAGATCCGTGTCCTGAAGGAGAATGTAAGGATATGGTGCAAAACTGAACGCACCAGAGACTGGGTGAGACTACTCCCCGTCATATCCTTGATGATGAACTCCAAAGAGAGTTCAGCTACTGGCTACTCGCCCCATGAGCTATTCCTAGGGCGCCCGGCATGGTTCCTACATGCCCCCTATCCAGAGGACACCCATTCTTCTGTGGGTGAATGGGTCGAAGAGCAACAAGCGAAGGTGGACAAGGCCAAGGCTATGCTCCGGAGAGTGAGGGAGCGTCATTGGAACAAGAAGAACAAGCACCGAGTACCGGCCACCTACCAAGAAGGGGACTGGGTGCTGGTGCACCACAGTCGACTACCCGCCTGGCCACGCTCTACCAGCGATGACCAATACTTCGGGCCGTACAAGATTCTATCAGTGGATGGACACCGTATCACCGTGCGGTGTTCTCCCCGTCTAGGGGGGACCCTGGTGTGCGCTGCTCAACAGCTGAAGCGTTACCATGATCCTGAAGACCTCTGTGGGGAGGAGTGGGAGCTGAACGACGAGGAAATCGCCGCTCTGGACCTACAAGGGGCTGCCAGCCCTATGGAAGTTGAAGGTGAACTCCCCGACATGAACGCCGAGGAGATGGCTAAGGAGGGCTTCTACCTGGTGAAGTCTGTCCTACGCCACCGCTATCGCCAGGGTTGGCGCTTCCTCACCCTCTGGGAAGGGTTTGGAGTCGAAGAGGCCATCTGGGAGCCCTTCTCTGCATTTGTTCTACCTGAGGGACGCCTAAACTCAGTTCTGGTTGACTACTTGTCCCAGAACAACCTTGGTGAGTTGCTGAGGCTCGCTGAGACGCTTGCCTCCAAGACTAAAGCTAGGGACTGAACCTTACCCTTACCTGCTAAAGCGTATGTGTGAGTGTGCTATTCCTAAGGTCCTGAGAGCAAGCCGCAGAAGTGGTGTCCTAATTATACCCAAGTCTGCACGCTTGCTAAACCTGGAGGGTTGGCTTATTGATGCCACGGGGTACGCCCCGGGTCTCCCCTCCCCTAAGCGCCCAATTTCTGTGCTGGCGCAAAACCTTTGGGGAATACCCAGCGTACTAATCCAGGTATTGTTTTCCCTACCTATCTGTCTACTACAGGGAGGGGTGGCCAAAAGCAATGAAGGCTTGAAAACGCCGTTTTGCTAAGTGGCCAAAACACTGACCTAACCACTGCCACAGCCCACCAACCCTGCTAAAATTGCGGGAAACGGGTGGGACAGTGACACACGCACTACAGGTCCTACACACCCTACAGTGGCACCATAATGGTGGGCGAGCACTGCTGCAACTGGCTCAAGCCCCCACTCAGGACTACCACTCCTACACGCACACTCTACTGGGTGTTGCTGAAGAACATGTCGTGGGTCCTAGCGACCCTCCTGTGAAGAAGACAAGAGAACACAGCGCTGCTAAGCAACTGTGGCCTAACAGGGGACGCCACAACGTGTTTCCCCTGCTTGGGCTTGGAGGGAAGAGGTGCTCTTTTTGCGTGCAACGCGCAGATGTCGATGGAGTCGGACTCCCTGCTCTGCCACAGGCAGAGGGGAGTTATCTGTTTGTGTGATCTGCGCCCTTGTTTAGCAGGGCATGAAAAAAATGGTATGCTGCTGCACCAATCACCCTACCTGCCAACCTGTAAAGCAAAGGCAAATGAAGGCGTGTTTGCGGCGGAGGAACCAAGCCACACTCCCCGTATTATACGGTTCTCAGTGTGACCTATAATACACTGTCCGCAAACGCGCTGAAGATCAGCTCCCCTGTCAAGCAAGCAAGCGTTAAGGGACTCCTCAGGTTCTCTTAAAGAACCTACCGAGGAGCCCCTGGGTAGCCTAAAGAAGGTTTACCGTGCCCACTTCGCGTGGCCTACCCTTTAATGCGTGTGTGACTGCGCGAGCATGCACGACTCTCTTGGGCAAACCTGCCCATCTTCACCGCAATCTCGAACTCCACCAGGGGTTGGCCCCACCTGGGCGTACCTACCTTACCTACTGCTGGAGAGTGAAGCAAGGTGAGGAGAAAAACGGGGCGCACGCGAAGAACGTTGCTGTGCACTTGTGTGTATGTCTAATCACCCTGATCTGACCTCTAATCTTCTGCAATCTTTCTAATCAATCCCTCTATCGCGTCCTATCGTTGTTAGCGCTGCTACAAGACTCGTTCACGGAGACACGAGACGATCAATGTGTATGCGGCATACGAGACGAGCATACCTGTAGTTTATACCTGATTCATTGAAGTCTTTTCGTTGATTTTCGAATTCTTGGATTTTTGATACTTCTATTAGTGTGGGTGGAATCTGTATGTTTATTTATTAATGTGTGTCTCGTCATTTTCAAGACTACGTGAGACATACGTTTATAATGCCATTATTTCTGCATTTTCCGGCGCTTCGCTAGGAGCCGCTCCTGCGCGCCGCCTTTTTATGCGTAGGAATTTCTTGTTTTAAAATATCTAGAGATGACTATAATTTTTATAAAAATGTGCTTCTGATGCAAAATTGAAATCTGCTCAGGTGTGTTGTCTTAGAAAAATTCTAGGCCGTCATTTGACGGATTTTGGTGTCGTCGCTTCGTTTTTGCGTGGATTCGTCCATAATTCTCCCATTCCTGCCTCTGCAGATACCCACGCGCAGCCTCGCTGAGTAGGCCGTGTTCGGGCCGAAACGCAGCAGCCTGGAGAGACTGAGCAGAACCCAAGACCCCACCAAGGGGCAATTTAATTTTTTCACGACTCCCTTCGCCCTAAGACAGGTCACAGGTCGCCAGCAGGTTTACGAGAACCCATGCGAGTGTGTATATTGTGTCTTGCTTTGGGCTTGTGTCGCGCTGCGTCTTGGAGGGAGGGATGCACATGCACATGTTTTGGCATGCTCCCAAACTAACCCAACCAAGCCACAGGAGCCCCGGCAGCGCCATGAGCGCTGAGTCTTCTGTAGGAAATGTTACAAACAGAGCAGCAAAAGAGCGCCAGCCATGGTGAGCGCCCATTTTTCGGTGTGAGGGAAACTATAGGTATTTTAAAGTACATGTGGAAACCAAGGAAAGGCCAAGAAAAAATCCCTTTTTCCTAAAATGCGACAGTGGTGGCCACCACAGCACAAGGGGGGAGTAAGAAAAAGTGCTTTTCCAATGCTTTGAGGCATACTCTAGTTGTATTAGAAATGCACTGAGCATCCAGGCATTTCTATCTTAGTATTGGTCCCACCAAAACTGGTGATAACACATTTTGACCTATGGAACCAAACACCCAATCAGGATATGGAGTGGACCCCTTAATCCCCTTTCAATGTGAGGCAAATCATCTTTTCCTGAGTTGACTGAGAACTGAGATATCCAAGGCAGAGCCTATGAATTTATCTATGTTTTTCCATGAATACTTAGCTGTCCTAGTGGTATGCACCCTAGGGGGCTGGGCACCTCTTTTTGAGAGGTCCTGGGTTCAATTCCTGGTCAGCCTAGCTAAGTAGGAAGTTCCCATGTGACATGGCAGTGACCTCATCGCCACATGCCCTGCCACCTCAGCACATATGGGACCCAAAACAAAGAGTGCACATGTCCTGAGATGGCACTATGGAGATAGAGTGACCATGGGGCAGTTTTCCAACTCTTTTCCGAAACATTTCAGCTATCTTTGTGAATATGCATTCCGATTTGACCTGAGTTGCAGTATCTGTGAATATCCTTTCATCTTTCACTGTTTACACTGCAGCCCTTCATGCTTTGATCCTGATTCTCTTCTCCTTGCACACCTCTTGCTTGGGTTATCCTGGATTGACTGTATTTCAGCAAACAAAAGGTTTTCATCTCCAAAAACAAGCAGCAGGAAACCCTACACCAGCAGCAAGCAGGAGGAGAGACAAAAACACAGTGTTGAAACCACTATAAACTTTTCTAGCAGGGGGGGATCTTCGGCTAGCCAAGTGAGTGCTTTGGACAGAGCATCCTTCAACTGTCGTTGGCGCTGGGGGAGTGCATTTTTAAACGCCAAAACGCGCTGGGGTTTTGTTTCGCCTGTGATGGGTGTAGTCGTGGCTTTGTACAAGGTTGAGGGCACCAGAAATTTGGTGAAGTTTCGTTTGTCTCCTGGGTGGGAGCACTGGGCCCACCAGATGCTTGCTACCTGGTTGAAGGGCGGAGGCCACGCATGTATGAAGCTTTGCACAATGTGGTCAGCGCTGGGGCAATGGGGCAAGAAGGAGGCTACATCGAGGGGGTGTGACTGTGAGCATTTGTGGCAAATCCGGGGGGTCAAGTCGTTGTGGAATGCATATGTAAGAAAATTCATGTTGCCTGATGACCATTTGAAGGGGAGTCCGGAGAATCACGATGAGTGATTGTAGAAGAAAAGACTGGACGGCACGTGGATGTTGTAGTGGTGGTGACGGGGGATGAGGGCCCTCGATACAGAGGTGGTCAGGCGATGACAGACAGGCAAGCTACCGAATGAAACAGTTCCCAGGGGGGGTGATGGCAGTAACTCAGGAGAGGATGATGAGCTGTATGCAATCCACTTGGAGAACAGATCCGAACATTCATTCCCCTGAAATCCTGCATGTCCTGTGATCCATGCAAATTGTGTTGACACAAATGTAGGCATTTGAGCTTGGAGAGAAGAGTAAGCCTTAACCCGTGTGCCATGCGATGAGCGTGATGCCATCACGTAGGATTGGACATTCGCAGTGCGAATCACTTGTTCGTTATCTCCAAGAAAAATGCACTGCACGGGTTGGTTCAGGGAGGATACCCATCGAAGAAACATAATGCCGGCCCAGTACTCAGATCCCTCAGAGGAATGGTAGGGAGATGGGAGGCACAAAACACCAGCCCCAAAGCACTAGCCCCGCACAAGGTGAATGTGATAGTCTAGACCTGTCCCAGTTGTCAAAGGCAACAAATTCTCAAATGAAGGAATGAGGGTTACGTGCAAAGGGTGGTGAGAGGGACGTGATTTAATATATTTCCATTGGAATGTACGTACTATTTTCAAACGGGTCTATTTATTTATTTTTGGGGTCACTACTTTTTTATGTCAACACAGGCCCCGTGAACACTTCACGTGTGATCTCTAAGAAGCCGTGATGGAGGAGGTGAGGACGCCCGAGAGGAGGCAGCATGAAGCGGGAATGGTCGTCGGACACACACCAAACCAAATCAAATCAAACACACGACAAGCCACACCAAGCCCAGGAACAGTCACACCACTCGCATGACCAGCCGCATCCAGCGCACGACCGCTTTTGGAGGTGGTACGAGGGGAAGGAAGCAAGCGACTCAGGTGAACGGGAGCAGAGGGACGCACCGGAAAGGCCGAGATAGTTGCCCAAGTCGTGGAGAGAGGGAGAACACTACTTCAGCCAAGGGGTAAAAGAGCTATGTCTGAGGGAGATGAGAGATTACGTGAGAGGACCGTTGAGTTGAAAGTTTGAGTTACTTGCGTCTCATGGAGATGCGTGGCCTACGAGGCATACCTTGATGGTCACAAGTACCACTACTTGGAATCTGAGGGAGCGTTTTGTCAAACGCCCCAGACACACTGGCATGTATAACCGTTATGCCTTGCAGAGAAGGTTTGCCATCTAGTGCGGTCTACTGGGGGGACTTCCCAAGGTGAGGATAAACTTGGGGCTAGAGATAAGATACTTAAAACAAAGGTAGCGCGCCGAGCATGCGCCGGGCGCGCGCCAGGCAGAAATTCCCCCTATGTCGCCCGTGTAAATCTTGCTGCTAGGTCCGCCACCAAAATGAATTCCCGCCCCCAAAACAATTTAACTCCCTGACCTGTCGACCGCCACGTTAACTTTCTGGCCTAATCTGCCGCCAAAATAGATTCCACGAGCGTTGGTTGCCAAAATGAATTTCCAGCTGGGTCCACTGCTTGAGGACTTTCTTGCTGGGGCTGCCAAAATAAATTTCCGGCCGGGTCTGCCGCGAAGAGAAATTTCAGGGTGCGGTGCTCAGATAAATTTCTGGCTGGGTCCACTGCTGAAATAAGTTCCCGGCTGGGTCTGCCGTAATGGTACAGGGCAGGAAGAATGAAGGGTGGGATGTAGCTTTTGTGGCCTCTTGGGAGGAGACGGACGGCCTGTCTCACGCAGGATTTCGGGTTTGGTTTGGGGAGTAGAAAAGTTTATAGTGTTTTCAGCACTGTGTTTTTGCTTCTCCTGCTGCTTGTTGTTGCTGTAGGGTGTCCTGCTGCTGGTTTTGGATGATGAAAAGCTTTTGTTTGTTGAAATACAGTAAAGCCAACTCAATCCAGGATAGCCCAAGCCAATAGTATGCAAGGAGAAGGTAATTCAGGATCAAAGCATGAAGGGCTGCAGTGTAAACAGTGAAAGATGATTAGATATTCACAGAAACTGCAACTCAGGATACAAATGAATGCATATTCACAGAGATAGCTGAAATGTTTTGGGAAAAGAGTTAGAAAACTGCCTCAGGATCACTCTCTCTCCATAGTGCCATCTTAGGAGATGTGCACTCTTTGTTTTGGGTCCCATATGTGCTGAGGTGGCATGGTATGTGGCGATGAGGTCACTGCCATGTCACATGGGATCTTCCTACTTAGTTAGGCTGACCAGGAATTGAACCCAGGACCTCTCAAAAAGAGGTGCCTAACCCCCTATGGTGCATACCACTAGGGCAGATAAGTATTCATGGAAAAACATAGATAAATTCATAGGCTCTACCTTAGGTATGTCAGTGCTCAGTCAACTCAGGAAAAGATGTTTTACTTCTGATTGAAAGGGGATTAAGGGGTCCACTCCATATCCTGATTGGGTGTTTGGTTCCATAGGTCAAAATGTGTTCTCACCACTTTTGGCTGGACCAATACTAAGATAAAAATGCATGGATGCTCAGTGCATCTCTAATACAACTAGAGTATGTCCTAAAGCAATGGAAAAGCACTTTTTCTTACTCCCCCCCTGTGCTGTGGTGGCCACCACTGTCGCATTTTAGGAAAAAGGGAATTTTTCTTGGCCTTTCCTTGGTTTCCACATCTACTTTAAAATACCTACAGTCTCCCTCACACTGAAAAATGGGCGCTCACCATGGCTGGCGTCCTTTTGCTGCTCTGATTGTACAGTTTCCTACAGAAGACTCAGCGCTCATGGCGCTGCCGGGGCTCCTGTGGCTTGGTTGGGTTAGATTGGGAGCATGCCAAACATGTGCATATGCATCCCTCCTTCCAAGACGCAGCGTCGACACAACCCAAACGCAAGACCCATTATACACACTCGCATGGGTTCTCGTAAACCTACTGGCGACCTGTGACCTGTCTTAGGGCGAAGGGAGTCGAAAAAGATATTAATTTGCCCCTTGGTGGGGTCTTGGTTCTGCTCAGTCTCTCCAGGCACCTGCGTTTCGGCCCGAACACGGCCTACTCAGCGAGGCTGCGCGTGGGCATCTGCAGAGGCAGGAAGGGGAGGAATTTGGACGAATCCACGCAAAAACGAAGCGACGACACCAAAATCCGTCAAATGACGGCGTAGAATTTTTCTGAAACGACACACCTGAGCAGAATCCAATTGTGCATCTTCAGCACATTTTTATAGAAATTATAGTCATCTCTGGATTTTTTAAATCCAGAAATTCATACGCACAAAATGGCGGCGCGCAGGAGCGGCTCCTAGCGAAGCGCCGGAAAATGGAAAAATAATGGAATTATAAACGTATGTATCACGTAGTCTTGAAAATGACGAGACACACATTAATAAACAAACATACAGATTCCACCCACACTAATAGAAGCTTCAAAAATTCAAGAATTCGAAAATCAATTGAAAAGACTTCAATGAATCAGGTAGAAACTACAGGTATGCTTGTCTTGCATGCCGCATACACATTGCTCGTTTCGTGTCTCCGTGAACGAGTCGTGTAGCAGCGCTAACAACGATAACCACGATAGGACGCGGTAGAGGGATTGATTAGAAAGATTGCAGATGATTAGCGGTCAGATCAGGGTGATTAGTCATACACACAAGTGCATAGCAACGTTCTTCGCGTGCGCCCCTTTTGTTCTCTCACCTTGCTTCACTTCCCAGCGGTAGGTAAGGTAGGTACGCCCAGGCGGGGCCACCCCCTGGTGGAGTCAAGATTGTTGTGGAGATGAGCAGGTTTGCCCAACGTGATTGTGCATAGTCGTGCATGCACACACGCATTAAAGGGTAGGCCACGCGAAGTGCGCACGGTAAACCTTGTTTAGGCTACCCAGGGGCTCCTCGGTACGTTCTTTAAGAGAACCTGAGGAGTCCCTTAACGCTTGCTTGCTTGATAAGGGTAGCTGCTCCATGCAGCGTGTTTGCGGACAGCGTATTATAGGGCACACTGAGAAGGGTATAATACCTGGAGTGTGCCTTGGTTCCTCTGCCGCAAACGCCCTTTCATTTGCCTTTGTTTTACAGGTGGGCAGGTAGGGTGAGTGGTGCAGCAGCATTTTTTTATGCCCTGCTAAACAGGGGCGCAGATCACACAAACAAGTTACTCCGCTCCGCCTGTGGCAGAGCAGGGAGTCCGACTTCATCGACATCTGCGCCTTGCACACGAGAGCACTCCTTCCCTCCAAGCCCTTGCAGGGGAAACGCGTTGTGGCGTCCCCTGTGAGGCCACAGTTGCTTAGCAGCGCTGTGTTCTCTTGTCATTTCACAGGTGGGTCGCTAGGACCCTCGAGAACTTCCTCTTCGCAACGCCAAGTAGAGTGTGCGTGTAGGAGTGGTAGTCCTGCGTGGGGGCTAGAGCCAGTTGCCCAGCGCTCGCCCACCAGGATGGTGCCACTGTAGGGTGTGTAGGACCTGTAGGGGGCGTGTCACTGTCCCACCCTTTTCCTGCAATTTTAGCTGGGTTGGTGGGCTGTGACAGTGGTTAGGTTAGTGTTTTGGCCACATAGCAAACAGGCGTTTTGCATGCCTTCATAGCTTTTGGCCACCCCTCCCTGTAGTAGACAGGTAGGTAGGGAAAACAATACCTGGATTAACACTCTGGGTATTCCCCCAAGGTTTTGCGCCAGCACAGAAATTGGGCGCATAGGGGAGGGGAGACCCGGGGCGTACCCCGTGGCATCAATAAGCCAACCCTCCAGGTTCAGCAAGGGCGCAGACTTGGGTATAATTAGGACACCACTTCTGCGGCTTGCTCTCAGGACCTTAGGACTAGCACACTCACACATACGCTTTGGCAGGTAAGAGTAAGGTTCAGTCCCTAGCTTTATTCTTGGAGGCAAGCGTCTCAGCGAGCCTCAACAACTCACCAAGGTTGTTCTGGGACAAGTAGTCAACCAGAACTGAGTTTAGGCGTCCCTCAGGTAGAACAAATGCAGAGAAGGGCTGGCAGGTGGCCTCTTCGACTCCAAACCCTTCCCAGAGGGTGAGGAACCGCCAACCCTGGCGATAGCCGTGGCGTAGGACAGACTTCACCAGGTAGAAGCCCTCCTTAGCCATCTCCTCGGCGTTCATGTCGGGGAGTTCACCTTCAACTTCCATAGGGCTGGCAGCCCCTTGTAGGTCCAGAGCGGCGATTTCCTCGTCGTTCAGCTCCCACTCCTCCCCACAGAGGTCTTCAGGATCATGGTAGCGCTTCAGGTGTTGAGCGGCGTACACCAGGGTCCCCCCTAGACGGGGAGAACACCGCACGGTGATACGGTGTCCATCCACAGATAGGATCTTGTACGGCCCGAAGTATGGGTCATCGCTGGTAGAGCGTGGCCAGGCGGGTAGTCGACTGTGGTGCACCAGCACCCAGTCCCCTTCTTGGTAGGTGGCCGGTACACGGTGCTTGTTCTTCTTGTTCCAATGACGCTCCCTCACTCTCCGGAGCATAGCCTTGGCCTTGTCCACCTTCGCTTGTTGCTCTTCGACCCATTCACCCACAGAAGAATGGGTGTCCTCTGGATAGGGGGCATGTAGGAACCATGCCGGGCGCCCCATGAATAGCTCATGTGGCGAGTAGCCAGTAGCTGAACTCTCTTGGGAGTTCATCATCAAGGATATGACGGGGAGTAGTCTCACCCAGTCTCTGGTGCGTTCAGTTTTGCACCATATCCTGACGTTCTCCTTCAGGACACGAATCTGTCGCTCACATAGGGGGTTGCTCGTGTGAGAGTAGGGAATCCCCGTAGACACCTGGACATTGAGGGACCTCAGGACCCTCTTGTACCAGCCAGTATCTGAGCGTACTCGTACATCCTCATCGGAGTTGATCTCCTTGGGCGCCCCATAGACACAAAACCACTCCTCCAGGAGTATCTTGATAGTCTCCTCTCCGGTAATGTGCTTGGTACATGGGAACACCCTGGTAAACCTGGTCAACCCACAGGTTACCACGAGGGCGAAGTCATAGCCCCCGAACTTCGGCATCTCCGTGTAGTCCACGTATAGAACACTGTTAGCACAGTGAGGGATGGGCAGGGTCGAGTAGAGACCTCTGTCCCTGATATCCCCTGGTTTACAGGACCTGCACGGGCACTTGTCCACGATAGGCAGGAGCGTCTTCCGCAGCTGGTCGTCAGTCCACGTAGTGTGGAACCACTGCTTGAACAGCCTCAGGGTACGGTCAGCACCCACATGACCACTGGACTCATGGGTCCACTTCAGCAGCGCTGAGACTCGGTCACTAGGCACCACGATGCGGTCCTCGTGCCAGAGGTAGCTCTTGTCCCGCTTCCACTGGTCTTGGTTGACCAGGAGGGGTTCAAGGCGTTTCTCCAGGCGCCGGTAGATATCCCCAAACTCCTGTAGGTACTCCGATTGTTGGAGTCCATCCAGGGGGCGTATCATGGTCATGTTCAGGTCCAGGTGTACGTCCATACGGCTGAACGCCTCCTTAGCCAGCGCTTCAGACCGGGCACCAATCAGGGCGTCGAAGTTGTTGCGGCTGATGTAGTCGGCACACTCGTTCTTCACTCCCTGGATATGGTGTACCCTCAGCCGTAGTTGACTGAGGTAGGTCCACCAGCGACGTAGCTTGGCCTTCTCAGGTGGGGGGCCCTTCTGGAAACTGCGGACCGGTTCTTGGTCGCATAGCCAGACCACAGGGTTACTCCCCAACAGTCGTGCTTGTGAGGATAGCACCAGCATACCCGCGAGCAGTTCCTGCTCATAGGTGGAGTAGTTCCCCCTGGCCTGGTTCCACTTCCAGTTCCAGTGGCCCAGAGGTACTAGGACCCACTTGTCGTCAGGGTAGCTGTGCTTGAGGGTTCCATCTCGGTTGAGACCTTCCGTCCCCCATTGGGAAATGGCCGAGTCGAACTCCTCCTTCTCTAGTGCTTGCCACTGGAACAACGTTCCACCACCGCCCACATTGCTGGCGTCGGTCACCAGGATAATCTCCCCTTGTGCCCTAGGCACGCCCAAGCACTTAGCGTTGGCTACCTTGTCTTTGAGCTCGTCAAACGCTTGTTGCTCTTGTGGGCCCCAGCGCCAAGTAGTACTCTTCTTGATCAAGTCAGTCAGTACCGCGCTGGTGTAGGTGAAGTTTTTGATATGGCGGCGATACAAGTTGCACGCCCCAATGAAACTGCGTACATCATGAAGTCCTTTCTTGGGGTCTTCGTGTCGTACCTTGGCGTCCATCAGGGGTTTGGCCTTAGAGGCCGCTGGGGTCCACCACCCATAGCCAACGTCAAACCCCAGGTACTGCATGGTCTCCTGCATGAACTCACACTTCTCCAGCTTGAGTCGTGTGTGGTTCTCCTGGCAGACCGCAAAGAACTCACCCAAGAGGATTAGGTGATCCTCCTGGGTATTGGTCCCGAGGCATACATCGTCGATGTGAGCCTCCATCTGGGCCCCACGGGATATGAGCTCCTGCACCTTAGGTCTCCTTCGTAGGATGGACAAGATCTTGTTCATCAGCTCTTGGAACAGAGCGGGTGCGTTAGCCACGCCGAATGGCATGACCTTCCACTTGAATACCCTCCCCTGAGGGGTGATGAAGGCCAGTAGTTCCTGCGCGTTGGGCGTCAGGTCCACTTGCCAGAATCCACTTCGCTTGTCCATCTTGGTCTTGTAGCGACAGGAGGCTATCTTCTCCAGGGTAGACTCCATATTGGGAATGGACCCTGAGTGGTTCAGCGTCTTCTTGTTCAGCTCTCCATAGTCCACTACCAGCCGTTTGGCTGTAGACCCAGGTTTAGCCACCAGGAAACAGGGGCTGCAGTGTAGGGGGTAGTCCCCGTCCTTGTACTCCAGGACTAGGCCAGCGTCGATACATTCTTGTATCTGTCTCTCGATCTCGTCGGCCTGCTCTTTAGGAGCTGGATAGGGTCTCCTCCGAATCTTATGACCCACGAACTCGGGTTTCAGCTTGAGGTCCATCTGTACCAGCTTGTCACATGACGCTGGAGGGGGTAGTTCTCCAAACACCTCCAGATAGGTCCTTATCAGCTTCTGTACCCGCGGGTCCAATACCTTGATCTTGTCCTCCATATCCTCGTCGGAGTGTAAGTTGCTTGCCCCTTGAATAGACGTCGGGAGGTGGTCCTCAACCGACTGTTCGCCCGCGGTAGCATCCTTCAGCCCTTGGTAGGCATACAGAAGGTCTTGCTCAACCATCTCCGGTGGACGATGGCAACATAGGCACGCTTTAGGGGGTTCACATACACATTCCTCCGAGAGGTCGTCCTCCTCTGGGGTCCTCACATGGGCACCCCATACGCTCTTCATGAGCTTGAGATCTACCTCCCTTTGCCAGGTGGTGATCTTCTGTTCGAGGTCCTCCTTCAATTGGGATAGGTCTCCCATACGTCCTTGCTTCAGTGGCCACGAGCTGCGGGTAGGCTTCGCGTAGCATAGCTTTTTCGCCACCAACTTCCTCTTGGAATCCACATACTCCCTGAGCCTGGATCGAGGGTCCAGCTCTTCATCCACGGGGTCTTCCACCCTCATGGAGAGTAGGGGTTTCAGTGGGGCGACGTACTCGGCGTTCTCCACTTCTTCCACCGCAGTCTGCACGAAGAAGGCGTCGTGCTCAGTTTCGTCGTCTGAGTGGATAGAGCTAGGTAGCTCAGATAGTCCACACTCAGAGACTCCATCAGGAACAGGTACATGACAGGGAGAGTTGGGGGCGTTGGTGTCAGTCACGACGTACTCATCTCCTCCGGGTGTAGTTTCAACAGCATCTTGAGGTCGTAGGCGATCCTTCAAGTCACCCAAGGCGAGTCCATCGCTTTCTCGTTGTATAGCCTGGACCAGAGTAGGGTCCAGGTCTTCCCAGGGGATGGTGGTAAGACTTCCGTCCACCACGCTGAGCATACTCCCCCATCCGGGCTTCCCAATGGGCGTCTTGCGTCCCAGAGGCACGTAGATGGCCTCATCAGGTAACCGCACAGAGCTGATAGTCAGCTTGTCAAGGAGGGTTCGCCAGTACTCGTTACCCCCATGGGCTCCCCAATCGGGGGAACACAGGACCATACGGGAACGTTCCAAGGCCACCTTGGTCAGCACCTTCCCCAGTTCACTGAATCTGGGGTTCCCGTAGGCCATCCCGAAAGAGGGCCAGTAAAATTTGTAGCTGCAGTTCTTCCCCTTGCTGCAGTATAGGTCCAGTACATGCTGCTTGTCGCTGGCGAACAGCTCCACACTTAGGTCTTCTCGAGAGTAACCCAACTCCTTCAGACCTTGGTCTAGGACTTCCCCCAATAGTTGATAGTCCTCAGTTTTGGAGGCCGCCATCATGTTCGAGGGCTCCTCCTTCGATAGTCTCAGGTAACTCGAGGTATGTTCCGACTGCTCCAGTGGCACAGACTCTCTGCCACTGCCGTGGTCCACGTACAGGAGGTAGGGCGCTTGCAGCGTCAGGGATTGTATCTGGGAGTGCTGCACGAAGAAGTCAGTACCCAGTACAAAGTCGAAGGCATCAGTGTCCATCACATAGAACCGATGGGCGATAGTCCTGGAGCCCATAGGTACCTCCACTTCGCAGTCCCCGCAGCTGTGCACCACATGTCCATCCCCCATCCGTATAGCGGCGGTGGTCATGGTGTTCTTCAGGCTCCCACAAGGTAAAATTTTCTTGGCCACTATCGATATTGTGGCTCCAGTATCCAGTACCCCCAGGTATTCACGTCCCCCTAGTCGGATACGTACCCAAAACACCAGGTCTTGGGTGCCACCAGAGCGTCCCCGTCAGAATTCCGCGGGACAGGTCACCTCGAACCCCTTGTTCCGCAATTTGCGGGCCATCCTGATGAAACGGCTTCTCTTCTTGGCGTTGCCGTCGTCACCACCTTCATGCTCACGCTTGGCTCCTTGTTCTTGCTGGGCCTGCGTCTGTGAGCGTGTGGTAGGTCCAGACTGCCCTCCAGAGGGCTCGGAGTTCCCCCCTGGATTAGGGTTGGGGTTACCTCCGTTCTTGTCCTTGTTCTTGTTGTCGTTCTGGCGATTAGCGCCTCCTCCTCGTCCGCCTTGACCCTTGTCTTGACCACCTTGACCACGTCCTTTCGACTTGCCCTTGCCGGGGTCGTTGCCTTTGGCCTTGCCTCCACCTTTGCCTGAGCTTTTGCCAGGATCTTCCCCCTTAAGCTTCGCCGATAGGCGTTGCTTATGGTAGCACTCGTCCTCATAGTGCTTCCGCTTACCGCAGAATGCACACGTGATGGTGCAGCGGTAATGATCCGGCAGCTTCACCTTGGCGCCGGTGATCTTTTCCTGCTGCTTCCCCTGGACTACAAAGCAGTCTCGCTGCTCGCAGTCGGAGGCATGCTGCAGGTGGCCCTGTTCATCTCTGGCATCACACCAGAATAGCTCCTTCACGTTCTCCATTAGGCGGGCGTGGGCGTGTTTGGGGGTCGTCCCCTGCCCAGGTCGGGACCCTTGGTACCCTTTGCCTCCAGAACCTCCACCACCAGGACGGTAGTGGTTCAGGTGTTGGTCGCTCTCCTTCTCGAGCGCCATCTCCAGGAGCAGCACGCATAGATCCTCGTAGCGGAGGGATCTAGCCTTGCGCTCAGCCGTCAGACGGCACTCGTCCCATAGCTCACGGGGGAGCTTGGAGCACAACCAAAACAGCAGGTCGTCGCTGCTGTAGGAACTGGGCGTCAGTCGTCCAGCCCAGTGGTCCAGGTCCGCCAACAGCTCGGAGACCCTGCCGGGTTTGGGGTTGTTCGGCAGGACGGGCAGGTTCTGGATCTCGGCCCTGATGGAGAGGTCGGTCTCGTAGGTTGGGTACTGCCTCTCCAGGGCAACCAACACGTCGGCAAAGGTGGCGGAGTTGGTGACGATCTGCCTGACCTGCTTCTCCAGGTACTTCGTCTTGCAGCACTGCAGGAGCAGGTCGCACTTCACTCGCCCACTCGCGTGGGTTTGGCCGGTCAGTCGTAGGAACCGGCCAAAGTTCTCAGCGAACTCGCTGAGGTCCTTGCCTGTGAATTCAGGCAGGTTCACCACTATCTTGGAGGTGGCAATAGCCTTCGCCTCCTGAGCTCTGCGTCCTTCAGGGCGTCGGGTCTTCTTCTTCTTCTTCTTCTTCTTCTTACCCTTGGGGTCCTCGGGGTCCTCAGGGTCTTCGTCATCCGATGGCGAAGAAGAAGTCATCGAAGGCGGCCCATCATCAGAGGGGTCTCCGCCTAGATCACTGGAGCCATAAGGCTCCACGTCCACCATAGCCCTTAGGGCTGTCAGCCCCAGTTGGTCCAGCTCGGCCCTCGTCGAGTTAGTGACGTGACTGTAGGGCGGCTGGGCTGTCCTCGGGACGAATGGACTTCTCGGTACTGCTGCAGGAGTCGGCATCGGTCGGCTCCTCAGGCTCCCCAGGGTATTCGTCAACCCTGCCGCCAGGTGGTTAGCCTGTACTCGGTGGGGTGACATTCCCACTGTCGTAGGTGACGCATGGGACGGGATCATCAGGGGCTGCAGTTTCTCCCTGATCTCTTGCGTGAGGTCGCTCACGATTTGCGAAGTGGCTCCTCGGAGCACCTCATTGATCTCCGACCGCGTCAGGGACCTGTTGGAGGATCTTCCCGATCCTCTACTCCTGCCTCCCAGAGACTCTGGTCCTCTCCTCAACCCACTCAGGGGTGCATACCCAGGTGCACACCCAGGAGCATACCCAGGAACTTCCATGTAGGTTCCAGTGGCGTGGAGTGGATGGGGATGGTCAGCCGCATACCAACGCGGCGCAGAGCTGGAAGCCACCGGCTCACTGGCAGTAGTTGCCTCAAGGAGCGCAGTGGTAGGTGGGCCCATGCCATAGGCGGGGTAGTGAGGCATGCCAGTAAAGCCTGTGCCCTCTGCCATAGGCTGGTTGGTTGTGGAAGTGGATGTAGCGGCGGCTGGGAGTGTGGTGGTTATGGGAGAGGGTGATGCATGGAGGCCAGAAGCGCTTGGTGCGCCTTCGAAGGTAGGGACATCCGTCGGGTCTTGCCCTTGCTCCTCTCCTTCGTCTGCTCCTTCTCCAGCATCCTTCTCGCTCTCGTTTCCTCTCTTCCTCTTCACAGGCTGAGGCTGAGAGACCATTTCCTTCACCGACAGGGCCCCGAAGGCCGTCTGGAGGCCATCCAGGGAGTCCTCCGCCGTATCCATTGGCCCATGTAAGGGCTCCACCGAAGGTACAGCGTCAGGCGCCGGCCTTGCTGGTGCCTCAGGCGCTGGCGCTGTGTTCACATCGGCGTCCACTCTTCCTGGATCCATCTTAATCCACCCTTCTGCTTATGTTTGCCTGCTCGGAGCACTGGTTGTACGGCGCGGGGTCGCTGCCGGTGCACAGAGACAGGCTGCCTCTGCTACCAGAAAAGTTTATAGTGTTTTCAGCACTGTGTTTTTGCTTCTCCTGCTGCTTGTTGTTGCTGTAGGGTGTCCTGCTGCTGGTTTTGGATGATGAAAAGCTTTTGTTTGTTGAAATACAGTAAAGCCAACTCAATCCAGGATAGCCCAAGCCAATAGTATGCAAGGAGAAGGTAATTCAGGATCAAAGCATGAAGGGCTGCAGTGTAAACAGTGAAAGATGATTAGATATTCACAGAAACTGCAACTCAGGATACAAATGAATGCATATTCACAGAGATAGCTGAAATGTTTTGGGAAAAGAGTTAGAAAACTGCCTCAGGATCACTCTCTCTCCATAGTGCCATCTTAGGAGATGTGCACTCTTTGTTTTGGGTCCCATATGTGCTGAGGTGGCATGGTATGTGGCGATGAGGTCACTGCCATGTCACATGGGATCTTCCTACTTAGTTAGGCTGACCAGGAATTGAACCCAGGACCTCTCAAAAAAAAAGAGGTGCCTAACCCCCTATGGTGCATACCACTAGGGCAGATAAGTATTCATGGAAAAACATAGATAAGTTCATAGGCTCTACCTTAGGTATGTCAGTGCTCAGTCAACTCAGGAAAAGATGTTTTACTTCTGATTGAAAGGGGATTAAGGGGTCCACTCCATATCCTGATTGGGTGTTTGGTTCCATAGGTCAAAATGTGTTCTCACCACTTTTGGCTGGACCAATACTAAGATAAAAATGCATGGATGCTCAGTGCATCTCTAATACAACTAGAGTATGTCCTAAAGCAATGGAAAAGCACTTTTTCTTACTGGAGTGGGGTACCAGAAATGTGAAAGAGCCGGTCCCAACAGACAAGTGGCAGTCAATAACACACGCCAAATTGCATGGCTTGCTGCAGGCTGTATGCAACAAACAGCGGGGAAACCGGTTGCACATTGTAACTGACTCTACACTGGTGTTTGCAAGTTTCAATGTGAAAAGTGGAAGGGGCACCAGTGGTGCGGATCAAGGGGACCCATGGGCCCATGTGCAGCCACTGGAGGAATTGTGGTTGCCAGGGACCCTGCTGAGCAACAACAGGGAAGAGGCGGCACACGAGTGCGCGCATACAGGAGCAGAGATACTGTTGGGGACGGTCAAGGAGCACAAGTTGGTGCACGACATCAGGGAGGACCCGGAGCTGGGGTTACAGGAGATGCTGGATGACAAATTGGGCAGTGGGGAGGGGCTGGGGGCGGACCTAGACCTATCAGAGCAGAGTGTGGTGGATGCCAGTTGCCTGGTGACTGGGCACCACTCTTTGAGAGTCTGGAATCCAGTGGGGCTGAGCAGGTGCATTTTGAGAACGCTGAGGCGCGGATGCAGTCCCGCTCTGTGTCAACATTGCCTTGTGGCCCCAAAACGTCCTCGATTCTTCACCTGAGGTGCAACCATTGTTTTGTTGGCCAGTGGCCGCTTTTGGCTTAGCTTTAGGTTCATTCCTGAACGCCAAGATGCAGGTGAGAGCAATGAATGGGTGTTCTTGGCGGATGTGAATTTCCACGCGTACAGCAAAACATCAGGGACTCCACATGACTCCGTCGTTCCTTTTGGGGGTCAGTGGCTGGTGACAGTTGTGCTAGATTTAGCGCCAGGGTGGAAGTGAGGCATTGTCCGGCACAAGGCAACACTATTGCTCAGTGCAGTGTGCGTTGTAACTACCGCAGCAGTTGTAATTGCCAAGCCACATGTAGATTGGAGCTCACACACAGTGTTCAGGGCAAAAACAAGCATAACACGCGCATAGATGCACAAATGGTGACATCACCATGATGTGTGTAGGTTGCATTTGAGTGATGGGTTTTAGAAGTTATAATTGACGTAAGACCCAGGAATGGTCATTGCCTTCAGTTGAAATCTCCAATGCTGTAGTTGGTTTGCCTGGCCCCCAAACCTCACTCAGCAAGCACCACCATTCAATCCTCACCGCGAAACTACCGCAAACATGTGCAGCAGGACAGGGGATGACCTTGTGCACTGGTTCCAGAACACAGGTACCAAGAGATCATGGATCTTTCGACCCGTCAGGTCAAAGGGCTGTTGTTGCTTCGTAGTGCACTCCAGCTAAGGCCATGCATTTGAAGCAGGTCGCTGTTGTCACTTTCTTAGTGTCCATTTTCCCCTGGCAATCAGGCCATGGATACGAAAGCAAACCAGTGGGCAGATAACGTACTTTTGCAGCAAGAGTATGAAATTGTTAGCGCAGAGCAGAAGGAAATGCCCAAAAGCGCGTGGGTCACTGGAAACATTGAGCTGAGGCATTTGCGAGCCAGGGAGAACATCCACCAGCCCAGTGCTATTCAAACCCATGGTTATCTCCTGGTAATGGACGGGGACACGTATCTCATTACGCAAGTCAGTGGTAATGTCACTGACCTGGGGTACACATATGACGACCTCCTCTCCAAGAAGCTGAGAGACGTCATCAATATGGATGACATGGAAAAGATCCCCATCCGAGCGCGGGAGTTCAAGCCCATGGTCAGTTTTCAAGTGGATTTCGGAGTGGGAGACTTGAAGAAGACCTTCACAGGGCAGTTCCATGTCCGAGGTAAATGGTCATTTCTGGAATTTGAAAGACCTGTGTCCGATTCCGCATCGGCTCAATTTCCTCTGCGGATTTTGAGGCAGCAGCTGGTGGGCGTCAACGGTACTGCCGAGGGTTGCCAACTGCTGACCGATGCTGTCCAGCAATCGACGGGTTACGATCGGGTGATGGGTACATGTTTCATCCTGACTCGCATGGCGAAGTTGTTGCAGAGACGATCAAACCTGGGTGCAAGGGCAGTAGTTTGAAGGGTCTGCACTTCCCTGGGCACGACATCCCAAGGCAGGAGAGGGCCTGCTACATTCGCAATTTGTACTCACACAGCCCTCAACTGAGGCACGAAGAAGTTCCGCTCGTCCCCACCGAATGCCCCATCTACCAGGACCGCGCTGACATGACTCTGGTATCTCTCCGGTCATAATCCCCAAGCTTCACTCAATACAACTTGAACATGGGTTTCCTGGGGACACTACATTATGCGATCCTGGACAATGGGAGGCTTTGGGGCCTGGTGGCGTGTCACAACTGCACACCATGTCCCAAGTTCATTTCCTTTGACCTGAGGGTCGCAGTGGCGATGACCGTGCAGTCCTTTTCTCTCTTTGTCACGGCGATTGAGGCGCAGAAAGTGAAGGAAGCCTCAATTACATCCGAGCCAGCTCGGCAACGGATCCTCAAAGTGCTGGAGGAAGGCAGGCGCCTTAGAGCGGCGCTTGCATCGCCCCAGAGCAATATCATTGACGTCCTAGACTGCAGAGGGGCTGCCGTGGTCTTTGGGGGAAAAGTGCACCGATTCGGCACGGCGCCTACTGCAAAGCAGATCCAAAGCTTGGTGGAATACGTAGGTGCGGAATGCAAAGGGTGGCTGTGCACCGCAGATCTTTCGCAGGTGTGGAATGGGGCACTGGGCTTTTCTCAGCCCAGAATTGGTTGCCTGGCACACTGTAATAAGGTAATTTCAGTTGCAGACCAGGTCTGTATGCTGTGGTTTAGGATGCCGACCGATGTGGACATGGAATTTGGTGAGGACCCTGCCAGCGCCCATACGGGTGCGGACAATTTCTCCCGTTGCTTGCAATCCTCTGTGACTCCACCAGAGCCATGGAGCGACGGTGAGCAGGATGTAGCCCGCAAGCTCCTGGGGGACCTCGGCCTAAAGAACAACGAGCCAGAGGACAACTCCAGCACCGATCTCCCCGCCGACCGCCCCAACGAGAGCAACAGCGAAGCGGAGCAAGGAAGCCCCTCACCTGTGGTCAATGGCAAGGCTGGTCCCGCAACGCATGTCAATGCATGGGAGTCCAATAAGCCAAGCCGCCCCAGTTCCCGGAGTATGGATCAGGCCCTTGATGGCACCACTGATGATTCTGTCTCTAAGGGCTCGTGCTGGCCAATCAGAAAATTGTTTTTTCGCAAAAAACCGGCACAGCCTCTTTGATCTCTGTAGCAGCGCATCCGCCGAAGTCCCCTGCAGCTCGTGTATGGTGACATTATTGCCAAATTCACTGCCGCGGTGCTGCAGAACAAGGCGGATGGTGGTAGTTTGCGATGGGGATAATGTGTTGGAGAAGTCGGAGGGGTTGATGGTAGAGTTGCACCCGCCCAACATGAGCGGCATGGAGACCACCAAAGCAGTGCGTTCCATCAGAAGACATGATCATGTTGTATTGGGTTGACGGCTGCTCACGTCAAGGGTCAGAGAGACGCCTGCAAAGCTGCAGGCAGGGCTGATGTCGTCTCCGAGAATTCTGCAGAATCGCGGACCACAATCGCACATCAATGCCCATTGAAATTGTGTGCGTGCAATTAATGCATGAGAAACGTCGGGACCGGGCTCCTTAGAAATGCCACAGGCATTGGTGTGCAGCGGGATCAGAAGTGCTGCCATTGAGCACCAACGCCCCTTGGAGTTAGGGGATCCACTTCGAAAATGGCATATGCCAGACTTCTGGTGTAAATGCCCGCCACGTCACCTGTCAATCGTAGAAAAACACATCTTTCTAGTTTTTTTTCCTTCTTTTTTTCGCATTTCTGGACCTTTTTCTGGTGTTTTTCGTGTTTCTTATGTGTTCCTTGTGCCTTTTGTGGCCGACCTTTGCTGTACCGCAGGCTTTTGGAGCCTTGGGTGTTTAGTTTGTGGTGCGTTTGTTTTTTTGCCGTGGTGTATGTTCTGGTTTGCCGATGGGCAGTGCGCACTCATACCCCATCGCACGTTCATCAGGTCACTGGGTCTCCTCTGATAATGGTTGATGGCTGTTGACTTGGGGCCTGGCATCTGGTAGCCCTTTACAGTACTCACCCTGTCCCCTGAGCAGGTATACCCAGTGAGGGATGGGGCCCTATTTTGCTGTCTACTTTGCGGTGGATTTATGGGAAGTTGACGCTGGATTTGCGCTTTTTCTAGACATCACTTCAGGCAATAAACAGTACCCAACATGAAAAGAAAGCGGAGCTCCATTGGTCTAGTGATGCATGCCCTACCCTTCACAATACAGGACGCAGGTTCAATTCCTGTCATACATCGGATAATGTTGATGCCCCTGAAGCTCCATTTTTCACTGTCATCATAAAAGTAATTTGCAAATGTGGTATGAGGGTCGCAGCTGCAGTAATGGTTAATGGTTGATGGCTGTTGGTTCATTTGCGCTACATTCAGTGAGTGCATGCACATCATAGAGATGAGACGCGGTGTCAACTGACACTGTGTTCTCTGTAGGACGTTCAGAACCTGTTCATCCATGTAGACCGTGCAATTCACGCAGTCTGGATATGTACATGTTGCCCATTCAACAATGTACATGACCCCTCCGCAGTTCAATTTTTTATGGGGCTAGCCCGATGTATAAACCACTGCTCAAGGATGCGGCGGCCTTTTAGGACAGTCGCAGGTGCCAAACGCCGTTAATTTCAGACTGTAGACTCAGATTCTGAGGATGTTCCATCAAGTGCTGATTCCAATACATCGGATTCTAGTACAGGTGCAGATTCAAAGTCCTCTGACGAATTGCATAGCACGGACAGTTCTGAAGTTATCTCTGATGACCAACAGTGGCGCTCCTTCTGAAGCGGAGCAACATGATGTAATTTCTGCTGCCACATTAATGCAAGAAATGGTCTAAATCATTGCCAGTAGCAGAGGCACCCACAGCACCTGGGGCACCACCAACAGTGGACCAACTGTGGGACTGGTTTTGGGCTGCAGCTCCCAGAAAAAAACGCAGCGGGGACAATTCTTCCTTTTGATCTGACTTTCTTTTTCGCTCCCCAGACAGCTGTGTGTGTCTCATTCAGACTGCTCCATGTGAGTAGTCAATGTATGTTCCCCATGGGGAGCGCCGACCTGTGAGGCCCCCCCCCTGGACCCCCATACTAGTTAGCACCTGGTCAGAACTGGCAACTTGGGCGCCAATGGCGCCCAGACAACTTTTTGTTTGAGCCCAGAAAATTGGCAACACACTTGATTCCCCCACTTGTTTACATTCAAAATGCTCACAATGAGTCAGGGAATGCCGTGCCACTTGTCTTCTTCTGCTGACCGGGATGCCTTTGCTGATTCAGAGGTACATCTTTTGGAATACGGTACTGTGAGTGGTAAAACCAAAGTTCACCCCAATTGAGTATATTCGAAATGCTCAGGATGAAATGGGGAATTCAAAAATGCTGCCAAAACGGAGAAAATTTTTTCGCCCCCCCGCCCCTCCGGACCCCCTCCCACGCCGCGGGGGTTGGGGTCTAGAACTGCAGTGCAGTGCACCCCGTGATGTTCCCCCTCCCATGATGCAGTGAATGTCATGTCCTCCCCAAAGCTCCGCCTCTGTAGGCCAATGGCCAGCTGATGACTGGCTACCACTGCGCCGGCATACCCACCCCCCCGTGTCATAGCTACGCCCTTGTCCAAGCTACAGTGGACGTAGAGACCATATTAATTTGGTACCCAATTTGATCCGGTACAAATGTAGTGCAGCCACATAAGACATGGGTTTGGTGACAACTTTGCCAGTTACATGGGGTCATGGACACCTTTGTTGTGAGTGTTTGCCCATTTGAGCCCACACAGCTCTGATTATGGGGATATTTGTGCATTATATTCCCCTTTCTCGCACCAGCTCACCATGTATGTGGTACGTATGAGCTGCAGCCTTGTCTAAGCTACTGTAGGCGTAGGGATTGTATTAATTTCGGACGTTTCCGTAGCTATTACAAGGGGGGGGGCCTGACCCGCTGAACGCTGGTATGCATTTTGGACCAATTCATGACCAATGACCATGGTCATGAAGTGGCTGCCTTGGTCATGAACTGGCTGCTGAATTGGAGGGTGATCATGTAACTCTTGGTGAGCGAACACCGGAATGGCGGGCCCGGCACACGGTGTGCCACAGGGTACTCGACTGCACTTGAGGGCAGATGGATGTATCCTGATTGGAAGGTCGGAGGATCGCAGCAAAACGAGTTGGGCCGTTCCCCTTCTCCCTCCGTTGCAAGGGCACAACAGTATGAAGGCTGGTTCAGTTTGTGCAGTGTGACTTCAGTTTGTCCTTTTTGTTGTTTTTGCGGTTTCGGTGCCATTCCAGAGGGAAAAGGGGCTGGATTGTGCTCGTGGTAGTTCCTCCTGCTTATACCAACATTCAGCTTTCGACTGTAGCGACCCAATGCTGTCTGTTTTGATGTGATTTTCAGCTATGGATAATGGTAACTGCTGGATATTCTTCTGGTCCTGCGCGCTGCGCGCAAGCACGGGCTTGTCTACGCATGGGAGCCTGTCTGACCGTTGCTTTCCTGACTTTCAGTGTGCTTGCGCAAGGGGGCGGGGGGGGGGGGGGGCGGGGTGTGACTTTTCACACCAGCTCTTTGCGTGTTTTTTTTTGAGAAATTTTATCTTACGGTCCATGATGCTTCTGTGGCAGCCAGTGCAGGTAGCCACTAGTTGACCACAAGCCAAACAACTACAAGCTACGCTGTGGTGAATGGCTACCCCCCCCCCCCACCCTTGCGCATGCATGGCCTTGTCTAAGCACTGGGTGCGCGTTGAACCGCCGTTTTGAGGAAACTTTGGGACCGCTGTTTTTGTGGTCCAGAATGGATGATTGGGTGTCTATAGAGCGTTTGTACAGGGAAAGAGGGGCTCATTCATGTCTGTGATGGTGCATGCTGTTCATAACAACATTGTACTACGCATTGGAACCCCATGCTGCTTGTTCTGATGTGATTTTCAGTCATGGCTAACAATGTTATTCCCGGTCTGGCTGTCACATGTGTCACGCGCATGCACGGCCAATTGTATGATGCGTTCCTGCGGTAGCCATGTGTGTAGGGCTTGTTGCGTGTGGTGTATGAGAAGCACAGCCGTGTCTGTGCGCAGTCACGCGTATCTCTCGTATGAGAGGAGTGACATTTTTATGTCTGCATACTGACGCCTGGTGTTGTGTTTTGCCTGGTCGTACCAACGTCGTCGCCATTGCTATGCTACCATCTTTGCTCTGTGGGTGTCTTCATGAAGGAAGGAAATCATATTATGGAGCAATAGTCCATGGGTTAGACACAAGTTTTCACCTAATGCCAGCCAAGATCCGCCAGCCATAGTTAGTGAAGAAGTGTCTAGCCTGTATGACAAGAGGCTCCCCCCTCTGCAACAATCATGTTTGTTCTTGGGTGGCTTGCCCATGTCCTCCCAGGGCTCCCCCGGGCTGGGGCGCCACGTAGGCCTGCTGCATGCTGTACAGCATGGTTCTGTGCATCTGAAGTGGGTCGGGAACCCAACCATGGGCCATGCCTGGGACCTCCACACAATATCGGACCCAGTGCTCAATCGGGGGAGGGGGGGCAGGAGGGGGGAGGGGATCACATGCTGCGGGTATCATGTGAACTGGATGCATGGGGGGGTGAAAGAGAGGTCCAACTGCAAATGTGTCACGGGAACCTCATACTTTTCCATGGACTTGTCTCCTATATGCGAGATGGGCACTGCAAATTGCTCCATGAACCCATCATCAGACATGCCCATCCCCACTGAGTCCCCGGAGAGGGACCTCGTTCTCTGTGTGTCTACATGCCTGGCTTGACCATGTTTTCTCAATTACGTGCAGTCTATATGGTACAACACAGAAGGGCGCACTTCGGCCCTCGAGTGTTGGGTGTGCCCGTGGCTGATCCCTGCTGATCAAGTTCCACTCTTTCTCGAAATTCAGAAGTTGAGAAGTCAATAGGAGAGGAGAAAAGGGAAGGATCAGTGCGATGTCCAGAGTCCAGCGTGGGAGAACTGGCTTCTGTACGGGGAGAAAGAGACTTCTTCTACACTTAGCTGGCTGCACCATGGGCAACAGGCCTAATCGTCTACAAGCTTCAACATACGTAGCTGAGCGGGAGGTGGGTGGAAAGGTTCAGGGGTAGGATTATCTGGGTTATCTGAGTTGTCTGGGTCGGGGACATGGAGACTGGAGGCCAACACGCAGAGGTGATACATTGTGCCTTGGCACCGGACATCAACAGTGCATGAGAGGAGGTCTGTGGACCGTAAAGGGGCCCCTTTATACCACATGGCGCCTGGTAACAGCGCGTCACGGCTGCCAACAGCGCAACCACAAAACACCTGCGGTGACAAGCGATGTGGCTCATCCATCCACTCACCACCACACACACGACGAAGAGTCATCCCCCCCCACACGCCGCCTTTTTTATACAGTGCAACTGCCAGAGTCCGAGTGAAAGTCCACACAAACATAAAGCTGTATACACCCCGTACAGGCCTACCCACACAATCACTGGCCAAACAGCCCGTACCTTCCACATTGTTCGCCGGTTTCAGGCAAATAAGCAAAGGCTACCTCCAAATGACTTGGTCTCTAACCAATGTAAACCTTTGCCTGCCAGAAACCGGCTGACCAAGATGCCCTGATCACCGCCCACCTTGAAGGCCGCTGGCTAGTGACTGACCTATGCTCTGTCTACTGCCAAAGGGCTGGCTGTGGACTTAACTCTTACCCCCCCCCCCCTTGCGCAAGCACGGCTGCGGTCCCAGAAGTCAGGCCAAAACGGCGGTTCAACGCCCACCCAGTGCTTAGACAAGTGGCGCCGAAAACCGCCAAAAACTACCAATTAAAGGCAGCCCTATACTGGGAAGCCTCCAGACAAGTACGACAGAATAAATACTTCATACGGAAACATCCACGAGAGCAGTGGGACCCCACCTTGTGGGAAGTCCCGTTGCAGCCACTACCAAAACGACAAAAAGCGCACTAGGATCCAAACGAATGGGAAATCCCACTAACATGACGGCACCCACACCCACGGGAAACCATGGCGGCCCAGCCAGGAGCTGACAGCCGTATGCTCACCCTGGCACTGCCAAAATCTGTACGTACTCGTTGAACTTGGCCCTTGCGGCACCTGGCACTTTCAGGACTGGCCTATTTGATAAAAAAAAATGGTGTGGCTCAGGCCTTTTGATTTGAACTGCCGCACATTGCTGCATATGCATACCCCCCCCCCCCCTTGCGCATGCACGGCCTTGTCTAAGCACGGGGTGGGCGTCGAACCGCCGTTTTGAGGAAATTTTGGGACCGCTGTTTTTGTGGTCCAGAATGGAGGATTGGGTGTTTGTAGAGTGTTTGTACAGGGAAAAGGGGCTCAGTCGTGTTTGTGATAGTGCATTGTGTTCATAACAACATTGTAACACACATTGCAACCCCATGCTGCTTGTTCTGATGTGATGTTCAGCCATGGCTAACAATGTTCTGCTCTGCATGGCTGTCACGTACGTTTGGAGCACTGGGGAACATGTGTCTGCCAATATTTTTGGTCCCTCTCGTCATGGGGACAACTACATCCATTTGAAGTACATGCGGAATGGGAAGGAGATTGAGCATTATGCCGCTTTTGATAAAGGGCTGTTACCCATTCGCAGCCCCTCGCCATTCCCATCTAAGGGCTCCCCCGCACGGTTGCTGTCACGTGTGTCGCGCATGCACGGCCTGGTGTAAGCACGGGGTGGGCGTTGAACCGCCGTTTTGACCTGACTTTTGGGACCGCGGCCGTGCTTGCGCAAGGGGGAGGGGGGGTACCAGGACGGGCGTGTGTGGAGCGCTTTGTGGCCTGCGTACGGCCTATAACCTTTCCCAGAAACAGCTGATTTGTGTTGCATGGTCCACACCATTGCCCAATTCCTGGCATATGCTGCGTGTTCTCGTGTGACAAAAGGCAGTGGGCATCATTATTGGGTTCAATCCCTGCGTGCTTTGAGGCATCGATCGATGCAGGCACTTACACAAGTTGCCGCTCAGCTGCTAAGGGAAAACTGGTCTATTGTAGAGGACCTGTTCCAGGCCGCTGCAGCCACCGTGCATCACCTCAAAAAGCGCTCACAGCCCTGTGCCCCTGAAGCCCCCAACCCAAAACCCTCCTTAGTCCCCCCCTGTGAGTCGCTGACCACTCCCCCCAAAACTAGAACAGGGACAGCAGTGTCCTCTGCCCCAATGCCAATAGCGACCAAGTGTGCCTGAATGTCATCCCCCTCTCCCTCCCTGTCACTGATAGTGTATGAAATGCAACCTGCTGATGCGTCTCACCCTTCAATCTTCACACCGCTGCTGTCTTTTTCAGTCTACAGTCATTGTGCCACACGCACACTGGGAAGCCTACGGGCGTGGCAGTCTCCCACTGCATAACCTGGTTTCAGACTCAGCTAATCCTCACTACGTGTCAGATCCGCTACTACAGTCATTTGTGGGATCATTGTAGCACTGGACAGCTCTGAACCTTGTCTCGAGTACTGTGAGGTCAGCGGGCCACGCCAGCTCATCTTGGTCAGCACCCAAAAAAACAAGGCTGTGGGCATTATGTCATCAGTATCTCTGGGATGACCTCGAAACCTCCTTTATTGCCAAAGACACCACCGCAGTCTTTGTCATCCTGCCACCAGGCACACGATGGTCTGACGCGCATCATTCAGCACCGCAGTTGGCCCTGCAAGAACTCCTCCGCCCACAGGCAGCAGTACAAGGCGCCTGTGTGGGTTTTGCGCCCGCGCGAGCCAGTCCTCCATTAGGCCACAATGCAACCCCCGCTCCTCCCAGCGCATGTACCTGGTTCAGCAAAAGACTGTAACCTGATGCCTCGCCACTGGACCTCCCCCCCCTGTCCCGAGCCTCTGTAGCATCCGAAGACATTTCCAGCAAGCCCAACTCTTCCCACTGCGGTTCCACACGCCGGCTCTTCGACAGCGACTGCTGGTCATTGGGGTGCGCCCCCTAACCCTGTTCTGCCAGTTGATCCACCCCAGCATTGCCCTCACTCCCAGATGCGAAGGGACCCAGCGTATCTGCAGCTCGTCCCCCGCTCTCTCACATTCCCACAACATCTGCTCCCATAGGTCCCGATACCCCATCTCCCCACTGGACGTGCGCCACCCATGGCAGTGCCATTTGGTGGACCATTCCACAATACCGCGGTATACATACAACGAGACCCCTGGGGCACTTACTGGACAAGGGGGTTGAAATATCCCCCACCCTGTTGGGGGGACGGTCACTTCACTGTTTTGCTCGGCAATATGTATTGCGGTGGTTTGTGTTCCCCATCTGTCTCCCACACGTTTTTGCATTGCTTTCCCATCACTTCAAATCACTTTATTCTGTGATATTCTCACCAAAGGCGGTGTACAAGGTGACGTGTCCCGTTTTCAGACCCAAGATGTTTTCTCCCGTTGACAATGTATGGTACCACTCATGCACACTTGGTGCACATGTGTTTGCCTTCACCAAATGGGCTGCAGTTTTGCAACATGCGGCGCATAGGGGGGGATTTAAGCGCAGTGCGCGCGCAGTGCGACTACTTGGGCGTCTGGCCGTACTAGAAACCCATATTTTGTGCTACTCTGGGCATCATTGTTGTTTGACAGCAGGTTTTGATGCTTCTTCCACGGGTCTTCCCAATGGTGCATAGTGTCCATACGCCCCACTCCAACCCTAGAGTGGTAAAGCCGGACGAGCTCCCCCTTCGATGATGGGGCATCAAGGCCGTCTTCTCGTCTGCCCTACGCCAGCTCCCCATGGCCCAAAGGCACTTGCTGGTCACACATGGAAGAGTCCCCATGTGGTCTGGGCAGGGGCGCCGACTCCTCATACCACCAGTTTGCGAGCCCGACTGACCAAAGTCAGGACACAATAAGTCGCCCTCCAACCGTTGAGGTGGGTCGCACTGGGACTGACAGTGGCCGGCGGTTGGCGGTTCTTTCAGCCTGTCATGAAGTCGCACACATCACCGTTCATGGCTTTCTGCATTTTGCATGATTTGCATGTGAAGGGAAGGTATTTTGCAACAGTTCTTGAGCTAGAACAAATGAACTGAGTTTTTGCCGGTGTGAAGGCGGAGGGTGACGACCAGCGTCAGATTATGGCTAAAAGTAGCGTGCAGCGCGCGTGCAGTGCAAGGATTATCGCATACACCCTGGTGGTGGGGATCATGAGAGTGCTCAACTCTCAAGGCTCGAGGCTGTGGTGATTGCCTCACCCAAGTCGCTTCACCTGTTTTCTGTTTGCTGGCATCAGTGGAGGGTACCACAGTTTGCCTTTAAATACCCTTGCAATCTCCCCCCCAGGGGGGGAGACAATCACTTGGTGACCGCCCCCCCCCTTGGGGAGAGACCACTGCACGCTACGGGGGGAGAGAGCTGCATTCCCTCGGGGGTGCGAGGAACCTGTCATGCGCGGCCGCTTACTGGACAAAGCCCGGCGATTACTGGCAGAACAAGAGATGCAAAGCAATATTTGAGTACACCCTCCTCAGTCAACCAAGCCAGGAGTTAAGCCTGAAGGAGCCCCGCCGAACCCCTTTTCTTGGGCCCGGTTCTGTGCCGCCCTCTGGGCGAAGTTGGATGCTGTAGTACCCCCCCCCCCCCCCGGGGGGGGTGAGATTCAGTGCACCCGTTTCCTCGGTCATATATCTTGCCACTGCGCAAAGCAATGCATACGGTGATACTGATGCCGTGAGTCACTGCCCTTTCCATGATTGCTGCTTGCACTGGTGGATTTCCCCTGGGGGTGAAACCATTCTTGCCAGGCGCCGGAACGGCAAGGGCCGCAGGCAACAGCTAAACACCAGTATCAGTCTTTCGCAGTCTCTTTTCCCACATTTGTCACCAAGTTTTCATCATATTGATATGTCGCTGGCAGTCCCTGCCAGATAATTTTGTACACCTTCATAGCCCCCCCCCCCCCCCCCGTTTACCCCCTTTGCCACAGGGTTTCGCCACACCACACTACACAGGTTTTACACTTGCAATTTTTTAACACACAAGTGGCCGTACAGTCAACCTCCAAGGCCGAAGGAGTGCCGAGGAAGACACGCAAAGCCGCCTGTGCTGTAGGTTCAGATGACACTGTCCTATAATATGCATGTATGGCCTTGGTCTGTACCTATGAGTGACTCCTCTATTTTGGTGCGAGGCACACTGTACATAGTGTTTTGCAGCTTTATTGTGAAGAACACACATTGGACTAAGGCTGCAAGTGCCTATGGCGGGGGGATTCAGTCAATCAGAACCCACCATTGCTCTCTCCCTCCGTTTACCCCCACGCCGAGACGTGCTCCAGCCATACCCAGGTCAAATGGCATATTGGATCTGGACACCCCTCTGAGGGAAACCTCGACCCTTGTGCCCAGAACTCCAGGTGCAGCAGGCCACAACCAGGTAGATAGCCCAGTTCGATGCCTTTTCGGCACCCCGTCACACCAGTCATGTCATCCGATTACTAATTCTGAGGATCATCATATGAGCACTTGGTGCACGGTGTCGCCAGCCCCCAACCTGAGAACATGGGCTCACCAGTTTTCACTGTCACCTGGGCCTCCGCAGCTTCACCAGCAAGTACACTACCTGGCTCAATATGGGCTGAGCTAGGCCTACAACCAATGGCAACGCCACCTCTGGTTCAGCGCGCACTCACTTTTTTTATACCCAGCACTGATGTCACAACCCCAGATAGCATTCAGAGGTCGGATCCTTTGTAGACTCAGGGTCAGCTTTGCCTGCATCAGTTTTATCTGAAGATTCATTGTAGACTTGCATTAATATCAGTGGCAACTCAGCGCCATTGCAGCTCCTACTGGCGCCAAGTAGCGCCTGCTCTATCACCACAACACCTTCTCACTTGGTCACAGGATAATCTAGAGCACTCGATCGTTGTGTATCAGCCCCAGGCAAGGTGCATTACCTTGGCCCAGTCATCAGGCGAGCGCCCTTCTGTACTGAACCATGAAGACACTTTGTTGTGTCAAAAGCAGATGGATGAGTCGGATCCGCGTACTTATTTAATCTCTTGAGAACTGCCAAACATTCATGCATATGCATACCAGGAAATGCATGTGTGGAGCGCTCTGTGACCCCCCCCCCCCCCCTTAAAAGCTACGCCCTTGTCCAAGGTACAGTAGCCATGGGGACCGTAGTTTGGCACCTAATTTTATTCTGTACAAAATGTAGTGCGGCCACGTAAGACACAGGTTTGGTGACGAATTTGCCAGTCACATAGGTTTGTTGTGAGTGTTTGCCAACTTGAACCCACCCCATTTCAGAGTCCTCTTCTTCAAGCGATGATTCTATTGACTCTGATGATGCTCCCAGTGAATTTGTTCGGGCTAAGGCTGTCTGAGGTGTGAGGGAATGGCCCATGTCTTTGATGGGAAGTTGTATTTTACAAGAAACCACATGCAAGACGATTTCATTCCCAAGAACTTAAAAGTTGCCTCAGCCCAGACCAGCCCCTAAACCTCAAGCAAAGGCATCCTCAAAGGCATCTTCAAGTGGTGAGCATGTGCAGTTGTTCCGCATGGTGTGTGATTGCAAGAAGGGTTTATAAGCCGAACATTTGTAGGCTTCTCATGCTTCATTGCTTGTGAGAACATGGGCGGGAACCTGAATTTACATGTTTCAAACACTTTCTTGTGTTTGCATGCCTTTGGGAACATGGGTGGAGGTTGAGGTGCACTCATACTATGCGCTCACTTACGTGTGTGTCGGGAGTTGCATGTGTTGCGCGTAAGCTACGCCCGTGTCCAAGCTACAGTAGGCGTAGGGACCGTATTAATTTGGGACTTTGGCGTAGCTTATACAAGGGGGGGGGTATTTACCTGTGCTCTTTTCTGTGTGTTGTTTGTTGGTGGAAAAAGAGAGTGGGATCTGCTGCCCTGCGGTCAAAAAGTTTGTGAGGTTGGGAGCACTGAGGTTGTGGGGAAGAGAAATCGAAGCAGCTGTGGGTGTGGGTGTGGGTGTGGGTGTGGGTGTGGGTGTCGGTGTGGGTGTGGGTGGGGTGGGGGGGGAGGGGGGGATCAGTCAAGGTGGCTGGGAGGCTCATAAAATGGCACATAAGCACCGGAGAATTCAATGCTGTCCAGCGGTGCTGGTTCCAAACCTGGATTCTGCACCTAGTTTCTCTGCTTTGCACTCATTCTGCCCTTGCAAAGCAGGGCATACAGTCTTTATTTGTGCCTGAAGGTGAAGAGTATAGGCATGAGAACACAGAAGATGGTTCTGCCTGTACGTAAAGTGGGGATTTTTTTTTCAGTATATCTTGGTTTCGTGTCGATTTGTTGTCACGGTGGTGTGGGATAATTTTTTTGAGGTTGCACCAGAAACGGGACAGAATTTGAAAAACAACACTGCACAACGGGTTGCGATGAATCCACGAGGATTGATTGGGAAATAGGGTTTGAAACTAAAGTTATGCCAAAAAATTCAGTTTTGCCTGAGCAGTGACAGTCACAGGTCGTACACATAGTGGGACACAGTGGGTGATGCACTTTAGAGATGAGGGTCCCGTACCATACCACATTTTACTGTGTGTGTGTTCTCAATTGGCGTATTGAGCTGCTAGACAGCTTCCATTGAAATTTGCGAGTGTTTTGCTTGTCAATTACACACTTGGGGTGCCATGCAAGATGCAAAGAGACGACACGTGGTGTTTGTTAGCGATGTGCCGTCTGCTGATATGCCGGCGTCGGCGTGGGTAATTCTAAGAGTCCTTCCGCCGTTGATGGCAGTGTACGATATGGTGTGATCCTACTGCGCACACAAACCTCTGCTCGGGCCCTACAACTCGGAGTGGAATGCCAAGGTCCACTTAGACCTCGCAAGTCTACACTTTTCACCCGCGGTGGCTGGACAATCCGGCATTTTCCCAACACCAAAAGTTGAGTGCTCTACTGAGAGTGAGAACTGGTTGTCACAGTGCAGACCCCGTTGCAACTAGATGTTGATACATTATGTATCAACAAGACCGACAGCAACGACAACAATGACAACAACACGAACGAAAACAAGAACAACAACAACGACAACATCAACAACAACAACAACAACAACAAAAACTACAACAACATCCGTAACCACTTCGTGGCTTGTATACCTACCTAGGAATGACCCTTTGCATGAAAATACTCTAGATTCGATGGAACCCGACCATGCCTGCATACTGTCCTGGCTTTTGTTTTGACGTTGTGGTAGTGTCGTTTTCCTTGCTTATGGTGTGTTCATGCATTTTAGGGGGTGATGTAGTTCCACAGGTTGGTTTAGGTGGCCAACTGGGCTAGTTTCTTTCTGCCGCATATGTTTCTTTTGTCTCCTACGCTTCGGTGTGGCCTCACAAGTATTGGATATGGCCTCCCACACTTCGGTGTACCCCCTCTGAGTTGTAGGTATGGGCTCGCACGCCTCGGTGTGGCCACTCAAGCTGGGGAAATGGACCCCCTTTATTCCGTGTGGCCCTTTGACTTCGAGATATGTGTCACCTTTTTAGTTGAGAGTATGGACTCCCAAACTTTGGTTTGTCCATTCGCCTTTGAGGGTTGGTAGGTGGGTAGAGTCAACAATGCCGATGCCTTTGTCTTGACCCCCACAACTACACAGAAGCATTAGTGCATTAGGTTGCTTTCTTGTTGTTTGTTCATAATAGATTTGTCTCAGCCTCATCTTGGTTCATTTTAGAGGCCGGTAATGTCATGGGTTGCTTCGACACCCTTTAGAAGCCCGTCTTGAAGCAATTATTTGGATTTCCGGTATTCCGATTGATGCAGCATAGTCTGGATATTTGCTCTGCGGCACCAAATGTATTTTGCTTTTCATATCGGTGCCAACACGGTACCGTGAGATTATGAACATGCAGCGCAATTTTATTCCTAATTTCCTACATGAATAGAACGTGTTCTCTTGGATTCTTTTGCAGGTCAAGGATGCAGAAAAGGGGTAGCCAATGCCGCATTCTAGTTTTTTCTTTTGTAGAAAGGTAGCAGTGATGTCATTGCGGCTTGACCATGGGCATGCTGTATTCTGTTAGTTGCGAAAATCGCACGCGCAAGGAGATGGTGGTTTGCATGTCCACTTCATCGAGAGCGAAAGCAAACATATGAAAGAGCATATGGTCTTCGTCGTTGTGTTTCGTGGTTGGTTGCAGTTGTCATTGGTTCACGGAGATCTACCTGGCAACAACAACCTATATTTTGCCGGTCAGTAAGCGAATATGACGTGTCAATACGCCTTTTTCTATTGTCGTTATTTGCTTGAGGTGTAGTACCTTCGTCAGAATGTAACACATTGGTTTGGGTCGGGGGAATGAGTACCGGTATACTAAATATTTGTAAAACAAGAAACCTACCGGTTTGCATACACTTACGTCCATGCAACAAGAATTGTTCGAGGAGTCTGATCTATGTAGACATTATTTACGTGACGTGGTGCTTTGGATTTGTTGCTCAATGAATGTATAGTTGCCATGTGACAGGTGCAAATGGTTGGTTGGTGAAAGAGATGTTGTAAAAAGTTGTGGACAATTTTCAGTAAGAATTGGGTGGTGAAGGGAGCTTGTATATGGTAAGATGGAGAGCCTCCAAATTAAGGAATGCCGGACTTCTTGGTAAATTTTCTTATTTCTCAGGGGGTATTTTTGTAAAAACTAGATAGAGAAGGGGGATCGTACACATTGAGCGGGCTTTAGCTCAGGAAAGGAGAGAGCTTCGTAAGAAATGGGATTTTTTTTGTCAAATGGAACTTTTGTTTCGCATAAAGGGTGGGTTTCTTGAGTGAAATAGCAAGGCGGGGGGCAGATTTGCACGGACCTCTAGCATAGGGTGGTCGGGCGACATACAATGACGGTAAAGGCAAGGATGGGCTCTGATTAAACAACTATGCCGCGCACAACTTTTCATGCTTTGATATTTTTTGTGTGGGCATCAGTGATGCCACTACATACAATTTGCAACCGGCTTCACCGCTTTATCGGAGAAAGTTGTTATCGGCAATCATTGTAGTGTTATCGTAGTAATCGGCGCAATGAGTTTTTTCCAAACTACATTAAGCCAATCAATTAGACTGGCTGGAAACCTTCAGCAGCATCTTAGGCAAGACACTGTGCCCAAATTTTGGAGCAGGAAAAGGGGAACTAAAAGCAAAAGTACTAAAAAGGCATGGTGAAATACAACTTTGTACATATCTCTAGGCCTTGAACCCCAACCTATATAGCCTCCAATTGAATGGATGGCAAAATTTTGTTTTGCAAAAGACAATGGTGCCTTGTTAGAAAAGTGTTGTTTTTCGGGGCGGAGAAATCGTATTTTTGAAAGCCGTTAATCGGCGAAACCGCTTGTATTTGTAAAAGAAGAAACGAGCTCAAGACATACAGCCAGAACGCAAAGTGTTTTGCATCACATTGATGAACCCATGCAATCGCAACATTTCACCGTGAGTACAACGCCACATGTACTTCTCGCCGCAGATTGTTGAATTGCGATTTCCAAGCAACAAAGCAAGTGGTTTGGGAAAAAAAGCCATGGCAGTTGTCATCCAAGATGGTCCCCATACTCGAAGCGCACATGACGCCAAGGAAGAATCGCCTACCAGCATTCTTTCACCGCATTTGTCTAAACTTTTGCCGTGTCCCTCATAGGAGCATTTTTGCAGATAATTTCGTTACCTCTTTTGCCTAAAAGGGGCAAAAGGTTAAGAAAATTTTCAAAACAAGCCAAACTACTAGTCCATTTTTTCACCACAACTAGAAAAAAACTTCAAATTCTTTTGTACATCTTTTATTGACAACTTTTGTCTCATATCTAGTACATTGTGCTTCGGCCAAACTTTTTCACTACTGTTGTTGGAGATTTGGGAGCACCTCACGTAACCACTCACAGTGCAATGAGTACCTCCAAGCCATCAATGTACGACCCCGCACTCTGTCTTGCTTTGGCATTTTTTGCCTTGCGACCCTGTAAAAAATGTAATGATGGCTCTTCTTGACAACACCATCGATTTTGCCCCGAATTGCCCAATCTTCAGCGCATTAGTGCACACACACCAGAAACAACATAGCGGTAGTGCGACCACCCAGAGAGGAGCAACACACACACACACAACACACACAACACAACAAGCAGACTCAACATACAAACCCTCCTCATCTGGCCCCAACTACTCTTCTAAACTACCCTCCGGACTAATCTCTCGAACGGGCCCAGAAAGCATCCTTATCCAGAAAACGCTAAGAGCCACACCAAAGCGTGGGAGTCCATGTCTAGGGCACACCGAAATGTGGGAGTCCATCTGCAACTCGCGGGGCCACGCCGAAGGCTGAGAGTCCATATCCTCAACTGGAGGGGCTACACTGAAGTGTGGGAGCCCGTATCTGCAACTCCGCACTGAAAAGGCCAGACTGAAGCGTGTAAGAACATATCTCGAACTCAAGGGCCCACACCGAAGCATGGTGGTCCATATCTGCAACTCGTAGGGCCACACAATCTTGTTGTTTCCTCAGTCCATATGCCCCAGCTCAAAGGGCTACCAAAAATTAGTGGCTTTCAAATGTCTGGCCAAAATCTGGCATTGGAAATGGGGTCAGCAGAAAACCTCCCTGCACTTACAAAAAACCCCCCATTTCTTAACATAAACCCCCAAAAAACTTACCAAAAAACCCTCATAGTTCACCAAAAATCACCCAAAATTCTACTGCCGTCGGCAGTGCACCTCGAAGAGAGGTTGACAGTCAGCCAATCAGTCCCTGAGCCAGCAAGCAGGCAGTCAGACAAAGGCACACAGTTTGGGTTTTTTGTCAGTGGCAGCTGCGGCCCCAAGCAGCAGGGAGGCCCCTTACCTGAAACAAAGCAGTGGCCGAGTGGTAATGCAGCCCACCGGCGTGCCTTCGGTCGGCATTTTGAACCCCGATTGGACGCATTTGGCGCCGCCGCCGCCGGCGCTAAAGATCAGCCGACCTGGATTCGAACCGCCCACCGCAAACTTTACGTCGGCTGCGTTACCATTGGACCACCGATTGTGTGATAAGCGATATGTTTACCCACTGCTTGTAGCCTTTTGAGCAACAACTTTTGACCCCCCCCCCAACCCCCCCCCTCAAAAAAGTGATATCCAGTTTTAGGGGGTAGAGGCCTCAAAATCAAAAAATCCATTGGGGGATGGTCTTATTGGGCAAAATAATGATTTTACAAAGGGTTGGACATCCAATATCATGCCTTGGGGTATGCTACGCGAATGACCCCCAAAAAGGGGGGCTGCGCTTGATCTAACAACCTCTCTTCGAGGTGATTTCCCAAAACACCCCGGTTTGAACCAAAATCTCACCCAAACCTTCCCAGAAAACCCCCCATTCTTACCAAAAAAAAAAAACCCAAACCTTACCAGAAGCACCACAGGGGTTTTTTCGGTAAAACACTTGGGGTGGGTTCCTTTTTTTGTTTGGTAAAAGTGGAAATGGCTTCTTTTTGGTAAAGAACGGAGATTTTTTTGGGTACGCACCAGCCTATGCCAGACATCCTCAAGAATCAAGACAATACTTGCCTGTCCCATACCTTTGCTAGCCACCTCCACTGGGACCCTCTGATGCTCTCTAGAGTCCCTATCGAGAGGCTCCGTAGCTGCCTTCAGCTTGGGACTCGGAGGAGATGACCCCCATAGCACTAAAATGCTTATTTGAATTTCAGATTGCTCGTCAGCTAAAGCACAGGCTGCCATCAGCCTGAATCCGCTTGTAAACACCTGCACCTGATGGCCTCATGAATGCTATACCCGAATGGCTTGCCACTGCAAAAACCGGTGCCACTAAAGCGAAGGAGATCTACCATTCATTGCCTAACACATTTCTGGCAAAATGGAATGACGGACAACTTATTGACCACTTGGATTTGAACATTCAGTACGCACAGGGTGTTGAGAGAGGGCACAGAGACCTCACTCCAAATTGGAATTGAAACATGTCACCCTTATGAAGGAGTGCACTGCTGAGACCAATGGGCCGCATGGTGAGCTGTCATATCCATTGCCCCAAAACTGGTGATCTACATATCCGCTTGTCCCAGCTCCAGCAAACACGCAAAGCAATGCAACATTATCCCTTCCTGCGGGACGACCAAAATCCTCTCCAGTTTGGAGTTAAGGGTGCCTATGGTTGGCCGACCAAGCTGCTGAGAAACATACCTCTGAGTCTCGCTGTGGGGCGACACTAACAACACTGACCAAAACGTGCCTAATGCATACCACAGTGAAGATGGCACCTCCTGTACCTTGCCTGCCGCTCACCACACAAATACACATACAGGGGTGGCCGGCATATGTCACTGGTGCAATCATGAGCAGATTTCGAAGTCAGATGTGCATGGCTTGACTGGCAGACAAACAGTGTGGAGGGAGGCTCAGGAAGATTGACCTTGTTCAAAAAAAAGAGTCATCGGCCAAAACATTTAGCGCCGCTTCAACAATTGCTGGCAAAGATGTGTCGCACATGGTCTGTTTGTGTTTGCCACCACCAGTATGCACCATTCACCATGCTTGATGGTGGTGGTGGGGGGGGGGGGTGTTAAATGCAGGGCCCTCTGATTCACTTCTGGCCGTTGAGCGGAATGTGGTAAATTTTATCTGGTTTGGCTTCTTAATATGTCTGTCTACCAACCACAAAGTGGCAGGCACCTCACAGAAGAAGGGACATCCTCCGTCCGACACCGACGCCTACATCCTCTGGAGCTCCAACAGACTCTGATTCGGGAAAAGCAACGGTCAGGTTTGGGGATGGAACGTGGTGGTCATGGGTGCCAAGAAGACAACCACAGCAGGGCCTTCAACAGTGCTCGTGCGAGTGCACCTGCTGTGTTCCCAACCCACGCCAACCAGTACGTGCTGTGCCCAGAAACTTCCACATATCTGGGGGTCTCGCGTACGGAGCGAGGCATAAGCAAGAGAGGAAAACAGAGCAAAGCAGCACCATCGAGGCAAGGCAGAGATAGGCTGCCAGACAATGAATGAATGAATGATTTGGCAGAAGGATGGTGGAGCTCATAGATAGAGTGGCGACAGCATCCTCCAAAGTGCGTAACAGAAACCAGCAAAATGCACCCGGCATCCCAGCCCCTCAGCCCCTCAATCCATCACTACACTTGGTCCTGAATGAAGGAAAAGCATCAAATTAACAGTCTGGACACCTACTGCACATTGGACAAGGGTGTCTCGTGGACAACTGGGGGGGGGGCAGGACCGCTGTGAATCAAGAACGTTAGTAATGGTTCCAATGCACCTCCCCAAAACGTCGCACGGCGCAGCAGCCGACGGACGGCACTGCACTACTTAACGACGGCGAATGGCCAACCAGCAACACGTCAGCGCAGTGGGTCGCAGTCGGTCGTCAACGCGCAAAATTGCGCCAGCGGTTAACGGCCATCCGCCGGCAGTTGGCGCCGAACTCTCGGCAGTTACCGGCTGGTAATTACCAGCAGTTGGTCAGTAACCGCCGGCTCAACGGGCCATGCTCAAGGACCGTGCGCAGTACCAAAGGCGAAGGGATCCAGGTCTTACAGATGGCGGGTATGGCACGGCAGTGGTAGTGCAGCAGTGATTATGCCGGTCAGATGGCATCAGATCGCCCCCCCTCGTTCACGATGAGGCCCACGGGAGCGGTGTGTGTGGGGGAGGGGGGGGGGGGGGGCGAAACGTGGTGGGGTCAGCGTCCGGAGGGCGGGGTGAGTGGCTCCGAGAGCCGACCGCTTTGGGAGGCTTCCGCCCCTGAGGACCGGTTGTCTTGTGCGTCACCGCTGCTCGACCACTGCTGTGACCCCGCCCCTGTGTCACAACTCCCATCGAAGCCACACGGCCACGGCCATGGCACGGCGGACAGCGCACCCGCGGGGCACGTCATACCCGCGCGGGACTCGGAGGCTGCGCTTGAGGCAGGTGCTGTCGCCTGCTCCCCGTTCGGAATGACTGTCAACTTCGATCATATCCGCCCCCCATTACCCTCCAACCGCTTTGCAACCGCCAGCACGGCTCCTGAGACCGCTCCCCAACCGCCAGTAACCGCTCGTGGAACCGCTCCTGAAACCTCCCATCAGCCCCCACCCTCCTCGAGCGCGGCCCTGATCCCAGCCCCTGGCGCATCCCCCGCTTCCCCCCCCCCCCTCTCCCACACCACATCCCTCCGGCTTCCAGACCCGTCCACAGCCGCAGGCCGCCCCCCTCAGTCCCAGTCCCCTGCCTCGGGCCCCATGGCGGCCGCCGCGCGCTCACCCCCTGAGAAGGGCCCGAGGCGCACGAACACCCGCAGGTCCATGGCCTGCTCCGCCCCGACCGCCTCCGAGAGGGCCTCGACGTGGCGGTGCATGCGCTGCCCCAGGCCAAACTTGTACTCCAGGCCTTCCTGAGAAACGGAAACGGCCGGACCACGACGCGCGGGCGGGGGGAAGGCTGCGCACAGGCGACCGGGGCACTGGGGCACGCAAACGGCCTGGGCACAGGAGCGAGCGGGCACAGGGCCGGGCACAGGCCCCCAACGGAGCCTGGGCGGAAGAAGCCACAAGCGAAGGAGCAGTCACACCGCACAACACAGCGGGTTCGAGGGTAGGGTGGGGGGCTGTGTGGGGGGCCTCCCCCCCCCCTGTGTGACATTCCGTCGGGTTGTTGTTCCTTTACGGGGCCCTGGACAGTCACCCGTTCGTCCCTTCGCATGTTGCGTCGGGTCGCTGCTTTCTGTCAGCCGCTGCGGCCGGTGCTCCTGCTGGTGTCGTTTCCGCGTTCGCGGAGCCCAGTGGTTGGCGTACTGGGGCTGTGCTGGATGTGGCATGGTGTGCCTCTCCCCCCCCCCCCGCAGGAGACCCTGAGTTGTTAGAGGCACCGAAGGCGCCGCACAAAGTTTTTGGCCTAAACTGACTTGCGCCGAAAAAATTTTCGATTAGCTGAAGGCCCGGAGAAAAATTTTGCCCAATCAGTTTAGGGGGTGGGGGGTGGTCCGGGGTGGGGGGGGGGGGGGTTCAGACCCCCCCCTCCCCCCCGGGAGATGCTGAGTTCTTAAGCAAAACTCTGGCCCCGGATGAACCGGAGAAACCGACGGGGCCAAACTGCAGAGGGAGGAAAGGGAGGAACTCAGCCTCTGGGCGGCGCCCCCACCAAACGGAACACAACGACCTCGAGGACGGGGGCCATCAGCACACAAAACGTTGTGAACATGGGGTACGGAGGCACAGGCAACATCCACAACGGAGACAACGCCCACCGCCGTGCACCAACTTAAAGAAAGCAGCCGCGCACCGCCCTGTCCAAGTCGGCACAGTGTTATCTTTAGATTTTGCTCCCACCCGACCACACCCATGGAGCACATGCCGGTAATGTGGCATCGGGGTGCTGACATGTGCCGACCCACCTGGCGCCGGTGCCTGGTCTATGCTGAGCCAATGACCGCGGGGCCCAGGCTGAACCGACGGTAGGAACCAACTCCAGTAGCCTGTGTCGACCTGCTACCGCCGACGTAAGATTTCACACCGTAGAGTACCTACCGAGCAAGCGCGGTGCTCCTGCCTCGGCGGCGTGGAGAGGGCGGTGCCTCACACCATCCCATGGGGCCCGGCATGGGATGTATCGGGACGTTTCTTGTCGTGTGTCCACGTTTCAGCAATTTGCACCTCCGGCGTTCTGCCTTTGGCCTCGCCGCTTGCCCCTGACGGGTGCTGCCCTGTACACTGTTCCGGCGAAAGCAGAAACTTTTCTGCGCGTCGCGCCGCATACGCGTGTTGCCCAGAATCAGTTCCGGCCGGTTAGCCAGCCAAGGGCCATTTTGGCATCTGGGTATATCGTGGGGAACACCGCACCTTGACCCATACATTTCAAGCACATCGTTTTCTGCAGTTGTACGCAAGTCGAATCCACCCAAATTCGTTCCCGGCCAAAACCGAACACCACCTCACAGCCGACGACGGTAGACGAATCGGCAGCGGACCCCGGTTGATTGGGTGCATCACAAGCAGTCACAATTGTCCGTCCACCCTCTGGCGTGTTGAACCGGGGTTCATGGCCACTGCCACGGGGATGTGTTTCTGCCCGTGGGCTGGGGGGCTGCCTATGAAGAGAATTGCCAGTTGTCCCCGTGGGTGTTGGCAGTAGGGCTTGCGCTTCGTTGATAGCGGCCTGTCAGTGATGCGCAACAGGATGTGGTAAGGTGGTTGCTTGTAGCACTCATATGCCAAAAATGTACGAATTTGCGTGCACCGTGTCTGTAACAGGGGAGTAAATGTAATGCACGGGGGGGCCGTCTCCTCGCTTTTGTACGCGACCCCCCCCCCCAGTAGAAATGGTCCGAAGGCCCCCCCCCGGGGGGGGGGGGGGGGCGGTTGGAGGGGGGGTTCAGGGAGGGGCGATGGGGGGCAGCCGGGAGGGTCGGTTGGGGGGGGGGGGTCCAGGTGGGGCAATTTGGGGTGGGGGGGGGGGGGGGTTGGCACAAGGTTGGGCTGAACATCATCCGCCAAATTTCATTCATGGCTGCTTTTGCCACATCATTGCTCTCCATTTTGGACCCCAATACTCACTCTAACCCTAGCCTAGGGTGAGAGCTAGGGCTAGGGTTAGGGCTAGGGTTAGGGTTAGGGTCAGGGTCAGGGTTAGGGTTGGGTGTGGGGTTAAGAGCAGGCTGAGGGTTGGGATGGCGTTAGAGTCAAAGTTGGGTTCAAGGATAGTGTTGGGGTGCACCACCGCCTGGGCGGGGAGGGGTGCTACGCGGGCGCCTTTGGCGCCACCCTATGTATGGCCGGTAGCTATTGACCCATGGTAACTAAGTGGGCCCGGAGGGCAGGGAGGGGGGGGGGGGGTCGCGTACCCGAACTGAGGAGACGGCCCACCCATGAGGTAATGTGTCCATAACACCGAAAAACCCCTGCAAAAACCGAAATCTCGGCCAAAAAACATTGTTCACCTGCTGGAACGTTACCTCAAAACTTGGGGTAAAAAGCTTACTGTATTATCCAGTCAGGGGCAAGAAACGAGATCATGTTGTGCACTGTACACCGAAAGCTCATGGCAGCCAGGCAGCCTGTTCCGTTTGGGCGTTGCTGAGATTGCAGCAACAAAAGCTTTGCACCAATTCAACTTCACAGAGTAGAGCCTCAGCCGACGGCGGGGTCTAGGGCCACCGATTCATGTGTTTTTTTTCAAAGATGTAAATGTAGTTGTGTTTGATCTCCCCGTTTCGTTTTGAAGGAAGCCTCCCAGACCTCAGAACTGCAGGCAGACGGGGCAATGGACGTCGGATGCCGGCTCAGCTACAAGCGCACGTTTGGTGGCACAACGTATATCTTCAGCCACTGAAGCCCGTCAGGCATCGCAACAATACGAACACGAATATCTGTGCGGCCAAATCACATACAAATCCAATCAATCAACTCCGGTCCATTCTATCGTGGCCAGTGTTTCAGAACGTGTTTATAACACCACAACGATGAACTTGCAGAAGCAATCACTGCGCACAAACTTTCAATTCACAAAATCACTCCACTGGCAGAATCGCCACAGTCCTGCCCACGAACCACTGCCCATGCGTGGCCCCGGGCGCTTCACAAATGATGATCCTGGTGCAGCGTCGCTCTTTAACGCGGCGACTTGCGTCGGGTGAAGGCCGTTTTGGGGGGACGGATACGGGCGGGTTCCGTGCCATGCACCATGCGTTTGGCGTGATGCGCGCCCAAGAAAGACACAATCAAACCGTGAAGCAAAATGCCCACAGACCGAGGCCGCGCAGTGACGACCATCATCAACGATGGCACGTTGAGGGTCATCCAGAAACCCACTGTAAACGGGAATCCCGGACGTCACGGGGGTGGGGAGATGCCCGCAGGCTGCGGCCCATTGGAGGGTGTCTTTGTTGGTTGAAAGCGTTGGTGGGGCGTAGCCCAGGGGGAGGGGGGGGCGGGGGGAGAAGGGCGGGCGGCCACAGCCGGCACCAATGCAGGGACAAGGGGGAAGGGCAGGGCTTTGCTTGAAGGGGAGGGGGGCCATTGGGGCAGTCTCAGAGCGGTTGCAGAGCGGTCACCGGGTATGTGAAAGCGCTTGGGCAGTTTCTGGCGGTTGGAAACGTGGTTGGGGCTGGTGTTGGGGTATGGGAGTGCTTTTCGGATAGAGTCAGGGCAGTGGGGAGGGGGGAGGGTGGTGCCCCCCCACTTCAAGCGATTCCCTGGGGTAGGGGGCGCGCAGCACAAAGAGTCACCTTATCTCTCTCGTTTTCCCTGTTGGTGAGCCAGGGCAGGAACCCCTGCGTCTGTGCCAGAGCCACGGCCCCCCACTGATGGGCCGCTAGCGCTTGGTACAAGTGGTACGCCGCCAGACGGAGCTCTGTGTCAAACTGCCGCTGCAGAGATAAGAGGGCGTCGAAACGGCGCCCCCCGTGGGTCCCCGTGAACATGGCCGAGAAGAGATCGGACAACTGCTCCGTCGGCGTGTGGGGGGAGTCGTACGCAACCGCAAGCGAATGCAGGACGGCAATGCGGACGTCGCGTGTGCCGGAGGCGGAGAGGTCACCCCAGCGGGAACAGGCAGGGCCGGAGTCAAGGACGCGGGTAACCCCCGCCGGAGTGGAGGCCATGTACCCGAGCGCCTGCAGTACGACGGTGGTAAAATGCGTGTGAGTAGAGCGGCCAATTGCCACTACGACAAAACAGCGGTGTGCAAACCATTCCACGCCACACCGCACTACACCTACGCCGACACCCACATTCACCGTCACACTACCCACGTCGACACCCACGCCCCCGTGCACTACACTGCACTGCACTATCCTGCACTGCACTGCACTACCAGTACTCTGCCCCCCAGTACACCACATGCCATGCAACAACACACCAAACACTGGACCACACAAAATCACACATCAAACAGCACATCACAGGACAGCACAGCACCCCACGCCCGTACGAGGCCATGAGTGCAAAGCCAGGGATGCATGAAAATGGAGGGTTACGCTCATTTCCCTGGGCCAAGCCTGCCGCTTGGCAAGCTCTCCCTTTCCCGAACTGACAGCCCAACGGCAGTTATCACCCGCTGCAATGGCTCCGAAGCATTTTGTCGACCATCTACAGCCTAAACAACAGCAATTTGGGGGCTTTTGGGGGGACCATGCCTCGGGCTACATGGGCCTAGCAGCCACTACGTGAGCCCCCACTAGTGCTCAAATGCCCGGATTGTCACCAAATGATCACCCAAACCCACGGAAGGGGCGACAGAAGGGTTTCGGAAAGAGTCGAACTTGGAAAACTTTTCAGGTGCCACTAAACAGACCAGCGTGAAACGGCTAAGTCCTCACCAGCAAGGAGCCCTTTTGGGGGGGGGGGGGGCGGGGGTACCCGCAGTTTGGACCCAGCACAGCCACTGGTTAGGGGGTCCATACACAAGAAAAAAGATCTTCAGAACCTGGGACCACAGCGCCCACAGTACGCAAACTTTGGACCCCCCCCACCCCACCCCGCCCCCCCTCCCAAAAAGGGGTGTGCAGCTCGGGGGGGTAGGGGTGTCAAAATCGAAAAAAGATTGGGGGATCAATATTGTCTCCCAAAACGATGATTGTACAAGGGGTTAGACATCTGACATCATTCCTCGGGGTATGCTACACGAATGACCCCCAAACATTAGGGGTATATGGCGCCCGCGCCTTCGCTTGATCTAACAAACTCTCTTTGAGGGGATTTCCTACCAACTTACACCAACGTTCTCCCAACCTTCCCCCAACTGTACCCCAATGTCCCCCCCAGTCCCCCCCAACTTTGCCCACAACTTCCCCCTTCAAACCCAGGCAGGAGGCACGACCTCGGCGCAGGACTGCAGTGTGTCAGGGTCCGTGTCGTCGCGGCACAACAAGTCGAACAAGAGCTCGTGCCAGCGATGCTCCAGTGCCACGGCGCACTCGGTGTTGCCCTGTTTGCAAAAGTGCGCTATGAAGCGCAGCCCGAAGCCCGCGATGGAAGGGTCGTTGTGCCCCGCAAGGCCCTGGATGCGGGGGAAGACCTGCAGAGTGGCAGTCAGAGTGGGCGCTGCAGACCCGTCAGCGACAAAGCACAGACAATCTGGAGGGATTGCGTGCGCCGCGCGCGCACCTGAGGAGGCGGTTCATCCCCGGAACGGCCACATTGGGGGAATCAACACGCCGCAGGCGCACCGTGCGCGTCTGCGGAAGCGATGATCGTGGGAATGACCGGGCTATCCTCCACCCAAGTAAACAAACCACACACGAAGCGGCATCAAAAACAAAACATTCTACGCCTGGCACCGGTCCTGCCCCCTTCTGCTCAAAGGGCCTGCAAGCGAAGCGGACGCGCGCGCGCGCGCGTTCGTGTTGGTGACGCGTGCTCCTGCTGTGCGTTTCTGGGGGTTTCAAACCCTCAGCATATGATCTGCTGCGGGAGGAGAGCGATCTGCAGTGCCCGCCGCAATAGCCCTCCCCAAACCAAACGGACCGATGCCGAACGAAGCGCGTTTCTTGCCCTCCATTTGGCACCGTCTTGCCCGGACTTTCACGGCTGCGAGAGGAAATCGAGGACCGGCCGAGTGGACAGCGGACCAAGAGTGGCGCGCCATAGCGCAGGCGACAGACGCCACGTGCGATGTCGCTGCGCGTGCGCAAGCGATGGGCACAGCGCGATAGCCCGTCGAGACGTGGCGGCGCCGGATGGTCTCCCCGGTGGCCCGCGGGACACATATGTTGCACGACGCCGCGTTCTGTTGCTGCCCTCTTTTGTTTTTTTCCTTGAGCAAGGCAACTGCTGAAGTTCAAGACAAAATTCAAAAACTGCAACTATGACGTAACCCTCGGCCTGTCCACAGCGGTTGGGCCGCACAGCCGTGGCCTGCCTCAACAATTGATGGCCTTGGCTATCTCTTATCCTAAACTAACCCCAGCCCGCCTCAGGAGTGGCTGGGCTGAGGTTCATTAGCCACTGCCCACTTCAACAATCGTCGGCTTGTGACCGACCTTCACCCTTTCTACCGCCTTCCCAATGGTTGGCTGTAGCGATGCCCGAAGCCCCGTTCCGCACCGCCCTCTGTCCGGCGGGCGGGGCCGCTCCGCTCTGTTGGCACGGGCATACGTCGCGGGGGACAGGCCCGCGGGGGACGAGAACCGGGGGGCGCACCTGCGGCCGCTGCTGCACGAAGTCCACGCCTCTTTTGCTGCTGACGATCTTCTCGAGCAGCACCAAATAGTTCAGCAGCATCAGAATGTCCGTCGTGGGGGTCGTGATCCCCGCGATGATGTGGTCCAGCACCCCTGATCAGGCGAGGGGCATGCGGGCACCGGGAAGGGGGGGCCTGCAAGCGAAGCGAACGCGCGCGCGCGCGTTCGTGTTGGTGACGCGTGCTCCTGCTGTGCGTTTCTGGGGGTTTCAAACCCTCAGCATATGATCTGCTGCGGGAGGAGAGCGATCTGCAGTGCCCGCCGCAATAGCCCTCCCCAAACCAAAGGGGCCGATGCCGGACGAAGTGCGTTTCTTGCCCTCCATTTGGCACCGTCTTGCCCGGACAATCACGGCTCACGGCGGGGGGCCGGATCCAGTCAAAACGCGGGTCGAATTGCCTCGTGCGTTCCCATTCGAGTGCGGGGCCGCCCTGTGCGGCGCGTGCGGCCGCTGGAGCTGAACAGCGGCATCCAGCGGCCCCTGCCACCGGCACGAGACATGAGGCCAGTCACGCCGTTGGCGCACAGCACGTCCGTCAGGTCCGGCAGAGGGCAGGCGTGTTCCTAACGGCGTCGCGAGGCTCGCAGCGCGCCAGAGATACGGACATGCCACGAGCGTCCGGCAGGGAAACCGGTTCTCAGGAGCAGCCGGCCCCGTATCAACGGCCACTCAGTAATACCCGCCCCCCGGCACCACCGCACCCTGCACCACCCCTGCACCGCAACTCAGTGGGAACGCCTGCACCGCAACTCAGTAGGAACGCCTGCACCGCAACTCAGTAGGAACGCGCGACGTCCAGTGTGTGGCTCACTAGGACCCTGCTCCATCCGTTCATCTCTGAGCTGGCAGATGCTAGTGGCCAGTCTGCACAGATAGCCCCCATCCTTCAGCAGCCACCCCCAAGGCTCCTGTTAAGGGGTGGGGGGTTGGGGGGAGGGGGGTCTAAGGGGCAGACTGGTGGGCCTTGGAGGCCCTTTGGGGTGGGGCTGCGGGGGCCCGCTGCCGTTTGAGCCCCGTCGGTCACCCTCGCCAGCCTTCCCCCCCCACCTCCCCTGCAGTGCTCAGCCCCCCCGCCGTCACGGCGGGAAACGGGCCCACCCTGACAGCCCGTGTCTGACGCGCCCGGGCACCGAAACCGGCCTCGGTGGCGCCCATGCCGCGCTGCGAGGGTGGGGGCCCTTGGGGCCGCATGCCAGGCAGCGGTGGAGGGAAGTGCTTCGTGATACCGAGGGGGGAGGGTTGGTTGGTTGGTTGGTTGGTCGGTCGGTTGGTTGGTCGGTTGGTCGGTCGGTTGGTTGGTTGGTTGGTTCTTTGGTTGGGTGGGTGGTTGGTTGGTCAGAAGGTCGGTCGGTTGGTCGGTCGGTCGGTTGGTCGGTTGCTTGGCCCTCGGGCTACAGTACGGACGACGGACGCCACGCCGCACGCACCCCATCCTCCCCCACAGAGCCGAACCCCCTCACCGCCCTCGGGGGTGCGTGCGCCTTTCCTAAAATCAGCAGGAAATCAGACAACCCATCCCCCCCCCCCTGTGTGACATTCCGTCGGGTTGTTGTTTCTTTACGGGGCCCTGGACAGTCACCCGTTCTTCCCTTCGCATGTTGCGTCGGGTCCCTGCGTTCTGTCGGCCGCTGCGGCCGGTGCTCCTGCTGGTGTCGTTTCCGCGTTCGCGGAGCCCCGTCGTTGGTGTACCGGGGCTGTGCTGGATGTGGCATGCCCCCCCCCCCCCCGGCCTTGCCCCCGGGTGTAGTATCGACCCGCCCATCAGCAATTCCCTGGCCACGGACCTGCGGCCTCACAGAAGCGAAAACTGGCCTCGTTCTCCAGCGCCGCGGTCTCGGCAAAGCAGTCCAGCACCCGGACCGCGAGCTGCGAGGCCTCTCGGGTGCTCGGGGCCATCAGGTCGTAGAGCTGCTGCAGGAGCTCCGGCCGGCCGTTGAATCGCTCGTGCGCCAGCGGGCTCTGCATCAACTTGAGCACGACGGACTGGGCCCGCTGCGCGACGCCGGTGTCCGAGTCCTGAGGACGCGGGCCGCAGCGCGCGCGCTGGCCTGGGCGGCGGTGGGAGGCATGGGGTGGGTGGGCAAAGGGTGCGCTTCAGGGCTCGAGAGCGGTTGTAAAACTGACTTTGTTTTTCCAACTTCGTTTTTTTGAAAAATTTTATGTTTTTGGAATTTGTTTTGGAAATACTTTCGGGAATTCGGGAAAAACTCGGAAATTCGGAAATTCGGGGGAAAAAAGTCCAAAAGAATTCGAATCAGCCGGTCGGTGACCAATGGTTGACCGATGGTTCTTCTTCAGGGCGGGCTTCTTCTGCCCGGCAAATACGGGCGGGTTCCGTGCCATGCACCATGCGTTTGGCGTGATGCGCGCCCAAGAAAGACACAATCAAACCGTGAAGCAAAATGCCCACAGACCGAGGCCGCGCAGTGACGACCATCATCAACGATGGCCCGTTGAGGGTCATCCAGAAACCCACTGTAAACGGGAATCCCGGACGTCACGGGGGTGGGGAGATGCCCGCAGGCTGCGGCCCATTGGAGGGTGTCTTTGTTGGTTGAGAGCGTTGGTGGGGCGTAGCCCAGGGGGAGGGGGGGGCGGGGGGAGAAGGGCGGGCGGCCACAGCCGGCCCCAAGAGGGGGGTACTCGCACCGCGCGCGCACCACTCGGGGTAGTGGAGCAATTACCCGGCGAAGAGGTCCACGTTGGCAGGTCCTGTAAAGGCTGGAGGGTGTCGCTTGGTGGCTGGCCATTACCTCCTGGAAGCTTGCCAGACATGCCACTCGTGTCCGGCAGGGGAATTGAATTTCATTAGGAATCGGCCCTGTACCATGTGCCACTCAGTAATATCTGCTCCTGTCGCACCCGCAGCTCAGTAGGAACCAGCTGCGTCCTGTGTCGGACCCAGTAGGACCCAGCTCCATCTGATCACGTGTGACCCGGCGGACGCTGGCTATGGCGTGCCGGATGGTCTCGTACGAAGCCATGCACCAAATCCAATACATCATTGCAGTCGCAGGAACCACCTCAGGCCAGTGGGCCGCCTCGCCTCCGATGACGCAAACGATAATTGCTGGACAGCCCCCCCCCCCCCCTACCCCCGGTGCCCAGCGAACAATAAGACCCTCAAAATAAAATACAGTCCAAACAGGAGTGGTTGTTGGACACGTTCTGCCTGCCTGCCTGTCTGCCTGACGCCAAGTGCCAGCTTCAATGGCATTTCTAACCGACAGTAACCGCCCCCAACCGCTTTGGCAACCTCCTCCAACCGCCTGTCCTACCTCCTCTGAGGTCCCTTCCCTTCTAATGCATCCCTGTGCATCCCCCCCATGTTGTACTGGGGCCGCAACTCTCAAAACGACCGCGGACCCCCCCACACCCTCCGGGAGGGCACCGGGTCCAAAATAGCCTCCCTTTCGCTCAGCGCGGGCACGGCGCGCGGTGCGCCCCCCCCACGGCACGCGCGACCGGACCTGCAGCAGCGCGAACGTCGTCTCGACGTTGCCACAGTCGAACAGGGCGGCGACGCCCGCAGGGGGGAGGCCCGCCAGCGTGTGAAAGGCGTCCAGGACGGCCCGGCGCAGGCGCACGCTGGGGTGGTCGAGGCAGGACTGCAGCATCGGGTGCAGGGCGGGCTCGCTGATGAGCTCGAGCCCCACGCGTTGGGACAGCAGCGCCTTGACCAGGTCCACCGTGAGCTCCAGGACGTCGTCGGACTCGGACCTGCGGAGGCGAACAGGGAGTGCAGAGGGAAGGAGCGCATATTCGGGGGCGTGGGCCTTGGGCCTGGGGGCGCTCAGTCCCAGACACGCCACTGGCGTCCGGCAGAGAAGCTGGTGCTCAGTAGCCACCCGCCCCGTATCGAAGGCCACTCAGTAATACCCGCCCCCCACACCACCGGAACTCAGTAGGAACGTGCTGCGTCCAGTAGGATCACGTCTGGGCTGGCAGACGCTAGTGGCAGGTCTGCTCAGTTCCCGACCCAAAGCGTTATGTACCCCCCCCTCCCGTGCACAAGCACGGCCGCGGTCGCAAAAGTCCCGGCAAAACAGCGGTTCAACGCCCACCCCCGCGCTTAGACAGCGCCGTGCGTGCGCATGACACACACGGCGGCAAAGCACCGCACGTGACAGCCACGCCGGGAATAGCCACGTCAGCCATGGCCCGAACATCACATCCAAACAAACCGCGTGGGGCTGTGATGTGTGGTACGATGTTGTGATGAACAGAACGCACCATCACAGACACGAATGAGCCCCCCTTTACCTCTACAAGTGCGTCACGAACGCCCAATCCTGCGTTCAGGACCACAAAACACAGCGGACCCCCCAAAAAAATCCAGAAAACAGCGGTTCAACGCCCACTCCGTTGCTTGGACAAGCCTCTGCTTGCGCAAGGGGGAGGGGGGGGGGTTCCAAAATTGGCCCGATCCGATCTTCCCGATTGCAAAATTCGTTTTTTTCCCACAACGGTCACTTTGGTCGGGGGGGGGGTCCCGGGGGGGGGGGGGGGGCTCCTATGGCTGTCCGCCGTTCTGATATTCCCCTCCCCGATGGGGCGTGGCATCACGCCCAGCGACCGATGGGGCGTGGCATCACGCCCAGCGACCGATGGGGCGTGGCATCACGCCCAGCGGCCACTCCGTGCGGTCGGAAACACGGCACGCGGCGAACGCGCACTCAAATGCAAAGAAGAGGGCCTCTCCAGTTTTCACTTGCGGTTCATTTTGGGGACCCCTGGGGACCAAATCCGCGGAACACCGAGTCCCGGGGCACCGGCACTCCGCGGTCATGTCGGGGTATTTGTAGGTCCATCTTTGGGGGGGCTCTGGGGGGCACTTCTGTTGGTCTCCGGTTTCTGTTTTCGGTTCACGCGGCTCCACGTGTCCAACAACGGCGATGGCGATGGCAATGCCCCGAAGGAACTCTGGGCTATGTCACGTGTGCACTGGCGGCAAACAGCACAAAAACGCAGAAAGAAAATGGGCTCGTCAGTGGCCTATAAGACCATAGGCACCTTTCTGTCACAGAACATGGGACATGAAGATGCCTGTGGGTGGGCCACAGAGATGCAAAGCCATGGGTGTGCAGCGGTACGCCAGTGGCCGACACTAAGCTTTACCCACTGGACCTGTAAATTCGACCTAAATTCTGAGTTCATAAGATAGGAAAAGGAGATCCCCCCCCCCCCCCCCCCCCAATTGAAAGCCCGCCTGCCCCGATGCAGCCGTATTAATGTCCCACCTCCAACCGTTTGGAGGCATCTTTGTATGGGATTTTCTGGCCTGACTGGGCACGGGTTACGGTTGTGGGCGAACACCTTTTCTGTGCGCCCGCATTCGCGCTTTGTTGTGTCAGTTGTGCAAAGGGTGTCTGGGCTCGAGGGGGGGAGGCATGTTTCGGGGGTAAAGCACCGGGATCGATGGCCGGAACATTGAGTTGGGTGCCGGGCGCGCGCCGGGCAAACGTGACCTCTCCGTTCAACTTGGGTTGGGTTGGGCTGGACGGCGTTGCCACTGTGTTCAGCTCCCGAAGGCTTTCGCAAGCCTTTCAAACCCACAAAGCGCGATGCGCCGTTGTCCACACCACAGCGCAGGTTGTGGCCCCGCTGGGGGGGGGGGGTTGGCACAAGGCCTTGGTGGTTGGCTCTGTTAGCCTGTGGCGGCGCCTGTTGGCCTCTCGCCACTGCTCATTCTGACCCTCTGTGGGTCCGAACGTGTGTTGGTTGTGTCAACGGAGCCCCCGGATGACGTGTCCTGTTTGACTACTCCGGGGGGGGTTTGGCACAAGGCCTTGGTGGTTGGCTCTGTTAGCCTGTGGTGGCGCCTATTGGCCTCTCGCCTTTGAACCTTCTGCTATGACAAGCAGGCCTCCGTACTACTGAGGGCATCCACCTGCCTGGGGGGGGGGGGGAATCCAGAATGCAACTTCTGCCCATGGGGGGGGGGGGGCAGGGGGGAAGGAGGGGGGAAGCGGTGCCCGGCGCGCCACCCTTCCCTCTGAGAAGAGCCCAGACCCCAGACCGCCCGACCGCCTGCGGAGTGCAGTGGGAAGGGGCCCCGAGCCGCGGCCCGGCGCAGCACCGCCCCCGCAACAGACCTGAGGCACTGCACCAACTTGTCCAAGTGCTCGGTCACCAACGTCTTGACCTCCGCTTGCCCCTGCGCCGAGCCCTGCGCTGCGCAGCGGTGGAAGTGCTGCAGCGCCGCCTGAGGGCTGGGGCCCTCCAGGGCCGCGAGGTGGTGCTCCATGTCAGAGAACAGGAAGGCGCTGGGGGTGTGGAATGGCCGTGGGGCACGTGGGGCACGATGCCCCCCCTGCGGGCGGCGGAGAGGGGGGGCACACCACACGCGACCCTCCCCCCGTTTTGGACCGTCATTGTCTGTGCGGCGGTACAAAGCCCCAAAGGATTGTGGTGGGCCGCCCCTGGTCTGCGGACACTATGGCCCAATGGGCCCCAAAAAACTGCCCCGGGCCCCAGTAAATTGCCCCGGGCCCCAGTAAATTGCCCCGGGCCCCAGTAAATTGCCCCAGGCCCCAGTAAATTGCCCCTGGAAACTCAGGCCAATCCTACCTCAACCTTTCGAATACCAATGAGCTGCTTGAACTGCTCGACGTCACATGCGGATTTTTCTTTTTTCGGCACTGACCTTTGCGAGCTGGCGAAGGCCTCGTGGCAGGCGGTACTTGAGAGAGGTCTCGGAATCAGGAAACAGAGCAGTCCAGTGCTACGATTGTCCCACTCGACCTCGAATGCTGAACGAGAAAGGGTGGGCGGGCTTTCAACTGAGGGGGGGGGGGGGGTCAATACAGCCCTCTGGCTAGACCCCCCCCCCCTGTGTGACATTCCGTTGGGTTGTTGCTCCTTTACGGGGCCCTGGACAGTCACCCGTTCTTCCCTTCGCATGTTGCGTCGGGTCGCTGCGTTCTGACGGCCGCTGCGGCCGCTGCTCCTGCTGGTGTCGTTTCCGCGTTCGCGGAGCCCAGTAGTTGGTGTGCCGGGGCTGTGCTGGTTGTTGCCGGGGTCGTTTGACTGTTTTTGCTCCCCCCCAACCCCCGCGCGGGGGGGGGGGGGTCAATACAGCCCTCTGGCTAGACCCCCCCCCAACCCCCGCGAAAAAGGGGCTCAATTGACGGCCCCCCAAAAATCCAAGTGAGACTGACCCCCGAGGCCCTGGAGGTGACCCGGACCCAAACTTCGGCAAGAAATGAAAATTTGTGGAATCAGCTCATCGAGGGGGTTCAGAAACGTCATCATTTGCCATTCGGCGAAAAACGTTTTTTGACCATTTTCAAAGCTCAAAAAAGTTCGAAGGCGCCAGAGTTCATACACCCGGATTGACTACGCAATTGAGCCCTTTTCGCGAACCCCCCCCTCCCCTTGAAAACACGACTTCCCAAATGCTCCGTTTCAGAGGCTTCTTTTGGAGTGTTTCGCCAGCATCCACAGCGAACGAGGGCACGGGCCTCGTGCGTGGTGACCTCCCCCCACCTGTGTGCCCACCCTCCCCCCCACTGTGCATCTCATGCGCGGCGACGGCCGGGCGCCATGGGCCCCCATGAGCGTGGTGACGAGCCGCCCCAGTATGGTGCTGGCGCTCGCTCAGGCCCCCCATGGCAATCCTACTTGAAGGCCCCACAAATAGTGCCCTTCTGCAGGGGGGGGGGGGGAATGAAAGTTGAGACTGCAACAAATGCGATGCCAAAACGTGCAGATAAATGCCTTTGTACCCCCCCCCTTGTCGAAATGGCGCATGTGACCCGAACTTGTCCATGGATTGCCACACAAAAAGGAAACTTAAGGCAAGACAGATACTAAAGAATGCAGAAAAAAAAAGTGCCAAAGATGCTAATAAAGACTGCCCCCTTGAGATGCGAATAACACGCAGTTGCATTCCCCCCCTGTGTTACATTCCGTTGGGTTGCTGTTTCTTTACGGGGCCCTGGACACTCACCCGTTCTTCCCTTCGCATACTGCGTCGGGTCGCTGTGTTCTGTTGGCCGCTGCGGCCTGTGTTCCTGCTGGTGTCGTTTTCGCGTTGGTGGAGCCCAGCAGTTGGCGTAGTAGTTGTGCTGATTGCTGCGGGAGTCGTTTCTCGGCCTTTGCTGCCCACTGCCCTCCGCACTCTGGCCAGATGCACCCAGCGATCGTCGGGATCATATCACTGATCGACTGATCAACGCCTCAGCCTCCGTACCAAAGCTGTTGCGTGTGCGGACGTACCTACTGCGGGTATCCCTGACGGCGCGATGGTTGAATGGTACGCGCAATGGCCACTACTACAACTACGGCGTCAACCTGGACAAGACCGGCAACAATACGGTGGAGCCACGGTAGAGTCATTCTGATCCTGATTCAACCCACAACACAGTTATAAACTTGTTCAGATGTACCGGGGACTGCACCGATGACTCGACACAGATGTCCGATGACTGGAGGGATCCCCTGTGTCCGGATACTTACCTGACCCCATCCCCCCCCCGGGGTCAGGACAATGATCCTGCAGATGCACACACCAGCGCGCACAAGTCAGTGCTGGAGTCGGCAAACCCCCGCATGGACTCGGAGTGTGCATCTGGATGCACCTGGTCAACGGCACGGGCAACAGCCCGTCTCCGGGACGGCTGACCCCCGGAGTAGTCAAAGAGGACAAGTCATCCGGGGGCTGTGTTGACACAACCAAAACACGTTCGGACCCACAGGGGGTCGGGATGTACAATGGCGAGAGGCCAATAGGCGCCGCCAGAGGCAAAAAACCTAGTTCCGAGGCCTTGTGCCAAATTCCCCCCCCCCCCCCCCCGCTCTCTCCTTAAGCAATAGCCTCGTTTGTAGCGGGACACTGAAATCCAGTTGCCGGGCCAAGAAAGGTCGGTCCAGAAGGCGTCTTAGGGGGTGTTTTCGCACAGCGCACGCACAACGCCAATTATTACGGTGATTATCCAGGTAACAACCCTGAAAACCACCCACCTGCGGAATCATGCACAATCAATTCAAAACTCAAAAATTCAAACATCTGATGCTTGCCATGGGTCCCAGGGACCTAAATTCTGCCCCCCTATAGCCCCGTCCACTGCAGCAGCAATTCAATGACGTCCTTTCAATCTTCTGAACTTACCGAACTCCCGGTGGTGGAGAACAGCCAACTTTTCGCACAGCGCGTGCACAGCGCGCGCACAGCGCACGGTACGCCCCCTTAGATGCGGTTGCCGGTGGGTGCGGCCGCCCGCGTTCCCTGTGTCTCAGTCCGAAGCAGCTGCCTAATGCAACGCGGGATGGCCTCTGGATCACGACACGACTGCAAACTATCAACCCCCACCGCCCAATGCGCGGCCCAGGGGGATCCACAGCCCTTCAAGCACCACCACACCAAAGCACGAGCGGGTGTCAGCAAGCCCTGCTACACCCGATAAGCCCAAAGTGCCGGGGGATTGTGTGGCGCTGAATTCGCGGGGGTAAAGGGCCTCAGAAGGCGCGGACCCGCCACGGTGCTGCGGCCGCCCCTGCCTTCACACGGCCTTCATTGCCTTCCCAGTTCCATCTGTGTGTGACGGGCCATGGAATGTCCCATCGGCCCATTGTGCGGCTCTCTACCCTCCTTGGGCTTGGGCTTGGGCTGGAGGTGTGGGCTGCTTGGATCTGGGCTTTATTGCCGGCTCACGTTGCACTACGGACCGAGTTCGGGTCGGGGCGTACACGCCGTGTTCCACGTTGGGTCACTCTGCACTTGGGGCGCGCCGAAGCTGTTCGCGGCACGCCGGTCGTGTCACACTCCCGCGTAGTCACACCACGCGGCCCCTTGGGGCGACGATCCTCCGAACACACATAAAAGCCGGGCCAAAGAGGATTTGCCACCACTTCACCGAACATGCGGTTAGAAGGACTACGGGCAGGGATGCCGTGGAAGAGGGGGGGGGGGGGGTACCCCCCTCCCCCTCCAGGGCGCCCAGCCTATGCCCAGCCACTGTCGCCCTGGTGAATTCACGAAACATGCCGCTGATTCGAGCACGTCTCGATTCAAATTAGCCAAATTTGTGGCAACAATGCTGCAAAGCGTCGCTAGTGCGCCGTAAAGGTGGTGCATGCATCTGCAGGTCTAGACCACCCCTGAAAGTAGGCAGCGGACTTGTATTAAGCACCCCGGAGTAGAAGAGAGTGTACCATGCCTCACAAGTGCAGGGAAACCCTCACTTACTTCAGATGTTGGTATGGAGTAGCTGAACTGTACACTGATTTGTTTGCTTTCCAAGCCTTTGTGCCCCATAACGCTTCAAGCCGGCCCTTGATTGCCACAATGCGTGCCAAGGAACACTCCGGAACGTGCGAGGTTAAACGTCCGGGAGTTATTTTAGAAGTCCGTCGTTGTGTGCCCACCGGGAGCGTGCGACGCATTGGTACCTACACGCAAAGTGCGGGCGGCCTCCGCTCGTGACAAAGACACGGCAGGGCACCTGAACCAGCACTCCCTGTCAGCCGCCACTGCCCACAGCAATGCCGCACTCACCGATGCACAATGCGGCATGCCTCACATGTGGGGGCAGGTACCCCTCGGAAAAGAGAGGCGGGCCACGGTACCCACAAGCGCTGCGTGCGCGCGCGCGCTGGGCACGGGGGCAGCGTTGAGTCAGTCTCTGCAGCGGGACTGCCCGGAAAGCCAACTGCAGTGCAGGGCCACCCTTGACTGTCGCTCGCACGTGACCAAAAGCGGCGCACGCGACGAATGGAGGCCAGCCACTGACGGCCGTCGAATCACCGACAGTACTTGGGCGTCCTGTCGGTACAGATGGGCGCCGGTGTGGCAATCCCCGCGGGCCTCCCCTGCAGCACGCGACTGGCGCACGGTGACTCCCAGTCACCCCAAGTCGTAGAAAGTAGATCCGAAGAGCACACATTCGCCCGTCGGTCGGTCGGTAGGCGAGCGCACGCGACTGGCGCACGGTGTTTGGCGTCTGGAACTGACCGGCGGGGCGGGGGGGCCTGGGCGGTCCCTTCGGATCCGAACAGGGCCTTCGTCCCCGTAACCGACTCTGCATCGGCGATCGGCCCCCCAAAATACCGCCAAAGGGCCGCCCGTTGGCTGCCCGCGGCCCCAAACCCAAGCAGCCCCATGCCTCAACGCCAGCGGCCCCGGCACCGGCCGCCGCCCCGTCCCCCGGCGCCCGGGGCCGTTCCGTCCGCGCCGTCACCGCCACTCCTGCGCCGCCGCGCGCGCGCGCTCGGCGACGGACCGGAGCCGCTCCGCGAGATCATAGCCCAACGGGGCGACCGCCGCGACGGGCACGACCGGCAGCACGACCCGGGACGGCGCGCCCGGGCCCATGTGAACGGTGTTGTTGGCGATCCGGAAGGGGGGGTCGCGCGAGGGCCGGGCCAGCGGGGCCCCGGTGTTGGGGTTCGCGTCGAACTGCGGGAAGCTGCTGCTGCTGACGTCCAGCCCCACCCGGTGGCCCGGGGCGAAGACGTAGCTCGTGCTGCCGAGGTCCACGGCGATCTCGTACAGGGCGCCCGGCGCCATTGCCTGTGGCCCCCGGCGCGGCTCCCGCCACCGCATCCGCTGGACGCCGTCCTGCAGCAGCAGCCGCGTCCCGTTGGGGAACACGTCGACCAGCTTCGCGACGAAGTCGGTGTCCGGCGCGTCGCTGCTCACGAACAGGACCACGTGGGTCGGCCCCGTGATGGCCATCTCTTCGGGCAGCGGCGCGGAGGTGTACGCGAGCACGTCGGCGCGCCCCGCGGACACCCGCCGCTGGTCCTGCGGCCCGCACGGGATCAGTTTGAGTGGCTCCTGCAGACAAATGCAGGGACATCGCGCGTGGCTCAGCTGTTGTGCGGCGGACACCCGAACGAAAGGGGGGGGGTGGGTTCACTATGAAACCTGCATGTGTTTTGGTCTGCAACTGGCGGTGCCTATTGGCCTCTCACCACCTTGTGCCCTCCCTCTCCTTCGCCTATCGTGACCTCTCCACTCACCCTTCCTTTCCCTTGGTAGGCTGTGCCAACGAAGCCCCCCAGACTTTCCTTGTTCCACTGCTCTGTGTTGGGGCCACACAGAGGTGTCCTGTGCACAAGCGTCACGGATATCCTTACAACGTACTTGTTCAGGTCATCAATGAATTGTGGGTCGTTCAACAACCAACCCTCTGCGCCCTTTGGATACCCCTTGAGGACCTCGAATCGCTTCCCAGGGATGAGTGCGTATGGACGGGCGTCATCACCTGTGGGGGAGCTACAAGAGGCAGAGGATTGCGGGGTTGGAGGGGGGGGGGTCGTCATTGCCCTTCACTGGATGCCCATCTGGAGGGGGGGCATGTCCTCAGGGTCATCTTTGCGATGGTTGTGGAGCTCCCCTTGGCCACATATGTGGCACTTGTTGAGGTGTTTTGTCGTTTTCCCGGGCCATGATCGCATTGAAACAATGCTCAAACTGCGAGGGTCACAACAATCGCAGCAGACCAATCGTTTGTGTTTGGCCGCCGTTGTGAAATTTTACGTCGGCGGTAGCAGGCAGACACAGGCTACTGGAGTTGGTTCCTACCTTCGGTTCAGCCTGGGCCACGCGGTCATTGGCTCAGCATAGACCACGTACCGGTGCCAGGTGGGTCAGCACATGTCAGCACCCCGATGCCACATTACCGGCATGTGCTCGCTGCCAAGCACAACAATAGCGTCTTCACCTCGAGTCACTCCCCCACAGGGACACAGGGATACGACACGCCCAAAAACGGATGAGGAGGTCACGACCCTGAATGCCGAGTGCAAAAAAGATATGGTGAGCCGTGCCGCCCATCCCCCGGAAGAAGGGGGGGGGGGGCTCCCCCATATTGAGTCGTAGTATTGTTGGGACCTTCTAAACGTTTTGGCCATTAATGAGGGTCGCAGGGGGGGGGGTGCCCAAGGCTGTGCTGATCCACAAGGGGGAGGTGGGGGGGCTGATCTGGAGGACCCCCCCCCCACCTGGCCAAACCCACCCCCCCCAAAACCAAAAACATTGTCTTCTGAGAGGACAACTGAAATTTTGAATGAGAGCCGAAAATGAGATCCATTTTGGATACACAAACGGTTTTTGCCCTCATAACCCCCCCCCTATCCCATAGGCCGAACACCAAGCACAACCCAGCGGGTGTTGATGTTCAGGGTTGCAGAAGGGCGCCCCCCCCGTGAACACACCTTCATGTGCGGAGGCATCCCCATGAGGTTCCCGCCCAAAGTGGCGACGGGGTCCCGGGGGTCGTACAGGTACGAGGCCACGGCGCTCTGCATGCCACTCGTGGGGGACAGGGCACCGCCGGGCCCTAGGTACATCGGCATCGGTACGGGGGATGGGAGGGCGTGGGCCGCAGTGACGTAGTTGCCCGTCGTGCCCGGGAGCCCGGGCCCCATGACGTACCATATCACGCGGGGGATCGCCTGCGCGATCAGGCGCAGGGCCGCGAGGCGGAGCTCGTACGCCGCCGGCGTCGTGGCACCGCGCAGCATCCCGAACACGAGGTCTGTGACCACGACGGCCGCGAGGTTTGGCAGATCCGCCGCCGGGCCCCAGTCCACGGCGCCGCCTCCAAAGCAGTGCCCCGTGGGCTGGAGCATGAGGAACTGCAGGTCGCGCACGCCGGGCTGCGCGCGCGTCCGGTAGTGCTCGAAGACCTGCAGCGTGTCGCGGAGGAAGATGTCGTACCAGCCGCCCACGTGCACCGCGGGCCATGCGACGCGGTCGTAGTGGCCGGTGATGTCGGTGCCGTCCCAAAACGCACCAGGAGCCTCGTTTCGGATGTACGTCATGTTGTATTCCGGATGGCCCACATACTTGAGCATCCCGTTGACTAAATACTGCTTGAAAGCTCCGTTTTGGTACACCATGTTGCGTTCAATGCCGCTGGCCCAAATAACGGACTGTGCCTGTGAGTGTAATGTGGCCTACTGTGGTACAGGACCTGCAGCCGCCACCTCAGGGGAGAGCCGCAGGGACCAGTGCATGCCCCCGCGTTCCGCCGTGGTAAACACACTCGCACACAGCGCGCGCGCAACCCACACAGCCCTCCCGTTTACCTGTACCCGTGGGTAGACATCCCGGCCTTTGCCTTCTGGTAACAGCGCCTTCGGCACATCATAGCACAGCACATCACAGCACAGCACATCACAGCACAGCACAGCACATCACATCACAGCACAGCACACCACATCACAGCACATCACAGCACACCACATCACAGCACATCACAACACAGCACATCACAGCACATCACAGCACAGCAAAGCACAGCACAACACAGCACAGCAACACCACACCACACCACACAGCACAACACGCCAGAATACCACACCTTCCCACAGCACACGGCACCTCGCCACAATATGCCACGTGCGAGAAGCCCGGTATCCAGTGAAACGGCAACGCGCATTACAGAAACACACAACCTGAAAATGCGCACCGGCCAGCAGTCCTAGGTACGAGACAATCCCCATGGCCGAACACCCGTAACCAAATATGACTCCGTTCCACCACTTCTGCTGCCTTAGCCACTTGATGGTATCCGCAGTGTCGCCCACATTGTGGAAGCCCACAAACCGCCCGCTGCCCGGAGTGCTGCCGCGGGTGTCCTGCAGAAGCAAGGCATTCGATGCCTGCAGCTTGCGAAAGGGGTCCTCCGCCCACTCAACAGCGACTCCGCGCTCAGTGTGGGGCCCATAAGGCACGGACTGGTACGTGACTGCCAGATTGGCTTGGCCCGGAGCCACATCGTCGAGGGTGATGAGATATGTGCCAAGGGTTTGTCCGTCGGACATCGGGACGCTGAAATTGTGCACTCTTAGTGCTGGGGTCTGTAGAGACCGTCTCACAAGGTCTCCCATCGCCTGACATAGCAGCAACACCAAGAGGAAGGCATTGGTGTGAAGGAAGCCCATGGGCATCTATCGGATACAAAGAGGTTTGTGGTGCTGATGCACAGAGTTGTATGGGTACAAAGTTTGAGCGTGCAGTGACACCCAGGTGCATTCGTATTACGCTGTCCTCAAGTTCCTCGTAACGTCCTCAAGTTCCTCATACCCTTGGGGTCGATGTTTGTTTTTGGGGGTTCAGACCAAGATGAGCTGGCGTAGCTCGCTCACTTCACTGTACTCGAGATAACCTCTCGGAATCAAGGTTCAGAGCTGTCCAGTGCTACGATGATCCGACAATGGCTGTGGTAGCGGATCTGACACGTAGTGAGGATTAGCTGAGTCTGAAACCAGGTGGTGGCGGTATTTGCACAATTTCATAAAGTGGCGGTTATACAGAAACATGTTTGCTGTCCTCTATATTCTATTCTATATATAGAAGATGACCTCTCAACTTGCTTGGACATGACCTGCGACGATGCCCTCATAATAGGTGCACAATTGATTCTTTTTCCGTCTCTTGGATGCCGTGGCCACCAACATGGAGGGGGTGCTGTCGGGAGCTTGTAACAGTCTGGGTGTCTTAGGCATATCCACTTGCTGAGGGATGCTAGGGCAGCATGAGTTGAGTTGTGGGTTTAGGGAAGGAGGAGGGTGTTCGATATTCGAGCCATCCCATCAATAATCTATACTTTGAGCATATGAAATGTTTCCGGGGGGGGGGGGGGTCTCGGATCGTTCGAACCATCTGGCTGTTTGACATGTTTGACATTATCATCACATTATAAGGAAGGGAGACACAGCACGTTTGTTGCAAACAGGCTGTCACCTGGCCCAAGGGTGGTGCCTTTTCACTGGCACTGGCACTGTCATCCACTCTTGGGTGTCCCGCAAAAACACGAACATTCTAATCAAAGATAGGCGAGCGGCTGAGTCTCGCGCGCCATCCAGGTGTAAGGTGATGCAAGCGTTTAGAGGCTGCAAGACTGCGCAGCTACAAACGACGGGGACAGCGGGTCCAAGTGGCGGAGCAAGACGATGGGCAAAGAAAAGCAATGTCAGCCTGTGCCGCAGCCACCGGCAAAGCCCCCCATACATGGGAAGGGGGACACCTTGCACTGCCAACAAGCTCCCGATATATGGGCATGGGGACACGTGGCGCTGCCCAAAAGCCACCCACATATGGGCATGGGGACACTTTGCGCTACCAAAAAGCCACCGATATATGGGCATGTGGACACTTCGTGCTGCCAAACAGACCCCCATATATGGGCATGGGGACACGTTCCGCTGCCAAAAAGCCTCCCATATATGGGCATGGGGACAATTGGCGCTGCCAACAAGACCCCCATATTTGGGTGCATGGTGCATACAATACAGAAAAAGACATGCTTTTGCATGTCCCCTTTCACCATGAGACCCGGGCTTCAGGCGACAGAACATGGAAAAATCAAGGCACTTGGGGCTTGTTGTGCAAAAACCCGCCCCCCCCCGAGAGATGCTGTGGTGGCGTCCGTCCCGTCCGTCATGTAACACTTTCTTCGCACGAATTCAGGGTGAATGGAAGTGCTCCACAGATCCGCACCACGCCGAACTCTGAGCGAGGGATGCATTGGAAGGGGGGAAAGGCACCCCCCCCTCCCCTTCTCCAGGGCGCCCAGCCTATGCCCAGCCCCTGTCCCCCTGACGGCAAGTGCCAGCTTCAGTGGCATTGGTAACTGACCGTAACCGCCCCCAACCGCCTCGACAACCGCCTCTGGGGCCAGCTCTGAGGTTCCTTCCCTTCTAGTGCATCCCTACTCTGAGCCTCATGCTCAACTGTATTAAATTGGAAATGAACACCAGGGGCCAGATTCATAGGGTGTCCACAGGGTGACTTGCGGGGGGGCGGGGGGCAGGCCAGATCCATTCACCCCTCCCCAACTGTTTTCAACCGCTCACCTTTGCGGCTCAAGTTTGCGCCCTATGTTGTTGGGTGGGTCCCAGGCCACCCTGAGGGAAGGAGGGCCGCTCTCAAGAGAAAGCGGCGACCAACTAGAGGAGCGGATGGCGGACAGTTGGTGAGCATTGCACTGCGCCTCGGAGCCTGTGGCAAGGGGAAGGGGGGGGGTTGGCCATCAAGGCGGACCGAGCATGGGGGTTGGTACTTCTGGGGGTACGTGCGTGCTCGCCTTGTGAGGGGGGGACTCCTCCACTGGAGAATAGACGGGTTGGTTGCCCACCCGTTGGGTTGGGGGGGTGAAGGGGCGGGGTTCAAAGGGGATGTGCGAGGTGGGCAGCCAGCCCGGCTCCCCCCTAACGGCCGGGGGAAATCGTTTTTACCCGGTGTGAGTGGGACAGGCGTCCCGCTGCTCACAAGTGCTGCTGCAGCCCCTTGGCCGCCGCCACGGCGCGCCGGCACGCTCCACACAAAGGCTTTGCCAAGACTGTGGATTGTTTAGGGAAGGAGGGGGATCCCGCACAACCGACACCCTCGGCGCGCGCCTTCCAGAAGAGCCGCCGACTGGTCACAGCCCGTCTCACTTGGAGCGGTCACCTGTTCGCATCGCCCTCCGTTGTGTCCGGTGCCGCCGCAATGAGTTTGCAGGCAGGACACGCTCGATGGCCGTGACGTCAGGTTTGAAGTAACCAGCATGTCCCCGACCTCGTGCCAGCCTCACTCGGTGCATTGTTTGCAGGCTGCCTTGCCTTGCCGCACGTTTTTAGTGCGCTGTGATAAATCGTGTTGGTGCCAAGTGTCTTACACCTTTTTGCAAGCCTTGCAGGCATTGTCAGGGTTGACGGCGCCGTAGCCCCGCTTGATCCTCCCGGCACAGCAGGAACTGCAAATCGTCCGCTTGCACCGCCTGCACCAGTGGCGGTGACGAAATACCCCGAATAACACACTTGTTGCACATGCTCAGTTTGCATGACAGGCACGGGGTGTGTTGCACTTGCTGATGAGGAGGAGGCAATGGTGTGCGGGGCTGGTTTGGCAGCCGCTTTAGCGCCCGCTTGCACAGCCAAACCAGTCCGTTTGGCGGCTGGCTTTGCTCTTGGCTGGGGGACAGCCTTTGCTCTTGCCGGGAAAGCAATGCAAGGCCATGCGCAAAGTAGATGGGCAACACAAACCAGCACAATACATGTTAACTAGAAAAACATGGAAGTGACGGTCTCCCGGGTGCGGGGGGGGGGGGGGATTGCAAGGGGGGGGTAGGGTACCAAACAACAATGATGCCCAAAGGACCACAAAATATGGGTTTCTACTACGGCCAGACGCCCAAATAGTTGCACTACGCGCACACTGCGTGCGCACTGCACGCGCACTGCGCTTAAGGCGCCCCCTTAAAGAGTGGGAGTCCTTCGAGGACCCACACCAAAGTAGCGCGCCCGGCGCACCCGGCGCGCTAACATACTCTCCATGACCCCATAACCGGGGTCAAGTGGGGAACCTGCAGATGGGGTGTGCACAGCACACACATCAATACCGGAACAACTGTGCACAGTGCGCCACAAGATGAAGAATTCATTGAGCAAAGCAGCATTCAGGGAGTTAGTGTCTGTTCCAGCGTGAGTAATGGTCGGTTCTGATCGACCGAATGACCCCACCATAGACAAATTCAGCCCTTAATCCAGTGTGTTTGCCGCAGCCAAATTCTCTTCTTCGTGGGGGTGCACCACTATCTATGTACATCAGCTTAGTGTCCGTTACCCCAGAATGAACCTGGCGTGCTGGGACCCCTGCAGAACCTCAGACCACCGTTGACTGAGTAGAGTAGTAAAATGTTTGTTTGGCATATGTCCACTAATGTATCTACCAGGGTGCAGGGTCACCGGGGGGGGCTTGGGGTGGGGTGTAGGGACCCCCCCCTATTTTGGGGTCGGAAAACACAAAAAAAACATGTTTTAGAAGTGAATTGGATGGTTATTAGTGGGTATTTGCCCCTATAAAGGTCTAAAATGGCTAAAATTAGGGTATGACATCACTGCTGGTAGGATCCTAACCAGAGTACTAAAAATAACCACTAAATCCTAAAAATAACCCACACCACCCCTATATACACCCAATGACATAGTAATTCAGCTTTTTTAACATACCCTTGTCCATTTTCATGTCCCTCAAACTATTATTGGGGGTATTTGGTGCTAATATTAGGTTATTTTTAGGATTTAGTGGTTTTTTTTAGTACTCTGGTTAGGATCCTACCAGCAGTGATGTCATACCCTAATTTTAGCCATTTTAGACCTTTATAGGGGCAAATACCCACTAATAACCATCCAATTCACTTCTAAAACATTTTTTTTTGTGTTTTCCGACCCCAAAATAGGGGGGGGGTCCCTACACCCCACCCCAAGCCCCCCTGGTGACCCTGCACCCTGGTAGATACATTAGTGGACATATGCCGTTTGTTTATTGCCATTATAAACGATTGTCGAAGCAAGAAAACCTTTTTGTCGCTGCAGAATCGGCTCCTATGCTGCAGCCAGCTCCTGTTTCCTCAAAATGGTCAGGCACACGCAGGGCAGGGAGCTGAAGAGCCTCCTACACTGTTCAGGTCACCCGATGCATGTTGGATCCAGATCCAGGCTCATATACAACCACCCCCCCAATTCGGCGAAGAAATCCCAACAATTCGGCAGGACAATTCGGCGGGCCTATTTTTCGGCGAACTGCTTCCCAGTCACCAGGATTATGACCCTGGCCCCCCAAACACACTGTCCCTTTGGTTGCTGTGTTGTCAGAGACATGTGGAAACCCTTGTAAGCTGAAAATTTTTTTGCATCGTGCAGGAGGTATAAGACGAAAAATGATGATGCCGGAGCGAAAATGAGTGGTTGACTGGTTACAATGCTGGGCTTTAAGACGCCGAAATTTTGGGTACCCAGGCCAAACCCCTTTGAGGGTACTATTGTGACCTGGACCCAGAGTCAAAGACAGGTTTTTGCAAGTGTCCGGGGGGTAACTTGGGGTAACTTGGTCCCACCGTTTCGGTTTGTGGCGCTTTTTTTTGCATGTGCACGGGACGACTGTGCACTTTCTGAATATCCAAAAAGCGCCGATTGCTTCAACGACATTTTGGAAAAACGGCACCGTTTTTGGGCGGGGTCACCCAGAAAAATGGCAAAACCTGCCCACAGTCAAATAGGGGGTTTTGGAGGTGTCCGGAGGGTAACTTGGTCCCGGCGTTTCAGTTTGTGGCGCTTTTTTTTGCATGTGCACGGGAAGACTGTGCACTTCCTGAATATCCAAGAGGTGTGAATTGTTTTTGAAATCTGGGCCCGTTTCTGGCCGGGGTCACCCAGAAAAATCACAAAAAAATGAACAACAACAAGAGCACACTCCTTTGGCACTGCACCCAACCCGCAAATGCAGAGAGAGAACAAAGGCACACAGAAACAAATGCACAGAGATTTCTCAAGCAATGAAAGTCCGCAGTGGGAATGACTGCAATCGCAGTCTCAGAGTCCGGAATCCACTGATTGGGGGCCTGTTGATGAGCTGCCCGAAGAACGGCGGCTGAAGAACGCACTGGGCCGTGCAGAGCGAACACAAAATTCGCAAACTGTTCCCTCACCGGCATCAGGATACTTGTCCCGAAGCAAAGCTTGATCAGCGGAGGACAACGAATCCCAGCGTCCTTTTGTGGACAGTAAAAACACTGCATGGTGCCAATCTGAACAACCAATGTAAAAAGAAAAGGTATTATGCAGTGTCCCAAAGTAAGGGATGCCTCCTGCTTTTGCATGTCCCCTTTCACCATGAGACCCGGGCTTCAGGCGACAGAACATGGAAAAATCAAGGCACTTGGGGCTTGTTGTGCAAAAACCCGTCCCCCCCCCGAGAGATGCTGTGGTGGCGTCCGTCCCGTCCGTCATGTAACACTTTCTTCGCACGAATTCAGGGTGAATGGAAGTGCTCCACAGATCCGCACCACGCCGAACTCTGAGCGAGGGATGCATTGGAAGGGGGGAAGGCACCCCCCCCTCCCCTTCTCCAGGGCGCCCAGCCTATGCCCAGCCCCTGTCCCCCTGACGGCAAGTGCCAGCTTCAGTGGCATTGGTAACTGACCGTAACCGCCCCCAACCGCCTCGACAACCGCCTCTGGGGCCAGCTCTGAGGTTCCTTCCCTTCTAGTGCATCCCTACTCTGAGCCTCATGCTCAACTGTATTAAATTGGAAATGAACACCAGGGGCCAGATTCATAGGGTGGGTATCCACAGGGTGACTTGCGGGGGGGGGCGGGGGGCAGGCCAGATCCATTCACCCCTCCCCAACTGTTTTCAACCGCTCACCTTCGCGGCTCAAGTTTGCGCCGCATGTTGTTGGGTGGGCAATGAGTTTGCAGGCAGGACACGCTCGATGGCCGTGACGTCAGGTTTGAAGTAACCAGCATGTCCCCGACCTCGTGCCAGCCTCACTCGGTGCATTGTTTGCAGGCTGCCTTGCCTTGCCGCACGGTTTTAGTGCGCTGTGATAAATCGTGTTGGTGCCAAGTGTCTTACACCTTCTTGCAAGCCTTGCAGGCATTGTCAGGGTTGACGGCGCCGTAGCCCCGCTTGATCCTCCCGGCACAGCAGGAACTGCAAATCGTCCGCTTGCACCGCCTGCACCAGTGGCGGTGACGAAATACCCCGAAAGAGGCCTGGCAGAGAGCACACTCAGCCGCGGTCTTGTCCCATTCCGGGGCCTCCGTGCCTGGCACCGGCTGCCTCGCGCCTTCCTCCTCTGCGCTTCGCTGGCGCTCGAGCTTGTACTGCTCCTCCTGCTCCTTTCTCTTGGAAGCGGCCAGTCCCAACATAAAGCATAGGCCCAGCGAGCCGACGTAGCCCAGGTAGATGACACCGTCCACGGCTAGTTCGCCGAAAAGCCAGAATCCCAGGAGTACCAAGGCTGCCGACCATGAAAAGTGCACAAGGCAGTCTGTAAATAGGGTTTCGAAGACGAACACTGGGAACATTATGCCGCACAGTATGAAGTAAACTGGGATCATTATGAGCATCAAAAAAAGCTCCGCCAGGGCATTGTCCCCCTTTATCTGCACCTGCTTGAGGAAGTGCTGCATCCTGCGATTCACCCCTTCGGACAGCTCCTGCAAGCCCCCAAGTGCAGCAAAGATCATACCAAAATATGTGACCAGTCCCATGCAAAACATCATAACATTCCACAGAAACAGGACCAGACCAATCACGTCGAGGCAGAGGAGGGCCACCATTAGCAGCAGGCACAGTAGGGCGAGGCCCTGCGGTTTAGTCACGGTGTCCATCAAGCGCTTCGGCAAGGGCAGAATTCCGGAGAAACTGAAAGCATGAAAGGAATGCAGATTGCGGAGGGAGAGCAGCCCATGCGCAGCAAACGGTCAGATGCGCCGCCATTGCATTGAGCCTGCTTTGTTGCGCACAGTTCAAATGGGAGTATTGAGATGGTGTCCAGTATGTTTGGCTGTGATGCTCGCCCTTGCCCTGCCCTGCCACATGCACCAACAGCTCATCTCAGATAAAATATTGACGGGCAGGAGCGCGCTGGCCCCGCCTCTCGCCCCCTCTCCTTGCCCCGAGTGAAGATAAATGCCCCCCCCCCCCCCACCATTTCCCTCGTCAGGTCAAATCGCCCCCCCATATTTCTCTAGTGAAATCAAATAGCCCCCCCCGTATTTCCCGAGTCAACGCAAACCGCCCTCCCCTATTTCCCTAAATACAGCAATCAGTGGCGTTCAGGACACGGTTCTGTTGCAGAACAACAATCAAGGGCCTTGAGGACATGGTTATGATATAGAACAACCATCAAGGGCTTGGAGGACACATTTATGATATAGAACAAATATCAAATGCCTTGAGGACACCCTTATAATATAGAGAACAACAATCAAGGGCCTTGAGGACACGCTTATGACATAGAACAACAATCAAGGACCTTGAGGACACGCTTATGATATAGAACAACCATCAAGGGCCTTGAGTACACGCTTAGGATATAGAACAGTCATCAAGGGCCTTGAGGACATGCTTATGGCACCACCTTACAACTAATGTGGTTTGCCAAGCAGCCACGGTGCTCTAGCAAACCTCCCCAAGGCCGGTCACCTCAAATTTCCTTCTCCAAATCTCTGCAAACTGATAGTCCTAACTCCCCAACCTCAATGCCACACCTCTCAAGGTACATCACAGTGGCTTTTGTCCGCAGTTCTAGATCTGTTAGGGGGGTGTCGTCACAGAGTGCATGTAGGCTTTGGGCAACAAAATTAAAGAAGCGGGGGTACCATTGTGTACCAATCATGGTCGTCACCCGGATACCAGTTATAGATCGCCTGGTTGATCCAGAACCGGTAGTCACGCAACGGAGGCCATGACGTTGACTTTGCCATGGAGGTCTCGAGGGCCGGCGGGATGGCCACATGGCCTGAGACGCCCCTTCACGGAAATTGAAATGGGGTCCCGCTTGGCACGCTCGACGGTCACCGGGACAATGGCGGGACTCCGGCAAGACATCCCACGACATCTTCCACTCGTCAAAGAAGTGGTGTTTGTTGTGATGTCGGCGTGGGGACACGGCGATGAGGAACCCAGCGCTCAGTGTGAAGACCTGGACACCCCGGCTTTCAAGATCCACCGGGACTTCAAACAAGTGCTTCGCATCTTGCCGAGTCACTACCGAGTCCTTTAAGAACTCCGGAGCGAGGTACCCACGGTGCGCGATGCTCGCACGTGCTCCCGTTGCCTCAGGGTTGGCCTTCCATACTCCGTGCCATAGATTGGGCGTGAAGAACACCACCCAGTCCATAGGCATGGGCATGACATGGCACACAGGCTTGTCTTTGCCCATGGAGAGCCGTAGTATCCCGTCTTGCCACAACCCCACCACCATGACCATGGCCTGAGCACCGGATAAGTTGACCTCGTTCCGCATCTTGGCACACACCATTTCCCATAGCGCTTGGTGGTCTTGATGAATCCGAATGCAACGTGGACCAATAAGCTGCGAATGGGCACCGAGCTTGGGTTGAACATGCATGGCTATATAAAGGCTATATAAAGTTCTGCACATAGCCAGGGAAGGTGATGTGTGCACATGATAAGGGCAACAAGACATACAACAGGTGACACACAAAATTCAGCCCGAAGTAGTGAACTACTCCTAAAAAGGTGTATCATTCTTAAATGAGGCTACCAGGGCCCTCCAGGCCGCACGTTGTGTAGTCTGGATAACCAGACGGGCCTCAAACTCCGCATCCAATGTAGAATGTGGTGCCGAGCGGGCCAGCACTTGGCGAATGTCGCTAAGGTGGAGGTCAATTTTATGTTTCTTGTTGTACCGGGTCTAGAGATCATTAATATCGTGCATGAATGTGCTAGCGGGCTGAAATTCAGTCTCTGGGTACCCCCTGTACTTGACCTCCCACTCGATGTGCTTACGGCGCCTCCGTCCGACCGTTGTATGAGAAACAATGTCCTCAATGACGTACTTGTCGGACTCAACCAGAAAATCTTGGTCCGTATAGTGGTGCAGAGGAGGAGATGCTTGTTGGATCCTAAAAAATGAGAAAGGGAGCTCAAGTGTGATGCACAACGGATCCATGCATGACATCCTTACGGCAGGGCCACAATGACGCAAAGGGCCGAGCCTCGGGATCCTCACCGTGACGGTAGGGCCACACAAGAAGGGCCGAACCCAAACCAGAAGTTCAGAAAATTGGTATCCCATCACAGTGTCAAGACAATAGGTCAGCAGTGCATCCGTTGTAGTTAACAGGCCAACAGAAATTCAGAAATTCAGTGCGAGGTCAAAAAAAAATTCTGATTGGCCCTGAAATTCAGAATGTAGGGTCAAAAATTCTGGCTGGTCCTGAAATTCTGATGTCCCAACCCTCCTGACTGCAGAATTTGGCAAATAGGATGAGATCAAGACTCGGGGGGCGTTTTCGCACAGCGCGCGCACAACGCCAATTATTACGGTGATTAACCAGGTAACAACCCTGAAAACCACCCCCCTGCGGAATCATGCACAATCAATTCAAAACTCAAAAATTCAAACATTTCATGCTTGCCATGGGTCCCAGGGACCTAAATTCTGCCCCCCTATAGCCCCGTCCACTACAGCAGCCATTCAATGACGTCCTTTCAATCTTCTGAACTTACCGAACTCCCGGTGGTGAAGAACAGCCTACATTTCGCACAGCGCGCGCACAGCGGGTGCACAGCGCGCGCACGGTGCACGGTACGCCCCCTCACAATCCAGGAGGAGGGGCCGAGGTCATTAGACTATGCCACTACACACTTCACCGGGAAGGGTTGAGACCTCAATTGTAGGCTAAAGCCCTATAACCACACCTTCTTCCGCATTGCGGGCCCGACGGTTATTCCGAGCCTTGTTGGCATTGGGCTTCCGGACGTGCCACGGGCCCAAGTTACATACCAGTCAAGTAACAGTCGCAACTTCAACGACCTGATTATTGGCAGCTCCTTCTCCACATCGGCCCTAGTGGCTTTCTTGTGTATAGTGGACACAGGAGCATCACACTCAACACGGCCCTCCTTGGTTCCTTGCCCTGTCTTTGCGCTTTTGAGGGGGGCCGGAGGGAGTGCCACCAAGGTAGGGGTGGGAGCAGCAACATCCCCGTATGGACCTCGCTTTCTAGTCAAGGGGGTTTTTGGAGGGGGGTTTGGGTGCTCCAACTCCAACTTCAACTCCATGGGACTGACACTATCCTAACTAGACTGGCTACATGCCCGGCCCCAGCCGGCCCGCCACCAAGGCGCGCGGCCCACCACTAGGGCGTGCGGCCCACCACTAGGGCGCGCGGCCACAATGCCTATGCTGCATGGACTAGAGGCCACAATGCTGGGCATCATATCAAGGGTCTAATTACACAACATGTCATCCTTGGGCTGTTGCGCAAGTTGTACAAGGGACTCCTCCAAGGATGTGGCCTCTCCACTCTTTGCAGAATGTGGTGTCACACAGCTAGGGGTGGGTGGGGGGGGGTGCTAGTAGGGGAGGCAAGGGGCTCCCGACAGGAGGGGGGGTTACTCATGAGACACATTGGTCTCCAAAGCTGCACACTGTGTAGCAAGGGGTGCTCCACACCCATGCACCATGGTAGATGCTTTGGAGTCACTAGGGTTACCTCAAGGGTGGTCCTATGGAATGTTGCCCCCCCCCCCCCTACACAAGGGCAGGGTTCATGGTGTTTTGTGGCACTACTAGACAGACACTAGCCTTTTCCATGGCAGTGTCCTCCAACGCATTCATCATCCCCACACACCCATCGTCCCTCAAAAGCGAGATGTGGCTCCCACTTTGCCCAAGGGTTGTGCCCTTTTCCTCATTCCCACCTTGCCTAAGGTGGTGCTCTATATTTTTCATGACTCGTACTAATCACACAAACACACAAAAATCATCTTACATTTCATGTGAATGCTCTGAATTTGTATATTTCACTGCATGTCCAAGTGATGTCTCAAACTTGATGGCGCTTCGTTGTAGGTTCTTTTTTGAAAAGAAAAAAAAACATTCATGAGGGTACATTTTCCCGGCGCACACCCAGCGCACACGGCATCCAAATGAATATTCCAGCCATCTATCACAATGCTTTACCCCCAAACATCACTCCCTCCTCTAGCCCAAAAACCTGAAGCGTAAGCACATTGTATGGCTGTTGGAGATCAATTGAATTCCCATTTTTTCGCCCAACAAATGGGACGATCACATGCACCCTACCCTTGGGGGGAATGTTTGCCCGGCGCGCGCCCGGCGCGCTACTTTTCTATCAACTATCCCGACTTCAGCCCCAGATTTACCCTCCCATGGAGAAGCCCCCCAAGTAGACCACATTGCACTGCACACCTTCCCTACAAAGCACGTGGCAAAATAAAGCAATATCTGTGACTTCAACCACTCCAACTGTCATTTGTAGTGTAATTAACAAACAACATTGGTCCCACAAGTGTGGGTGTCAATACATTCATTACAATAGTGCTCCTTACACTCATCACAAACTGCGACGGTGGAGCGCCTTTGGCAACACAAAACACACACTTCCGCCTCATCCTCTGCCTCATCTTGCGTGGCGGCCGAGTTGCTTTGGTCAGTCCAAACGTGAGGCGGGACATGCTCCCATGGTCCGTAGGGGGGGTGACGGACTTGCCTCCGGATGCAAAACTGAGTGAAATGCAACAAAATGCAGACTGACTGGTGCAACTCATTGGGGCCGCCACGCCAGATGTTCCTAACCAAACCCCAATGCCACAACCGAGCAAACAGCTGCTCAATGCGTGCCCTATACCACCCATGGACATCATTGTAACCTTGTTGGCGGGCTGTCAAAGTGCCATTCTTTCTTCCAATGAATGGCACAATGGCATGAATCCGGCCTTTATAAGCGCCATCATGGCCCCCAACTTCAAAATCAAAGAAATCACCTCGGGTACGAGAAGGTCCGTACCCATCCCAAATCAAAACATCTGCTGATGTCCCGGGGGCCAAGGGGCAAATCCATACAATGTTGCCCAACATATCAACGGCAACAGTGACCTTGTAAACATGCGACGCATACTTAGGATTCCACATGTCTGCACTCCATATCCCGCCAATGGAACTGATGGGCATGGAGTCTGTGAAATGCGTCATAAAGAATGGAAAATGGGGACAATGGTTGAAAGGATTCAACATGTCGGCCCATCGAATCTCTTGAACAACATGGTTAAGGTATTCGCTGAATGTATCACCATATTACCAGCTCAGCGTGCCCGTTTCAAAGTGCACATGCACGCATTTCAGGAACTACGCAACAAAACACAATGCAACGCAACACAAAGCAAAGCACGAGAAAGCAAAGGAAGAAAGAAAGCCCCTGAATGCCTCCTTCTCGAGCCGGGGTATGAAAGCTCGAGGCAGGGATCTTCAGGTGCCGGTCTCGGCGAATTGGCTACATCTACATCACCCCTGCATTCTCGGGGGTCCCCAACAAGGGGAACAAAATCAAAACTCAAAACCTACGCCGGGGGTCACCATGATGCACCACGCAACAAAGCGTGGATTCAAAGATTGTCCCGGTTTCCTCAATAGCACCGGACGGTTGGGGCCCAAAAGAGGGCGGAAATGCTACATCACCCCTGCATTCTCGGGGGTCCCCAACAAAGGGGGACAAAATCAGAACTCAAAACCTCCGCTAGGGGTCACCATGATGCCCCTAGGGGCCCCTAGTATCTCAAAGTATGGGTCTCTAGTACGGCCACACGCCCAAATAGTTGCACTGCGCGCGCACTGCGGTTGAGGCGCTCCCTAAGTGCGCCCCCTTAGCGCACCCCCTAAAAGGTCACCGGTGGGGCACGGGTCCAAAAAGATGCCCGGCACGCGCCTGGCGCGCTAACGTTCCCCCTTGTGGGCCCCATCATGGCCACCCACCTCAAAATCAAAGAATACCTCTCTTGTGCGTGACGGACCACCGAAGTGGCCACACTAAGGGCGAATGCGCGCGCACTGCGTGCTACTTTTAGACTATGTTCCCCCCAAAGAGCCCCTAGACACGCCCCTTGGAAACACCCTTAGAATTAGGCGACCCAAACTGGACTAGAGGGGACCTTGAGGGGGACCTTCCCGGTTCTTGTGGCAGTGGTGAAGGACTAGGGGCCTTTGGGTGGGGGACTTGACTGTGGGTTGGGCAGCGGAGATGGAGGGCAGTGAGGTGGCGAATCTGAACTTGAGATGGCAAAGGAGATGGACTCCATCTTGCATTGCCAGTTCACCACTCTCAACCCATCTTGGTAATATTCCAAATGGAGGAGTCCGTCTTCAGCCGTCCCAACCACCGTGGCAGGAGGTTGGCCATTGGAGCGGGTATAGAACACCCTATCCCCAATACTGAGATCCATGGAGAAAGTGGAGCTGAGAAATGAGGAGGGAAGTATGATATGATGTTCTGTAGGAGGCACCTTGAAAGTGTATCACCATATCAATCAACCGAGAAAAAGATTAGGTGTGGTGGAAATGGGTTAACACCGTGTGCAAAAAGGTAGAAATGGGTGAAGTAGGCTGAACATCCAAAAATGCCATATCCCCAATGCATCAAAACCTACTACCAAACAACAATGATGCCCAAAGGACCACAAAATATGGGTTTCTACTACAGACGGACGCCCAAATAGTTGCACTGCGCGCACACTGCACGCGCACTGCGCTTAAGGCGCCCCCTTAAAGAGTGGGAGTCCTTCGAGGGCACACATCAAAGTGGCACGCCCGGCGCACCCGGCGCGCTAACATACTCTCCATGACCCCATAACCGGGGTCAAGTGGGGAACCTACAGTTGGGGTGCACAGCACACACATCAATACCGGAACAACTGTGCACAGTGCGCCACAAGATGAAGAATTCATTGAGCAAAGCAGCATTCAGGGAGTTAGTGTCTGTTCCAGCGTGAGTAATGGTCGGTTCTGATCGACCGAATGACCCCACCATAGACAAATTCAGCCCTTAGTCCAGAGTGTTTGCCGCAGCCAAATTCTCTTCTTTGTGGGGGTGCACCACTATCTATGTACATCAGCTTAGTGTCCGTTACCCCAGAATGAACCTGGCGTGCTGGGACCCTTGCAGAGCCTCAGACCAGCGTTGACTGAGTAGAGTAGTAAAATGTTTGTTTATTGCCATTATAAACGATTGTCGAAGCAAGAAAACCTTTTTGTCGCTGCAGAATCGGCTCCTATGCTGCAGCCAGCTCCTGTTTCCTCACAATGGTCAGGCACACGCAGGGCAGGGAGCTGAAGAGCCTCCTACACTGTTCAGGTCACCCGATGCATGTTGGATCCAGATCCAGGCTTATATAGTATCACCAAGCAGAAGCCCCTACGGAGAGGGACAGTCTTGCTTTCTTCGCAGGATACCACAGAGGGCTGGTCACTGGGAGGTAGCCACGTCGCCCAGCGGCGACCGAAAACCGCACACAAACCGAACACTTGCCCGATACTAGCAGCATCAGTACAGCACAAGGACGAGGCGGGGAAACAATTGTGAGCAGGGGGGCAGGTTCCCAGGTTCTTCACACCCCTTTCTCCCTGTCCCTGCACAGGCACTGGACGTGGCTCATGGGTCAAAGTGACAAATGGCAAAATCTAAATAGCCTGTTACACACACAGAGTCGGGGAGAACGGGGCCAGGACAGAACTTCCGTTCCTGCGAAACTACAGTTTCTGATGGCGGAGGGTGTGTATTCTTTTTTTTTTGCAACAGGCCTGCGCTGAGTAGCGATAAGGCTCTCGGGTTCACAACCCGGTCTCTGCATCAGTGCTGCAGGGCGCAGTACAGTCACCCGATATATCGTGTGGCCGAAAAGGCAAACCTGGATCTGTGCCTGCAGAGGGTACCAATGCATGGTAGTGCAGCGGGTACTGCCACGCCGAAGCAACCCAAAAATTCAAGGATTCAAAGATTCAACAAGGATGCATTGAGGTTCCTACTTGCGTCTGATGGCGGAGGGTGTGTATTCTGGCGTCAGCCCGCGAGAGACAGAGAGAGAGAGAGAGAGAGAGAGAGAGAGAGAGAGAGTCAGCCCGAATCGGGGCGGGCCCGCTTGTTTCTTTTCGTTTATTTTGGTGCTCGGGGGGCACTATCCGGCTGAAGGAACACAATTTGCAGAAGCGGGTGGACGACTCGGGGAGAAGATGTCAGCCGGTAAGCGATGACCTGCGCCGCAACCCGTTGTTTTGGCCAGCGGACCGGGGCCACGGTGGGGGGGTGGCACGAGGGATAGCGTGTGAGGCAGATGGCACACACGATTGTCCATCGGGTGTATTGTTCATGTTCGTGGCGCGGTGCGCCGCCGGGCAGAAGGCACGGGAATGGGTGCACTACAGGGGACAGCCCCTTGGGGGCCCCTTTGGCCGGCCCCGCCCTGAGCAATGCGGTCCCGTAGGCCAAACCAATCGGTTGGTACCCCCCCCCCCTTGTCCTTCCCCACCCCAGGGAAGACGGTCCCCCACCACCCCCCCTGGGGGACGGTCACCAAGTGACGGTCCCCCATCCCCCCCCCTGGGAAAGGACAAGGGGCGGGGAACGACAAAGGGGGGGGAGGGTACGTGCCCCCGCCCCCCCAGCCCGGCCCCTCCCGGCCCTCACAGGAGTTCAAGGGATGACGACGTCTCTTGGCATCAACAGCACCGCCCTCTGCCAGATTTGCTTGCCTTTTGTGTGTGTGTGTGCATCCGCCATTCCCGAGTTCGGCCCGTTTCGGGGAGCGGAAGCGTGGCCATGCCGCGGTCCATCATGGGTTCAATTGGGGGCCAATTCATGAGGTTTGCATGACCCCCCACAGCCCCTCACGCCGGGATCAATGCCGCCTCAGTTCAAAGCCCACTTGGTGGTCTGGTTGGGGTGTTTCAGGAAACAGTCCCCGAAACAGTCCCAGTCGAAGTACGTACAGCCATCAGAGGATAGGGTTGCGGGTTCGAATTCGCAAGAATTCACACGAATTCGAATTCGGTACGAATTCGCTCGAATTCGGAGGTATCATTCACAAACTCTCATTATGACTCTGTTGAAATCGAATTCGCTCAAATTCGCACGATTTCGAATTCGGGACGAATTCGCTCGAATTCAAATTGAATTCGAAGCGAACCTGCATCCCTATCAGGAGATGCCCTCCGGCCACGCGCGTTCAGAAGACGCCTGGACGGGTATGTTCTTCCTGTAATATTACTCTACATCTCAGAAAAACAGCATAACCTCCTCTCCTCTCACAAAAATCGCATATCATTCTCTCCTCTCGTAGTCCTGTGCCTGTCTAACACCGCCGTCTGCCAGGAACGGTGGCAGGAGGGGGGGGGGGGGGGGCGTGAGGCGGGGGGGGGGGGTCACAAGTGCCGGCAAAAGCGGTTACCAGCGGTTGAACAAGGGATTGGGAGGCCCTTCCGGGGGGAAGAGAACCGTTCGGCAGGGGCTGGCCGTCACCTCAAAAAGGGCGGCGCCAGCCCCCCCCCCCCCCCAGGAGCGACCCCCGACCCCCACAACACAAAAGCTGCGTGCCGGCCGTCCGGGCGACACAAGGGGACGAGACGACCGCGCGCCCGGCGTGTGCTACTCGGCACAGAAGCGTGGCGATGGCGTGTGCCCCCCCCCCCCCCGTGTGACATTCCGTCTGGTTGCAGTTTCTTTGCGGGGCCCTGGACAGTCCCCCGTTCGTCCCTTCGCATGTTGCGTCGGGTCGCTGCGTTCTGTCGGCCGCTGCGGCCGGTGCTCCTGCTGGTGTCGTTTCCGCGTTCGCCGAGCCCAGTGGTTGGGTCTGTGCTGGATGTGGCGGGTGCCGTTTGTGCGTCAGCGGTGCCCAGTAGGTGGCATATTGGGGCTGTGCTGGTTGTTGCGGGGGCCGTTTGGCTGGTTCCCTGGACTTCGCTCCCTCAAGACACGGGCAGAGTACAAGTCGAACAACCATCTGACGGGCGGGAGCGCGCGGCCCCAGTGTGCGGATGCACTGTAAGTAGATCAGTGTGGGATGGCGCGGGTTCGGGGGTGGGTGGGTGGGAAGTAAAATATACTGAACACTGTGAAGAAGAGAGGCAGTGACGCCAAACTGGGGTTTCTGGGGAAACCCGGGTTTGACGGTTTTTGCTGCTGATGCACCTCCGCCCTCCGGTCATCCACAACCGAGCACCCCAACCCCCTACCCACCTCGTGTCGAAGCTACGGCCGGGTACCAAACAACGTCCAAAACCACACCAAACTCCTCTACCAAACCGTGCCTTACACTGTACTGTACAGACCGCCTTTGTGTGGAGCTGCTGCTGCAACCGCCCGCCCGCCTGCCCGCCCGCCCCATATCTATTTGAGACAGTCTTCAGGCTGCACCGCCCGTGTCCATAGGCCACAAGGCAAAGGACCAGGCACTGCCGAGTCAAGGGCAGTGTGTACCCGCGCTTTGAGTGCCGTAAACGACGTCCAGACAGCCAAACACCGGCCCGTTCAGGTGGCGTACCTTGGGCAAGCCGTGGCGTGCGCCCGGCTGAAAGACAGTCACAAGACCTATACCTTGCCCCCCCTTGTAATCTCCCCGCGCTTGCTCACCAGAAGGGACTCAAGAAATCTCTCGGAATCAAGGATCAGAGCTGTCCAGTGCTACGATTGTCCCACAAGACGGTGCGGTAGCGGACATCGCACGTCGTGGAGGATGAGCGGTATCTGATACCAGGCGATGCAGTGGGAACTGCCACACCCAAAAGCATGAGCTAGACACACAGGGGGCGTTTTTGCACAGCGCCAATTATTACGTTGTTTATCCCGGGGGCACCCCTGCAAACCAACCCCCTACAGAAGGATGCATGATCCATTCAAAACAGCATCGGGGGTGCAGAATTCAGGACCCTGGGACCTGTGGCTACCGGTGGTGGAAAACAGCCGACTTTTTCGCACCGCGCACGGTGCGCCCCCAGAGAATGGAAAGGCCTGTGGGCGGAGGCGCAGACCGGGGGGGTATCACTGCAAGCTGGCCGTTGCACGCCACAACGGCCTTTTCGCGTGGTCATTCACACTGTCATCGCGCAATTGTACGTGAAACTCTCGACGGAAAAGAACGGACAACCTGCGGCTTTCCGAGCCCCTTTGTGGCAGGCTGTGGGGTCGGCACTGCATGAGAGTGCGGCAGCGGTGATCGGCTGCGCAACGAAAAATGGAACGCCGCGAGCCTCCAACCGAAAATCGCGAACCGGGTGCGGGAACTGTCCGGGTACAGACCCGCGTGGCCGTTCCTACTGCGACAGTCCGCGCACGCGGTGCCGCACCCGGTGCGGCCTCCCCCCATGAGCGCGTCGCACGCGCGTCTGGCTCTGCGACGGGCGGTTGAAGTTTGCCACAGCACACGGGACGCGCAATTCACACCATCCCAGGCAGTCGCCCGCCATTCCTGATGGGCCATGACCCACCGCGGTGTCCGTTAGAGGCTTTTCGTCGATTGTAGAGTCGGATGAGGGCTCAGGGGGAACAACGGTCGGTTCTGATCGGCTGAATGCCCCCGCCTGAGACACTTTCTTTTTTTTTAGGGGGGGGGTTCAGCCCAAGATGAGCTGGCGTAGCCCGCTCACTTCACAGTACTCGAGATAACCTCTCAGAATCAAGGTACAGAGCTGTCCAGTGCTGCGATGATCCCACAGTGGCCGTGGTAGCGGATCTGACACGTAATGAGGATGAGCTGAGTCTGAAACCAGGTTATGCAGCGGGAGACTGCCACGCCCGTAGGCTTCCCCCACCATAGACACTTTCAGCCCTTAGTCCGGAGTGTTGGAAGGAAATCATATTAAGGAGCAATAGTCCATGGGGCTTCCACCCATTCCAGCCCCCAGACTTACCCAAGGGGCAAGTCGCGCGGGTTTCTGGAGAGCTGCCGCCCTGTATGACAAGAGGCTCCTCCCTCCGTCCTTTAGGTCACCTCACGTGAGGCCTGTCCATGCTTCATGAGCTCATCTGTGCTGCTGGAAGACAGAGTACCCTCCTGCATGCTGTAGTCCGGAGTGTTGGCTGCAGCCAATTCCCATGTGGCCCCTTCTTGCCCCCCCATCCCCCTTGTAATCCCTCCCCTGATGTCAGGCCGGCCCCCATCCCCCATTTGGGGGGGGGGGAGGATTGCACTACACAATGGTAGCACTAAAACTGCTGCAGTTCCAATATAACCGACAGAAACTCCACGCATCCCAAAAGCAAACGGCGCAAAGCTGGCACTCACTCGGCCTTACCGCGTTGCTGGACTGGTGCGGTGAGGGTTCGGGCCGCATTGCCCACGGGTGTCCGCCGGGGCATAGTCAGGGGAAGACAGCGGTATGACGGGGTTGCCGCACTTGGATGGGCCCGACCCATGGTACCCCGCACCCCCGTTGTATAAGTTACGCAAAAGCCCCAAATAAATACGGTCCCTACGCCTACTGTAGCTTGGAGAAGGCCGCAGACGCCCGGGTTTAGAAACAGAAGACTGCACGGTGAGCTGGTGCAAGAAAGGGCAATAAAATGCAGAAATATCCCCATAATCAGAGCTATGCGGGTTCGAGTGGGCAAACACTCACAACAAATGTGTCCATGACCTAATGTAACTGGCAAGTCACCAAACCCATGTCTTATGCGGCTGCACTACATTTGTACCGAATTCAATTAGGTCCCAAATTATTTTTTTTTGGCTCAGACCAAGATGAGCTGGCGTAGCCTGCTCACTTTACAGTACTCGAGGTGACCCCTCGGAATCAAGGTTCAGAGCTGTCCAGTGCTACGATGATCCCACTCCCATTCAATTAGGTCCCAAATTAACATGGTCCCTACGCCTACTGCGGCTTGGACAAGGCTGTAACTTCTATGGGGGGGGGGGAGGGACACCTGCAATACGCAGATTTTGTGATCTCCAGACCTCTTGTGTTCTTTTGGTCCAGACCTTGGCAAGCCGGCAGAGCCCTCTTACCAGACGGCACTCGAGACAATTCTCGGGATCAGGAATCAGGGCACTCCAGTCCTATGAGGGCCCCACAGCTCATCGTGGTCGCGGACATGACACCTCTGGACCTCCGGACCACAGACACGCAGTGCACAGAAGTGGTCACCATCGAGGGTCACCGTCCAAGTCCGAAGCCAAAACATGAGCCCCCACCCAGTGCCCTCCTCTGGGCAGAGCTGCATTCGGCCGAAGTGGTCCCAAGACCCAGGGAACGCTCTATGAACGAAAAGGCGCAGAATGCAAGCGGAAAGGAAATGGCCCTGCAGCCGGTGCATTGTGGTGGAGGCAGCAGCAGGGAATGGCTCGACACTGAGCAACTTCTTTTTTTTTTTGGCTCAGACCAAGATGAGCTGGCGTAGCCTGCTCACTTCACAGTACTCCAGACAACCTCTCGGAATCACGGTTCAGAGCTGTCCAGTGCTACGATGATCCGACAATGGCTGTGGTAGCGGATCTGACACGTAGTGAGGATTAGCTGAGTCTGAAACCAGGTTATGCAGTGGGAGACTGCCACGCCTGTGGGCTTCCCAGTGTGCGTGAGGCACAGTGACTGTGGCTGAAGAAGACAGCGGTGTGAAGATTGAAGGCCGAGGTGAATCAGCAGGTTGCAGGGGCCCTACTGGATGCCCACCCGGTCCCGTCCCCGACTCCGGCCTTCCAGAAGGCGATGTGGTAGTGGATATCACACGTCGTGAGGATGAGCTAAGTCTGATGCCAGGAAATGCAGCGGGGACTGCCACGCCCATTGGCATCCCAATGTGCGGCTGGGGCACAAGAAAGGCTGGACTGAGAAAAACAGCGTTGTGCCACGCATAGAGAAACCGATACCCAAAGAGCAATCAGCGCTGACCGGACAGCACTGACTGGAAATGGTCCATGTCCACGATGGGTCATCTCCGGGCCTCTTTCCGTGCAAAACCAAGTCACGTCACGCTCTCGACGGCGGAACCTGTGGTCAGAAAACCCAGGACAAGGCTTGGTACTTGGAAAAGGCCGTTCTTGCGCAAAGGGGGGCTACGTGGCCGAGTTGAACACCTCTGCGTAGCCCCTTGGCACCCCATGAGGCGCCCGCTTCAGCCCCGACCAGTGGTCATGGCACTCGCCATGTAGCGTGGGGACACTACTATCTCGTGTGCCCGCCGCCATTGAAACTGCACACCGCTTTCCCTCTAGATATGACCCATAGGGGGCGTTTTCGCACAGCGCGCGCACAGCGCCAATTATTACGGTGATTATCCAGGTAACAACCCTGAAAACCACCCACCTGCGGAATCATGCACAATCAATTCAAAACTCAAAAATTCAAACATCTGATGCTTGCCATGGGTCCCAGGGACCTAAATTCTGCCCCCTATAGCCCCGTCCACTGCAGCAGCCATTCAATGACGTCCTTTCAATCTTCTGAACTTACCGAACTCCCGGTGGTGGAGAACAGCCAACTGTGCACAGCGCGCGCACAGCGCACGGTACGCCCCCATAGCACTGGAGTAGCTTTGTGTGTGCAGATATATCAACGGGGCCGGTTGCAGCTTCACTGTTCACGACAGAGCGTTGGCACGCGCCCGCACGGGACACAGCAAAATGGCTCATCCGCGCCCGATGGCGACCACAGATACCCTCATACCCCCCCCCCCTGTGCCCAGGAACCGGCAATGTTTGACCGCGGAACCAGCAGGCGGTTCTTGCGCACGCTTTCCCCCCAAAGTTCGACCGCGGAACCAGGGGTTGGTTCTTGCGCATGACCCTGGGCAGCCCCGTACCGCGGAAGAAAAAATTTTCCGGCGCGTTGCGCCGTGACATGCGCGCCCTCTCCTTTCCCACAGTCAACCACGTTGACAAATGAACACCAAAGGAGTGATGGGGGAACCCGTAGCAACACACATGAAATGATGTCCTGCACACCTGAATAGCTGTCCTACATCCACCAGAACCATGAAAAACCCAATACCGTGGTAAAAAAAGGGGTGCGAGAATTCGACCGCGGAGCCAGGGGGCGGTTCTTGCGCAAGGTGGTTCCTAGGCACGGGGGGGGGGGGGGAACAGGCCGACGGGTGTCCTGCAGGTGGGCAGCGGCGATGCGTGCAGATCCACGGGTGACGGTTCCGCGAAAAAGATGCGAGTGCCACCAGCGACCATGTCCAACAGGTGCGGAAGGGCGTCGTTGGCGTAAAATTGAACGCCTCGCTATTTGTAAGGATGCCGTCGTTGTCTGCCTCGGTTGTGGGAAAATTGAAGATTTGTGTCGCGGTTGATGGGTCTGAGATGCAGATCAGAATGCCACTTCACAAGTGAGTCTTGTGTATCTTTGAGTAGCATTCATGTACCAGCACCTTTACTCTGACGTACTACTGCGAACTGGCAGACACCCCCCCAACACACAAAAGAAAAGCAATCTTCGCCTTTCGGATGAATGATATATTTTTTTATTTTTCATCGTTTTCAGCCCAAGATGAGCTGGTGTAGCCTGCTCACTTTACAGTACTTAAGATAACCTCTCGGGATCAAGGTTCAGAGCTGTCCAGTGCAACGATGATCCCACAGTGGCTGCAGTAGCGGATATTTTTTTTATTTTTTATTGTAAGCGGTCCGGTCCAATCGACAATTGTGCGAGATTGTTCCGGCTCTTCAGACTCATTGTCTGAGGCTGTACATGACCGGTACTGACACCCACTCGCCTTCCTCGCAGGAGGCATATGGTTATGGGTTCACTGGGTAACGCTTGTGATGCCCTCCCCAGGGGTCACCCCTGCCTGACAGCTCGAAATGGGGTGCAGTGGTTCACCGGTTGCTACTCTTTAGAGCGTCTAGAGGCGCCGCAGGCGCCCCCGCACCGTGTGCTCTGTCCGCTCCTACATTGTGCAGCCGTGGACACGTTCAGTGGCTGCCTATGCTTTCGGCTGACCACACGGCCTGTGCGTTGGGCACAGCACTGGGCCGGGGTTCGCATCGAGCCGCATATTAGGGCACGGTTCTGCAGTGGCGGAACAGGGCGGGGCGGGGCGGGGCGGGGCACTTGGAGCCGATCCTGAACGGAGCGCGTCACGCCTTCTTCAGCAACGGCCTGGTCCCCAGGAACACCCTTCGGCTCGAAATGGGTCGGAATTCTTGGTCTCGGTGCGGCAACCAACGCCCGATGGTCCTTCCACACGCCCATATCCCATGAGCCCAGGCTATTGCTAGATGCGATCATTCATGCATGGCGGCTCATGCATTCTACATCTCTGCTCTTTGCGCTGAAGACACGAGCACGAGATTCTAGTGTTAAGCCTTGCTCTTTGGTAACCGTAGAATATGAGCAAAATATCCCCCCTCCCCTTGCGCAAGCACAGCCGCGGTCCCAAAAGTCAGGTCAAAACGGCGGTTCAACGCCCACCCCGCGCTTAGACAAGGCCGTGCATGCGCGCGACACACGTGACAACAAACGTGTGGGGGAGCCCTCAGATGGGGATGGCGAGGGGCTGCAAATGGGGAAGAGCACTTTATCAAAAGCGGCATTGTGCTCCATCTCCTTCCCATTCCGCATGTCCTTCAAATGGATGTAGTTGTCCCCATGACGAGAGAGACCAAAAAAATTGGCAGACACATGTTCCCCAGTGCTCCGGACGTACGTGACAGCCATGCCGGGAATAACATTGTCAGCCATGGCTGAAAATCACATCAGAACAAACAGCATGGGGTTGCAATGTGTAGTACAATGTTGTTATGAACACAATGCACTATCACAAACATGACTGAGCCCCTCTTTCCCTATACAAACACTCTACAAACACCCAATCCTCCATTCTGGACCACAAAAACAGCGGTCCCAAAATTTCCGCCAAACGGCGGTTCAACGCTCAGCCCGTGCTTAGACAGAGCCGTGCATGCGCAAGGGGGGGGGAGGGTATGAGCAAATATGCTACTTTCCTAGTATCTTGAAGCTCTCTGAGCCCGGGGTTGGGGAGGTTGTTTGGGGCCCTGGCCAGCCCCGACCCACCCACCCACCCCCCCACATCAGAAAAATTTTCCTCCGGCAAATATGAAATTTATTAAAGGGGCCGGAAATTTGAGGTTGATTTTAGGTACACAAAATATTTTTTGGCCTCTGGGGTTCTCCATAAGCGAAAGCTGGCATCAGACCCCAGTCGCATCCATCCCCCAGCCTCGCCCGCATGCCCCATCCATTGCATTGTGTCCAGGATGTCCGGGGCGGCGCATTGCATGCGGGAGGGCAGTTGGTGTGACGAGAGTGTGGGGAAGGCACCCAGGCGCTACCTGGGTACACACAGTGCGGTCTCCAACCATCGAGTAATACAGTGACGGGATTCGTGGGGTGGTCCGCGGTGACCACCACCGGGGCCGGCGCCACACGGGGGCCGGGGGGGAGGGCGTATATTCATCGAATAAAGAACGCCAAACGCCGAGTGGCTCCAGCCCACACCGATGGCAAAGGGGGACGGCTGAGATGGAAAAGCGCCGCCTGCCGGGCCAGAGCCAGGGATGCACCAGAAGATCCATCTCACGGTTGTCCCCGGCAAACAGATGACATACGAACCTTCGCCCGCAGTCGGTGCCCCATGAACCAATTGCAGCCGTTAACCACCAGCGACTGGCGGGTACCCGTCGGCGGTTGGCGGTTGCGGCTGAGGTTAACCGCCAACCGCCGGCCCGAAGGGCTGTCCTGAGTGGAAATACGAATGGAGTGAAACTCCCGCGGCTACAGGACAGCCCCGGGGCCCATCAACGAGGCGATGACGAGAGCATGAGGGGGAGTCGTTGGGGCGTCCAACAAGGCAGGCCAAAGGCCGCCGTCGGACACCGCGGAACGGGGCCTGCGGTGCTGAGACAAAGTCCGAGGGCAAGAGGACCGCCCGGGGGAGGCGGTGGCGCGCGCGGGGGCCACGGGCGCGCACGGGGCGCGACGTGAGGAGGGCCGCAGGGGTCGGGCAGGGCAGGGGCGACACTGGCCCCGAGGATGGCCAGTCCGCTGGGGGCAGGGGGATGAATGTGTGTTGCGGCTCAAGCCACAGAATGTACTGCAGATGTCTCCTGCCTGGCATTTGACGGTTTGTGGAAATGGCAATTATTTTTTTTTTGGGGGGGGGTGCAAGCCATGACAAGCTGCCGGAGCTTGCTCATCAGAAGGCACTCGAGAAATCTCTCGGAATCAAGGATCAGAGCTGTCCAGTGCTACGATTGTCCCACAAGACGGTGCGGTAGCGGACATCGCACGTCGTGAAGGATGAGCGGTATCTGATACCAGGCGATGCAGTGGGAACTGCCACGCCCAAAGGCATGAGCTAGACACACAGGGGGCGTTTTTGCACAGCGCCAATTATTACGTTGTTTATCCCGGGAGCACGTCGTGGAGGATGAGCGGTATCTGATACCAGGCGATGCAGTTTGTGGAAATGGCAATTATCCCCGGATGCATGACGGCGCGCACTAGCTGAGTGTGATGACCATTCACATACCGAACCCCAAATCTGAATCATATGATGGCGCATTGCGTCTGATGTGTTCCGCGCTCCGGGCCCACGGGGCATACGGCAAGTTGTGGGGACAGTATGTCCTGTCCAATTGTTTGCATGTGCACAGCAGAGATTGGACATCTGTCGTGACCCAAGTTTGGGACAGTCGGGGGTGGTGGTGCGCACCGGTTGAGTGTGATGACCATTCATATCGCGACAGCAAGTTCTGAATGAAATGGAGTCGGTCTTCGCGGGATAGACGGACGGACCGACAGAGCGGGCGCAGAGCCCGAGGCCGAGCTCAGGCAGCCTTTTCGTCCGTTTGGAGCGTTTGAAGAATGCGTTGACTGGGCAGCGAATGCCTGTGACTCATGGCGCACTGTTGGCCCTCCATACCGCCCGCGTGCGGGCTGTTGGTGGGGGTAACGGTGCTGGAGGAGTCCAGTTCAATGCTCAGCCACTCGCTGCCGAGCTCCCTGGGCCATGCAAACGACCCGGATCCCCCATCGCTCGTGTCCGGGTCCGTCAGCAGCGTCTTTGGCGAGCCGGGGCCGGTCCTCGCACTCAGGTCCTGCACGGTGATGCCGGGGCTGCCGGCGCTGCTGCGGCGGCGCAGGGTCGCGACCGCCACGGTCTCGGACAACCGCCGCACTTTGCCGATCACCAGCTCCGGCTCGCGGACCCAGAGAACGTAGAGCAGCGCTGCGCCGGCGGCGCCGTTCACCACGACGATGATGCACACCAGCCACTGGAAGGCCAGCGCGTCCCCGAGCACGTTCACGAGGACGGTGGTGGCGATGGTGGCCAGCAGCGTGCCCCGCTCGAAGAGCCCGGCGGTGCAGTGGAGGTGCGGCTCCACCGACATCTCCAGGTACAGCGCGACGACGCTCACCATCGTCACCAGGTTGAGCTGCGACCCCACGCCGAGGCTGTCGAGCTCGGCGATGAAGACGATGAGGTACTTGCGGAGCATGACGGCCGCCTCCCAGTAGCACGCCGGCCACTGGTACGCCTGGCACAGCCACCCCCACTTCGCGATGGTCCGCTCCTGGTGCAGCCGGCGCCAGTGCCACGCGCACACGGCGACCACCGCGAGCGGGAGCCCCGCGGCGACGGCCGCCATCGCGGCGACGACGGCGCCGAACATGACCCGGTACCCGGTGCTGCTGCAGGACACGGCGGTGTCGATCATCAGGTACGAGTCGCACGCGCCGCCGTTGCAGACCTCCTCGGAGCAGGCGAACCAGCGGCTGAGGCCCTGCAGGACCGCCGGCCCCACCATGCGGAAGGCCTCGAAGGTGGCGACGAACACGACGGTCGCCCGCGAGAAGGTCCGCCGGCAGTTCGGCTCGATCGCGAACCGCTGGTGCTCCCGCGCCTCGTGGTTGGCCTTGGGGTGGAGCGCGCGGTCGCAGGGCCCGCACAGGTACAGCCCCTCCTGGCACTCCATGCAGAAGTAGAGGGCGCACGTGCGGTAGCAGAGCATGCAGACGTGGCTCCCGCTGAAGCCCAGCTCGTCCGGGTCGCCGGGGTCCGGCGGCGCCGAGGGCGCGCGCAGGCGCATCGGCACGTCGCGCGCGCGGGGGCTGTAGAAGTCCGCGCCCGCGCGGGGGGGCTCGTGCTCGGCCGCCGCGATCCCGTACCACTGCGCCTGCACGTCCCACACGCTGCGCCGCACGGCGGCGCGGCGGCACGGGCACTTGGCCACCGCGACCATCGCGGCGAAGAGCCCCAGCAGCAGCGCGGCCGCGCAGAGGAAGGGCAGGGCCATCCAGAAGACCATGCGCCAGTAGGCGGAGACGCCGAAGGCGCAGCCCCAGTGCCACGCCATCTGCCCCTGCGCGTTCAGGTACTCGCCCCACTGCACGGCCCGGGCGTCCGCCACCGAGGGGTCCTGGTCGACGATGGTGGCCACCAACGCGGTGGTCTGCGCGAAGGTGATGGCGATCCGCAGGATGCTGGTCCACAGGAGCCTGTGGACCCTCCCGATGGCGCGCATCGTGCCGCGCACGAGCACCGCCAGGATCCCGCCCAGCGCCAGCCCGTACGCCGCGGCCAAGCCCAGGTGCCCCGCCCGCCCGTAGTCGCACCGCATGCAGCGCCGGTACGCCACGCTGAAGTGCGCCCCGGCCTCGCAGTGCGCGCAGAACGGGCCCGTGCCGGTGAAGCAGCTGGAGTTGACGCCGCCGGCGCAGGAGCGCGTCGGGCAGCGCAGGAACCGCTGCTCCGCCTCGTTCGGGTAGTACTCCCAGGCCTCGGTGTAGCCCCCGGTCCGCCAGTAGTCGGCGCTGGCCTCCAGGACCGCCGTGCCGTCGCAGACGGCGCCGGCGGGGCAGGTCGCGCACGCGACGTAGTCGGACACGTACTCGCGGTCCGGCTCGCAGACCTGGACGGCGAGGGTGGCCTGCAGCTCGTTCAGCCCGTTGTCGGTGCGCATCGTCATGGTGTAGTTCAGCCCCCGGTGCCCCGTGAACACCATCTCCGTGAAGCTGACGAGCGAGACGGAGTCGGCGCTCGTCGTGAAGGTGCTGTTGCCGGAGACCACCATCGGGGCGGTCGTCGCCTGCACCGGCGCGAAGGTGATGAAGACCTGCTTCGTGGTGCCGGTCGGCAGCGGGGAGCCGTCCCACAGCCGCACGGTGGCCTGCGGGTAGGGAACAATGGCCGCCCCGTCGTTGCGGGAGAGGAAGGCCCGGGGGCTGCCGGACGCCCACTCCAGCACGTACTTGGCCTGGTTGTCGAACGTCGACTGGTTGCCGGCGAAGAGCATGGGGTTGACCACGGTCAGCCCGGAGGCCCGCGGCGTCGGTGCCGCGCGCGCGCCGGCCCGGCGGGGCTGCCCCGCGTGCGCCGGCCCGGGGGCCCGCCTCGACTCCGCCGCGGCGGGCTCCGCGGCGGCCTCGCTGACCACGACCACCGCCCCCGCGGGCTGCACATTCAGCAACTGCAGCCTCCCGGAGCGGTCCCCCTGCCCCCCGAACTGCACCGGCCCCGTGCTCCCCTGCGCCAGGGTCTGGTTCATCATGTACGCGTGGAGCAGCGTGCCGTTGAAGATGTTCGCCCGGTCCGCCACCATCGCTTCCAGCGCCCGGACGTACGTCTTGACCGCGTCGGTCGCGTAGGCCCGGATCATGTCCGCGTACCCGCTGCCGGGGTCGCGCGCGCGCATGTGGTACCCCACGAAGAACACCCCCAGGTCGCGGACCGGGTCGAAGCGGGCCAGCTGCGCCTGGTGGGAGAAGATCACGTTGCGCCCCTTCAGCATGCCCTGCGCCTCCAGCGCCTCCATCACCTTCGGCGCCATGCCGCCGCCGACGCAGAACAGGAGCGTGAGGCACGTGGACGCCCGCAGCTTCGCGACCTGCTGGGCCAGCGTCTGCGCGCTGGTCGCGGTGCTGTCGGTGAGGGTGTGCACGTCCCCGGCGAGGTCGCCCAGGGTGGCCTGGAGGTACGTGCTGAGGTCCTGGCCCTCGAGGCTGAGGTCGTACACGACGCAGGCGTCGGCCCACGCCAGCAGGCGGGCCACCGCCGCCAGGAACGCCGCCTCGAGGCTGCTGTCGGGGACGATGCGGGCGAAGTAGGGGTAGCTGCCCTGCGCGAGGTCGGTGAGCGGCACGAGGGAGAGCATGGGCACGCGGTACACGTGCTGGATGACGGGGGCGAGCTCCTGCGCGGTCAGCGACGCCGCCGGGCCGAGGCAGCCGAGGCTGTAGATGCTGGCGTTCGAGAAGTCCGCGCGCGTCACGGCGCTCAGCTGCAGCGTCTTGTGGTACTTCGCGAACAGGTCGTCGTCCCCGGCGTTGAACGCGGCGACCACGTCCTCGTAGACCGAGAGGACCCCGGCGGGCTCGTCGCCGCTGGTCAGCAGCATCAGGTGCAGCACGCGCTCTTGCCCGACCGGGGGGGCGCTCCCGGTGTTCGCGTTCCAGTCGGGGGGCGACGCCCGGTCCCCGTCCGACATCAGATAGTTGACCACCCGGGGCTGCCCGTCGGCATCCAGACCGCTGTACCCCCAGAGCATTGTCTGCTGCTGGACGCGCAGGCCGCCCGCCCCCACCTCGACGATGCCGGTGTACCCCGAGAATCTGGAGCCGTTGAGCACGGCGTTCAGGGGGGCGGTCGGGTACGCGCGGTCTTTGGCGGCGCGCGCGGCCAGCTCGAGGGCGTCCAGGGAGAACGCGATCCAGTGGGCGTCCGCGGCGCCGTACGTCGCGACCAGCGCTTCGTCCAGGACCGGGGACACAATGTAGTGCCGCTCGGGGTTGAGGTCGTGGAGCGCGGCGACGGACGAGTAGAACTCGGGCGACTGCAGCGACAGCATCCAGATGAAGAGCGTCTTCTCGTGCTCCTCCGCCTCGACCGCCCAGTATCGCGTGATCCAGTCCAGAAACCACTGCTCGTGCACCTCCGCGAGGAGGATCGAGTCGCCCGCCTTCCGCAGCGCGTGGAGCTGCGCCGCGAAGGCCGCGAAGCCGTCCCCAACGTCGAAGACGTGGAGGGCCTTCACGCAGGCCTGGGCCACCGCCCCGGCCTGGCAGTAGGCCATGTGAGTCCGCGCGACGGGCAGCTGGTCGGTGATCATGGTGTAGTGCAGCCACGGCAGCTGCGTACAGAACCGATCCACCGCTCGCTGCCGGGAGTCCATGGAGTTGAGCGAGACGTAGAAGCCAACGTCATGGACGTAGGCCAGCGTCTCGGACAACGGGTTGAATGCAAACAGAAGGACGGAGCTGTTGTGCAGCTTGAACACCATCGTCACCGTCGTCGCCACCTCGTCGGTGCTCGCAAGGACCACCATCTCCGTCCCCGCGGCCAAAACGGTTGCGGCCGCCTCGAAGGCGGTCACGGCATCGACGGCGTGGGTGAACGATAGCGTGAGGTTGGTCTTGTACGTGGCCCCCAGGCGTTCGGCTGCGTCGTTGATCTGGGCCTTCAGCGTGCGTTTGGTGAGATCGAGGAAGAACGCCACCCCAACGGCCTTGCCTCTGCCATTGTCACCGGCGGGCGTCGGCGGGGGAGAACGCGGACCTGGCGGACTGACCTTGGGGACTAAATCCGGACTGATTTGCGGAGGGGGGGGCTTTGGCGGACCTGAAGGCGGTGGAGGTTTGGTTGTCAGCGTTAGATCCGGGCTGATTTGCGGAGGGGGGGGCTTTGGCGGTCCTGAAGGCGGTGGAGGTTTGGTTGTCAGCGTTAGATCCGGACTGATTTCCTGGGGGCTGCTGCTGCTGCCACTGCTGCTGCTGCTGCCACTGCTGCCAATGCTGCTGGTGCTGCCACTGCTGCTGGTGCTGCCATTGCTGCTGCTACCACTGCTGCTGGTGCTGCCACTGCTGCCACTGCTGCTGCTGCCACTGCTGCTGGTGCTGCCACTGCTGCTGCTGCCACTGCTGCTGGTGCTGCCATTGCTGCTGGTGCTGCCACTGCTGCTGCTGCCACTGCTGCTGGTGCTGCCATTGCTGCTGCTACCACTGCTGCTGGTGCTGCCACTGCTGCCACTGCTGCCACTGCTGCTACTGCTGGTGCTGCCACTGCTGCCCCTACTGCCACTGCTGCTACTGCTGCTGCTGCCACTGCTGCCACTGCTGCCACTGCTGCCACTGCTGCCGGTGCTGCCACTGCTGCCACTGCTGCCACTGCTGCCAGGGTCTGGGACTGCGGGGGAACCGAAAAAGACGGATGACTCAGGGGCGGACTCCTCCAGCACCTTCCCCTCTTCCAGGTCAGCAGCGTTGATGCCTTGGAGGACGTTCTGAGAACTAGAAACCCATTGGCAAAGGATGACGAGGAAAAACAGCACGGCGATACAACCCCGGTGTCCAATACAAATGGCCATGAAAAAAACCAGCTAAGCAATCGTGCATTTCAGACTGGGACTTGGTTTGGTTTCAAGGATGCACAGCAAGGCACTACCACCACATGATGTCAAGCACAGCAACATCCCGGATCAGAACTGAGGATGTCCAATTCCAGGAGCCATGGTGAATACTGGCCCCCCCACCCATGCGTTGGGTGCTGGTTCGAGTGCAGTAGGGACATGGTGCACACCACACGGTGAATCTGCTTTCCTGCCTGATGGTCATCGAGCTTAGCGTCATCGCCACACCTTTGTTGTCAACACTGGGGACCAAATGGGGTCGCACTGGTTTGTTTGTGGTGTGAATCAGACTTGCCACGAGCGTCTGCCAGCTCAGACATGATCCGACGGGGCAGGGTCCTACTGAGCCACAGGCTGGACGCAGCACGTTCCCACTGACTTGTGGTGGTGCCGGGGGCGGGTATTACTGGGTGGCCTTTGATACGGCGCCGATTGCCACTGAGAGCCAGTTTTCCTGCCGGACGCTGGTGGCACGTCTGGTGTGAATTGCGCGCTGGCTCTCTTTGATTGCCACTAAGGTCGATGGATTTGATCTGCAATTTTGTGCAGGAGCTGCAATGTAAGAGCTGTATCGCTGTTGGGCCCTCGTTTTGTGGTGCTGAGTCCAGCACCTCTCGCTGACGGTGGATTGAGTCTCTGGGGGAATCCTTGCACTGCCCGCGCAGTGCGCGCTACTTTTAGACTATGTTCCCCCCGAAGAGCCCCTAGGCACGCCCCTTGGAAACACCCTTAGAATTAGGCGACCCAAACTGGACTGGAGGGGGGGGACCTTGAGGGGGACCTTCCCGGTTCTTGTGGCATGGTGAAGGACCAGGGGCCTTTGGGGGGGAGCTTGACTGTGGGTTGGGCAGCGGAGATGGAGGGCAATCAGGTGGCGAGTCTGAACTTGGGATAGCAAAGGAGATGGACTCCATCTTGCATTGCCGATTCACCACTCTCAACCCATCTTGGTAGTATTCCAAGTGGAGGAGTCCGTCTTCAGCCGTCCCAACCACCGTGGCAGGAGGTCGCAGGCCATTGGAGCGGGTGTAGAACACCCTATCCCCAATACTGAGATCCATGGAGAAAACGGGCCTAAGAAATGAGGAGGGAAGTATGATGTCCTGTAGCACGCACCTTCAAAGTGTATCACCATATCAATCAACCAAGAAAAAGAGTAGATGTGGTGGAAATGGGCAGACAATGTGTGCAAAAAGGTAGAAATGGGTGAAACAGGGTGAACATCCAAAAATGCCAGATCCCCATTGCATCAAAACCACCAAACTACTACCAAACTACTACCAAACAACAATGATGCCCAAAGTACCACAAAGTATGGGTTTCTACTACGGCCAGACGCCCAAATAGTTGCACTGCGCGCGCACTGCGCTTAAGGCGCCCCCTCTGAAGTGTTTTCAAAAAGCATTCAAATAGCATTCCATTGTGGCGGAGCAGTATGAGTTTCTACGGGCGGTAAACGGTGGTGACATGTTGTTCACCAAATTTGTTCCCCTCTGCCCGCCCGCTGTGGGATCATGGGATGCGAATGTATGTTGCTTTTTTCTGCCGTCCAAAGGCACAAGACGAACACACAAAGATCAGAAGAACAAGATCTTCAGTAACATTGCCATGGGCGCCTTTCGCGGTGACAAGGGAGAGTACTATGAGAGAGAGCTACGGCGTGGGAGCTCATTGCCGTTGTCTAATGCGCCGGTCGGTAATGCCGAAGGACTGTAACCGACGCACAGAAGTAGTGCAGAGCAGTCAACGGGGAACACATTCATTCATACATCAGCGATGCACCCCCTCGCCACCTGCCCCTCCCCCTGTGTGACATTCCGTCGGGTTGTTGCTCCTTTACGGGGCCCTGGACAGTCACCCGTTCTTCCCTTCGCATGTTGCGTTGGGTCGCTGCGTTCTGTCGGCCGCTGCGGCCGGTGCTCTTGCTGGTGTCGTTTCCGCGTTCGCGGAGCCCAGTGGTTGGTGTGCCGGGGCTGTGCTGGATGTGGCCTGGTGTGCCGTTTGCGTGTCAGCGGCGCCCAATAATTGGCGTATTGAGGATGTGCCGGTGGTTGCCCCCCCCCCCCCCCCCCGCAGCTCAAGCCCCCCCAAGCACAGCGCTGCCATGCCATCTATGCCATCCCCTTCTACCATCACTCAGACATGAAAGGCAGCTCTCAATGGGTTCCATGAGCCTACCGGTGCCCACAACTGTCGCCTCACTCAATCTCCATGCTGATTGGGCACCCAGCCTGAACTGCCCCCAAGCCCAGAGGTCCTGAACCCAGTGGCCCGGGCGCTAACTTCCGGAAAACATTTTCCTCCTCTTCAGCATTGTTCGGGGGATGCTACCCGTGTGCGTCTGTCATTCATATAATCATCAAAGGAGTCCCTGGCATGACCGCCGCGACACTTTGTCCCACACGGTAGGGCACATCCCCAATAGCCCCAAATGTGCAATGGAACGGCTCGACATAAACACTTGACAGGCAAATTCTTTGTGAGTCACCACCGCACAAAATGTGCTCACGACTCGAGAGCCCACTGCTTGCAACAACACCGTCATCCAGGGACGCCAGCACAGACGCATGGCAAGGGTCGCCGGGCATAAATGCTGCCCCTCTTACTGCCGCGGCGCACACGCAGCAACATCTGGGGTTCCCCCGGACCCTCCAGCGGCACACTGCACAACGTGGGGCAAGTGGGGGGCTGCCTGATATTCAATGCAGTAAACCCCCTCCCCGTTTAGAACGACCCGCCCCACTAGAACGACCCCCCCGTATACAACGACCCCCCGTGTTTCCCGGAGCATGCCAACCAAATAAACCGACCCCTTCTCAGACCCAAACCCAGGCAAAGAGTGAGACACATGGACAGGTGGACAGGAAATGGACTTCCAATTGAAACTGCAGTACTCAACAGTTGCTGAGACTCATGGACAGGTGCACAGGCTCTCTGGGATTGTTGGGAAAGTGTAGGCCTGCCCTCTGCCCCGCTCACAGTGGCACATGCATGACAAATAGAACGACCCCCACCAATTACAACGACCCCCGGGAAATTTTGCACCGCGCTACCCGAATTTAACGACCGGGTCATTCTAAATGGGGGGGGGGGGGGGTTTAGGTCTGCCTGACGCATTTCGAGGCCAGGGGGAGGAAAGAGAAGGACTTGCGTTCGAGGTTTCGCTTTGTGAAAAAGGGGGTGCGCGACACAAGGCGGCGTGAGGCAGCTCGCCAGTTCCTGCGCCGACGACCAGTCAGCAGTACGGGTACAGTACAGCGGAAGAGGGCTGCTGCAAGTTGATGATGGTGTGGGTGGGCGAGGGGACACTGTGGGGGCGTTTTCGCACAGCGCCAATAACTACGATGTTCATCCCGGGAACACCCCCTGCAAACCACCCCCCTACAGAAGCGTGCATGATCCATTCAAAACAGCATCGGGGGTGCAGAAGTCAGGGCCCTGGGACCCGTGGCTACCGGGGGTGGAAGACAGCCGACTTTTCGCACAGCGCGGGCACAGCGCACGGTGCGCCCCCTGTACAAACACGAAACCCAGAAGGCTCCGGGCACAAGGCACGCCCAGACATGCGCGAAACCGTCATCCACACACACCGACCGTTCGCAAACGTCGACTCACAGGGAACACGGACCATTCGATGCGGTGCAAGCGGGGGCTATCCCGCTTGGATTCCCTGGAGGCCACTACGACTGTGGTGCACGGAAAGGACACTGCCAACACACATAGTGAGGGACGCAGGACTGCGGGCAATCGATGGGGTGCTGCAGGCGGGCTTCAGAAGAAACCAGAAATCACCCCGCTACAGGATAAGAGAGTTGAATGCTACACTGCGAAAGCAAGCAGCCGATTGCAATACAACAAAGTCAGAACAAAAAGCTCTTCAGTGACATTGCCATAGGCGCCTTTCGCTGTGAAACAGGAAATACCCCGAGGTACAGTGCAAATGGGGGTTCATTCAGGTAACACGTACAAAGCTATTCCTACTGAAATGCCGGACACAAGGTTCGAATTACACCAGACCAAATTTAGTGCACCCCCCTCCCCCCAGTGCATCAACTGCGTCAACTGAATGGGCAAGACAATGGATTTGGGGGTGCAGTGAATTGCATCCCGTGGCACAGCCGTGGCTGACGTGGGGAAGCAATGGCTCAGGGTGACATGACACAAATATCAACGGCACATCCATATTGCAGTGTAGGAGTTGTTGGGAGGAAACTGATGTTGACGACCCAGATCATCTTTGGCTGGGTGCCACTTTGGAAAGGGGGGGGGTCAGGAATGCATCAGAAGGGAAGGGGCCTTAGAGGCGGCCGCACAAGCGGTTAGGCAGGCGGTTGGAGGAGGTTGCCAAAGCGGTTGGGGGCGGTTACTGTCGGTTACAAATGCCATTGAAGCTGGCACTTGGCGTCAGGGGGACAGTGGCTGGGCGTAGGCTGGGCGCCCTCGAACCCCCTTCCGGGGGGACCCTTTTGGCCTCACAATCAGAGGTCACCTCATCGAGGTTGTGACATCAAACCAGGCAGGCCTGCGCACCTATGAACCGCCACGCACCCCCCCTTTGGGGGCCGTTCACATAACACGGGCCAAGAAGTTGATTTGCGTGTCTCACCCCTTGTAAGATTGTTGTTTCGTCCAATGAAAGTACTCACTGACGTTTTTTTGTGGTTGGGGACCCCCCCCGAACCTGAAAACCAAATTTGCCGGGAGGGGGGGATACCCTGCGGCTTTTGCGGTTGCCGCGCCAGCGCCTCAGGCATCGGTGCCTGGCAGATAAGCCTGACGATACTACCACCTCTGCCCCGCAGCAGAAGGGATTCAGCCACGTCAGCTGCCAAGGGGAAGGGCCACGCGCACCGTGCGTTGATCTGGGTCCCGTTCTGCTTTCCTTCTGAGCTGACCCCATAAACGATGGCGGGTCTCGGGGTACCCCTGATTGGCCCCACAGCTCAGCTCCCCCCAAGCGACCCCCGAATGGCCTTGACCCAGGCCTCATTCGTGCTTCATGGCACCCCAGTCGCATGCACCCTCATGGCCACCAAATCGGTGACCCGACCCTCGCCCAAGGCACCCCGGGGGTCATTGGGGGTTGCCCAAACGTTGCGGTCTTCAGCATTCCAACCCCCAAAATGGTCATGTTCAGCGAACTTCATGTGGGCCGTTCTCTAAGCCCCCGGAACCATTGGTCAAATTTCTTTTTTTCCCAACATAGTACATACGTGTCGATGCCCTTTTATCAATTTTTGTGCCGACAAAGGGATTTGGGTCCGGGCGACGGGTCCGATTCGCGCTTTTTCTGCAAATTTGCCCCCCCCCCCCGGCCTGCATTTTGGCCATTTATCTGGGCACAGAAATTCGAAAAATCGAAATTATTGAATTGATGGCAACGGGCTCAATCTCCCGACCGCGTAGAGTATAAATAAGCCATACGTTTGAAACAATGGCGCCAATTCTTAAACTACGTTCAAAAAAACCTGTTTTTTGGGGGGAAATGGGCCAACAAGGATCGCCAAACCGTCCGGCCAATGCCTGCGGGGCCGGTGGGCCCAGCGGGGCCCCACCCGGTGCGCACAGCCACCCACCGGGGCATCCCCCACCCATCGACCACCCGCCCCGCCACCCGCCCCTCCACCCACACATCGACGTGCCCACCCACCCACAGACCATCCACACACGAACACACGCACGGCGTGAGGAGACCAAGCGCACAGCGGAAGCAAAGCAAACACACACGCGGATGACGCAAAGCGACCAAAGCCCAGAACCAGCAAGAACAGGACAGGCACAGGCACTGGTCGTGAGTAGATTCTCGTCAGGCCGCAAACAGTCAGAGAAAAGACATGACCATCAGCGACTAGTTGCCTTTCTGCAGTACAGGGTGAGAGGAAGAGGCACATCCTGCACCCGATCTCGACCGTCTCCAGCCCTCGGCAGCCGCGCAGAGCGCTAAGCCAAGGGCCTGTGAAGGACAGAGTGAAATGACAAACACACACACACACCGACACGCTTCGTGAGGGAAACAAATGAACCAACGACCAATACCCCCGTGCGGATGGTAAGACGCGCAGCAGGGCAGGGGCCACAGGGCACACGTCTCCGAACACGTAGTCAGGCCAATCAACACAAAATCATTGTTTGAGGCACAGACACACGTTGGGAACCGAAGACAAAAACAAAGCAAGAAAAGCGGTGGAAAGAAAACTCCTGAAGGACAGCAGCGCTGTCCTGGACGTTTTTCGGCGAAAAAAAAACACTCAGAAACGCACACGCACACACACACACACACACGCACGCACGCACGCACGCACGCACGCGCCCGCGCCCGCGCCCACACCCACACCCACACCCACACCCACACCCACACCCACACCCACACCCACACCCACACCCACACACACCCACCCACCCACACACACACCCACGCCCACACCCACACGCACCCACACACACACACACACACACACACACACACACACACGTTGGGAACCGCGAAAACAAGAGTGAAAGCACAAGAAAAGCATTCGGAGAAAACCCCCTCACGAGCTGCAGGGCAGCCCTGGACGTCTTTCGGTCCGTTGAAGTTGGATAGAGTGCAACGGAGTGCTGGCGTGCAAAGTGCAGTGCCACTCCCTCATACCCCCCCCACACCCATTCTTGCAGGAGCCCTCGTGGTACTTGCCAACCAATGATCGATGTTGTCATTCATTGTCGAGCGTCACCACTCCACTGCACACACAGAGAGAGAGAGACAGTGTACCGTAGGATCAGGACCTTAATGTCACACACACACACACCCACACTCACACACACACAATGAGAACCGCAAAAACAAGAGCGAAAGCACAAGAAAAACGGTGGGACAAACTCCTCAGGAACTGCAGAGCAGTCCTAGACGTCTTTCGGTCTGGTAAAGAGAGCGCAGTGCTGAAGCAAATGTTCCATAGCGGGCGAAATGCAGCTTAATGCCCTCCCTACCCTGGTGACCTCACACACACACACACACACACGATTGAAGCGAGGCGAGACGAACAGGAGACAAACAGAGCACTGCACTGGTCGCTAACGAATCTCGTCAGGCCGTAAGAAAGTAGAAGACGCACGCACGCACGCACGCACGCACGCACGCACGCGCGCACGCGCGCACACACACACACACCAACCCACACATCCAGCCGCACACCCACATACCCAGGCACCCACGCTCCCGGAGCGGAAGGGAGACCCTGTGCTGTCCCCAAGTGTGAACCCCCAGGTAACCCCCTCCTTACCTCCCTCTGGCGTGCCGGGCGGTACGTAGTCAGAATCAGCCCCGCTGCCCACCAGATTTGGCGGGGCAGTGCTTGCGGTCCTTCGGCTTCAGTTTCCAGGGTTTGAACTGGCACCAGTAGTCCACCATCATGCTCTTGAGCTGCGGGTCCCGGTGCCCCAGGTCGTCTCGCACCTGCACTTCCCGGTCCAGCGAGTACCGACCCGCCTTCAGCTTCAGGGCCTCCAGGGTCTCGGGCTCCTGCACCCCCCGACACATGCAGTACTCCATGCGGATCACCGCGCGCTCCCGGAGCGCGGCGCACGCGGCCTCGTCCGGTGCGTACAAAGTCTGCCGCTTCAGCAGACTGTACTGCACCCGCCCCCCGCCCTGCGGGTCCTGCAGGTACACGTTCCACAGGGCCGGCCGGCGGGCGTCGGCCGTCGTCGTGGAGAACATCACGGAGTACAGCCCCGCGCCGTAGCTGTACGCCTGCACCAGCGCGTCGTAGCGCAGGGCCTCGCACTCGGCCCCGACCCCGGCGGCGGTGAGGTTCGCGTTCAGCTCGGCGACCACCGCCGCGACCGGCGCCGCGAAGGGGCCGAAGTCGCGCCGGCCCAGCAGCACGGGATTGCGGCAGAACGGCCCGGGGATGCCCATCTCGGCGCACGTGCGACCCTCCGGCAGGGGGCACAGCAGGCTGTGGCCGCCTGCGCGCCCCTCACGGGGCCCGGCACAGCTGCGGTTCCCGGCGAGGTGCGCGAGCGTCGCGTAGAGGTCGAAGGCGGTGACGCGGCGGCGCTGGTTCTCGCGGAGGGCCGCGACCCACTCCGGGCGGCAGCGCGCGAGCTGGCGCGGCACCAGCAGCACGAAGAAGGGGTTCCGGTGCTCCAGCTTGCCCTCGCTGGTCTTCGACCAGGCGCTGTACATGTGCCCGTGGTCCGACCACAGCACAACAACGGTGCGCTCCAGCAGCCCCGCCGCCTGCCAGTCCCGGAGAGCCGCAGCGAGTGCTTTGTCGATGTGCGGCAGGAAGGCCTGCGAGGGACAGGCGCAGCCAAATGCTTGGGAACGGCTTTGGGAGGAGGATGGGTTGGGGGTAGGGATGTATCAGAAGGGGGGGAGGAGGGGGGTCTGAAGGGGGGGGGGAAGGGGATTTGATTTGATTTGATTTGATTTGAGGGCCGATCTTGAGGCTCACAGGCCGCCTGGGGGGCGCTCGATGGCTGTCCCGACGACTCTGCACATCGGCCGGCCATGGGGGGAGGAGGGGGGTCTGAAGGGGGGGGGGGGAAGGGGATTTGGCTGCCCCCCCCCCTCCTCCCAGGTCCCCCGATGGTCCTGCCGAAGGCGGGCCCAAAGTTTTGAAGCTGAAATCCTCTTGGCACCGAAGGCGCCGAGGCAAAATTTTGGGTGTTCGCCTCAAACATTGGAAGGGGAGGAGGGAGGGGGGGTCCAGAGGCGGGGGGTGTACCCCCCCTCCTCCTGCGGTGTACGGCCGTTCTAATACGTCACTGGGGGGCGCGCCACCGAGCCAGCCAACCGGAAGGGGAGGCGGGAGGGGGGCCGGGAGGGGGGGGGCTGCAAAGGCTGCGGTTTGGCGCGGTGCTTTGCCGTGCGCCCCCGCCACCAGAGGCCCAGCAAAGTCCTGTGCCGCGGACCGTGCGCCTTCATGCCTCGCGAATCTTTCTGCCCGAAACACTTCTTTCGTGCTACGGCCCCATGCCCTTTCCTCGTGTCTGTTGTGTCCCGTGTCCCGTCCCGCGCGCGCGGGGGGGGGGGGGGGCGTCAGGGCCAGACCCCCAAAAACCTACGCCAACTACGGGAACCAGCGCACCAACACTCAGTTTGCACATTTTGCCACACCAAAACTCATTGCAGCCGTTGTCCTGCACCCAAACGGGGAAGCGCGCGGCGCGGTATGACGCACCCATGCGCCGGGATTTCTCAGAGGGGGGTAGACCCCACTTGTGCCCACCGTATTGTGCCCCGTGTTTGCCCAAGCATGCTCAAATCATTGCAGGTGTGTGCAGATTTGGAAACAAGCCGACGCGGGCAATTGTATTGATGTACTTACTGCCAGGTATTGCATGTTTCGTCTGACCCCCCTCCCCCCGCTCTGATCTGGACGGCACAGCACAATTGACCCTTGATCAGTAGGAAACTGACAATTGAGATTCGGAAATATTCGGAAATATTCGGAAATATTCGGAAATATTCGGAAATATTCGTTTCCGAATCAGTGGGACAACCTGCCTTGACCCTTGACCCACCTCCGAAATCAATCAAGAAAGGCACTGCACCCGAGGCTGTCCGCCAAACGCAACGCACCCCGAAGGCCTCTACGCCGCAGCCCACCCAACGGCACCTGCTCCTCGTGGTGGCCCGCCTCGCCGTAGCCGAAGACGGCGTGCGGCACGTCCCGGTAGAGGGCCAGGGACTGGGCCATGTGCTGCAACGAGAGCTCGTCGTAGAACTTGTCCCCGCGGCAGTGCGCGGACATGGGGGGGTAGTGAATGGGGTCTTGGTACCGGCGGCTGATGACGAAGTTGTGGTCGACCCACGGCGGGCGCTGCGGGTACGCCCCGAGCTCCACCACCTGCGCCTGTTCCTGCCACTCGTTGGCGGCGATGCTGACGCTCACGACGGAATGCCCGTTCCAAAAGTGCTCGAACACGGTGCTCTGGGTCTTGTGCCGGTACGCCGCGCCCTGGTTCTCCCAGGACGACACCCCCACGGCACTGAACTCGCAAAACGCGAACGCCTCCATGGATTGCGTCGCGTGCGCGCCCGCGACCCAATCCCATGTCTGCCGCATGGTCCTGCGGAAATGGTTCCAAGACACAGAGTCGAGCATGTACGACACCACGTTGGGACGGTCGCAAGCTCTCGCGGGCGCAGCAGCGTGGATCGCGCGCACGCGCGCCTCGCGCCTCACGACGCGCGGGACGACTGCGAAGCGGGTGGCGCAGCGCGCGATGAAGCACTCCTCCTCCTCCGGGACCGGGGTGTCGAAGGTGTGCTCCTCCGACGGGTAGCCGCACGCGCGCCACCGGGCGCCGCTTGCGCAGGTGGCGGTTGTGGACAGAGTGGCGCCGGAGAGGCCGACGGCGAACGCGGGGCACGGGTAGGGCATCGTGGTCCAGTTGGGGCGTGCCGTGTGGAACGGACACACTCGTATGGGGGGCGTTGCCTCACTGGAGGCGTTGAGGCTTGTCGCGGAAGCGCGCGTTGGGGCAGTGAGGGCGTCGGGTGAAGAGGCGTCCGGTGGAGAGGCCGCGGCCGGCGTTGTCAAGTCATGTGGGGTGTGCGGGGCCGCAGCCGCCGAAGAACGTGGGAGGCGCGCCGGCCTCGTGGCCTCGGGGCGGAGGTCCGTCGGGAGCGTCAGCAACGCGGCGGTGATGATTGCCACAGCGAAGGCGAGCCGCGTTCTGAGGGAGCCCATGCCCCCATGCCCGACGCCAGGGGTTCGCACGGCGCGGGCTCACGGCATGAAGGAGGCCACCAGTGCCGCGCCGCTACAACTCGGGGAAAGACACCATTGGGGCCAAGGATGATGCGCACATGCTGACAAATGAGGAGGCGGCCATGGATGCCAGCGGGGTGTAAGCCGTGGCTTGGTGCGCTTTGGGCCCCCACCCCTCCCCCCTCCCCCGGCTTGCCGTGGCTGGAACTGGTTAGGAATGTGGTTGGCTCCCTATGGCTGGTGCCCAGCCCCTCCCCGCCCCTGTGGCTAGGTGTGCCCCCCTGCTCTGGCTAGAAATGACGAGAAATGTGGCTGGCTACCTATGGCTGGTGCCACTAAGCTAGCCATGGCTTGGCTAGTGGCTGACTGGGTGGCTGGCTAGCTGCCCCCCCAATTCCCCCATGCCCCGCGGCGCCGTGACCCATGGCCCGGACAGCCACATGGTAAGCCGTGGCCAAATGCTTTTGACCCCCCTCCCCCCCCCCAATGGCGAGCCGTGGATGGCTGGATATGGCCGGCTCGCCGGGTTGGGTCGCGGCACAGGGCCAAACCACGGAAAAATCTCAATTAAAGTGGCTTAATCTTTCTCAATCCAATGTTGTGTTGCATGCATTAGCAAAGGCATAATGCAAATGCATGAGTGACTGACAAAACACCCACTCAATCCAGCTTGTCCGTCACGTACTATTTGCCATGCGGGCTGTGTAGCACTTTGGTTTCAATTCAACCATTCATTGAACACATCATCGGGTTTTACTTCATCGGAACTCAGGCATTGTTAATCTACCTCAAACATTGCATTGATTGCATTGCTTGTCTGCAATCCTCTTTGCCATTGGAGACTTCTTGGTTTGAAGTGCCAGTTGGTTTTCATGGGGATGACCTCAACTCACTCCATGATGGTGTGTGTGAGCCGTGGCAAGGTGCGCTTTTGCCCCCCCCCCCCCCCCAAGGCCCGCGATTTACGCACTGGTTTTGCAACTGTGGGAAGACGTCCAAAACCGTCTTGGCTAGTCTTGGTCCCCTCGCTACTTCAACAGGGCACACGGTCCCACCCAAGCAAAATGACAATGCAGAATCTCCAACGAACAATGAAACAGTTGTTGGCCACCCTCCCACCCTAAGCCTACCCCCAGGTCCCCCAAAACGAAATTGGACTAGTGCGCTATACAATTCGACAGCCCTTGCATGAAGACCTTCTTCCTGGCGCATGAACACACTTGCTCTCGGTGCATGATGCCAACATGTTCCGCCACTTACGACATTTCACCCGAAAGGAATTTTCGTTCGCTGCATAGGGTGTTGAGGGCCATCAGATGCATGTAGGTAAGGCACAATGATACACACGTACACGGTGGATGCAGTGTTCGGCATGTGACACGGGCCATCTTAGTTGCATGAATTTCAGAGATCCATGGCGCCATGCATTTGCTGTTGGCAATTTTGCCTGCCCCCGTACAAGGGAGCCATGGTGGTTTTCGGGTTGTGATGCTGGACGGGTGAGGTTCTCGTGAGCCCACAAATATGGATAGAAAGAAACCTGCGGCGATTGGGAATACGAGAGCGTGCAAGGCTAGCGATGTGTTCATTACACGAATGAAGACTTGAACACTGGCTCTACATTAGAGCGCATGCGCGTTTCATTCTCATGCACAGTGGAACTTGTACCCTCATGCTCGCTACATTCGGACATGGTTTCGGGCCGTTTGACATTATCTCCTCACCGGGTGCTCATTATCGCATACTTGGTTAGGGCATGGGCTTGGGCCATTGGGGATTTTCTACTCACTTTGTGCTCATTGGCGTATACTTGAGTCCTTGAGTCCTTCGGTTTGTTTGAGTCCACTTGAACCGGCTTATTTATTGATTTATCGGGGGGCCAAAGCCATTGCGTAAGTTGGCAGGGAGACCCTTGTGTCGAATGGTAACGTGTCTTGTGATGTGGGTTTATGCAAAGTTGGGAAAAGTGTCATCGCAACCAAATTTGTGCAGGAGAGTTCTTGGGTTGCTAGAAATGGCCGCGAACGCCACTTATCAGCCACAAGCGATGCCTCCATCCAGCACCCAAATCAAGAAAGAGTAGAATATGGCTGGGTACACGCCACACAGACCTCTTCGCTAGCCCTCGGTTTCTAATGGGTTGTTATGTAGGAACTAGACATGGTTGCAAGCACAATAATGGAAGGCTTCACGGCCTAGCTGTGTGCAAGACATATTTTTCTGTGTCACTAAACCTGATAGAGTATGTATGTTGTTCTCAGTTTCATTGCCTAATGCCTCATGATGGTCCTCTAATGATGATGTGCTCATGATGTTTGAATATATGTGGAATGGTATGCATCTCCCTGGTGCTCATGCTGTTTGAATGTGGACAGAATAGTATGCTTTTTCTTGGTGCTCAGCAGTGTGCCTATTTCATCGGAAACAGCGGTTTGGATAAGGCCTACTTCCTCCTTAAGTCCTTAAGCCCTTGACTATCCATGAGTCTTGGGAGGTAGGCACGGAATGGGGGGGGTATTTCGGCCCAACATTGTTCCATGCCAACTATTCCACAAAGGGGGGGGGGGCTCTATTCCCATGGACCATTCCATTCCGTTCCGGAACAGAGCCGGGGTCATTCCACAACGGTTCACCGTACAGTGCCGTTGACGACCCAAATTTTTTTTCAAGAAGAAGCTAATGACTCCTTGCCTTCCCTTTGCAAGCATGCCACACCACATCATAAGGTGCACTTTAAACTTTTTTTCTCAAGAAGTTGCACTGGATATTGATTTCCTTTTCCTTGCACATTACCGGGTGCCCTATGGAACAATTGTTCGAGATAGCTTAGTGAAACAGGCGCGCACGACAAGCACCAAGAGCAGCTTCATCAGTTGTCACAAGATATTGTGCATGGAAAACGGAGGGGCGTGTGCAGTATTGTGGAACACAGAATTAATCTTCACCCATCTGGCCGTCGCTACTAACCCTATTCCTGCACACCTCAACTTTCTGCTAATCTCAGCTGAACCTGACACGGCTTGTGGTGTATTTCATAAAAAAAACCAAACATACTGTGGGTCAGGTGGTGAAATACCGCCCCCCCCCCCCCAAAAACGCCCCCAAAACGTGGGTATATCCGGACGGTGTGTGGTCACCACGGGGTGTGAGGAGGTTGCCCGGGCGAGTTTTCACTTGGTCTTGGACACCCACTGGACCATTTCCCTTCGTGGTGGGCAACCTCCTTCCAAAGGCTCCAAGTGGCAGACATAAGAACAAGGCATACAAAAGGCACAAAACGAGCAGCAAAAACACCTCTCACTGACCACTGTGCAGTACAACCTCCAGGCGCTCTCTGAGTTCCTGCTTCTTGCCTGTCACCCTCAGTTTGCCTCCAGAGGCATTGTACTGCTTGATAGCCTGTGTTAGAACTGCTTTGGTTACCTTCCCTTGGACCTGAGGCACCAAACCCACCATTTGCAAGTGCTGCAGCAGCTGTTGGTCCATGGCAAGTTTTTCAAGTTTTGCCCTCTTGTTGGCATTCTCGTGCAGCAGCTTGCCTAACATTACCTCAGAGAATCGCCTCACACTGAGCTCAGGGTCCGCAAGCCTTTCTCTACCTCTCTTCCTGTGTGCCACCAAGTCCTCAGGAGCCACTTCGTCACGGTAAGAGGACCTGTGGCACCGAACCCAGGCTGCAATTAGATGCATTCGCATGTGAGGGCATCTGTCCAAGAGCATTCTCATGTAATGGAACACAGATTCACCCCAACGGTTGGTCCCACGGATTAAGGTTGGTACCTTCATTTCAAGGAAAGGCATGAGGTGTGTTTTTACTGTGTGCTTCAGTGAGTCTACAAGAATGCGACAGATGGTTAGCTGAGTGAAATCTAACACAATGCTGCCATAAACAACACTCTTGCTGACTACAAGTTCAGGGCGAGCATCCCAGTGGTTGACCAGAACCAATAGGTTTCGAAGCCAGGCTTGATACCCTGTTGACGAAACATTACCAAGTTGATGTGAAGCCTTCAGGAAAGGGCGCTCAAACTGAGACGACACACCTTGGAGGACATGACAGGAAAACTGAATGATGGGATCTACCTGCCAGTCGAGCAACAGGGCATCTGTGTCTGGCTTTAGGAGAGGGCGAATACAGTTAGCATACCAGAGGCTCGAATCAGCCACCACACCGAAAGTGCAGAAGCGATTGAAACTGCAGGACACCATCTTGGCCTTAGGCCGGCGAGGAGGGAGGAATCTATCGGCTTCCAGTTTTGTTGCAGACCACTCAGGGCGTAGCACACCCAGCAGTCTTTTCGAAAGCCTCTTGAGGTAATGAAACACCAGGAATATAAAACCCTTCCCTGTCTTCTTTGGATGGCGGAGATAGGACATGGCAGGGTCATTTGCAAAATATTGTACAAGAGCACGGTCAAACGTGGTGTAAATGATACCAGCAATGTGGTCGTCGCAACCTTTAAATACTGTGGGCCTGTAAGGAGGTTTGGGGTCCGCCAACAAAGCATATGCGTGTTCACGAACACGCTCTAGCAATGCAACCAAACCCTTAACATGCCCTGTATTTACACTTGTGTTATCACAGATAACAGACGTGCACCAATAAATGCTGGTGGGCTGCACACTCAGTTCCTCTTGTCTTACGTTCAAGCGGTCCCAAAACTCTACAACCTTTCTCAAATAGCCTGCAGCATCTTTTTCAGTGATGTCCGTTAGGTCTGCTAACTCGACCTTCTGCTTGTATACAAGATGCACTTCAAAGGCTGACCGAGAGTACCAAGTAGTTGTCCCATCACAGCCCAAAGCTACTTCCTGTACCTCTGCCAACTCTAAGCACATGCAGTCAAACAAAACAGAGTCGAGTTCCATTAAAGCATGCTGTGCGCTGTCAGAGTGGCACTTCCCTCCCAACAGTAAGTGGTACGAATCTGCAGCACAGTAGGCAGTGGCCCCACAGTCTACTTGCATCTCAGCCAACTTCATCCTGACCTCACAAGGTATGGTGCCCTTCTTAGGCCAGCAGTGGAGATCCGTCAAGGAGGCTGCATCTGCTGTACCAGGAACATCTGGACCAACAGCCTCATGAACAACACCTGGTGGTGCTTCAACAGGAAGTACAGAATTTGTGCGCACTTTCAGGAGGTGTGTTGATGCAGCAGACAGGTGCTTGCGACAGGATTCACAAACCAGAAGGCTAGACTTGTGCGACAACTGCCTGACTGAGCAAGTGGCGAGCCTGAAAGCCAGATCTGTAGACTCAAATGTGTGCGACACTGCAAACCTCCCACACAGTTCACACAGTGCATCAGAACTTGGTGGTGGCCTCTGCGAACTCTGGGAACTAGAAGTCATCTGAGACGAACTGCACGACTGACTGCTTGCTGACTGACTGCTTGCTGTGTCCTCGTCGAAGGTAGGTGTGCGGCGGGTACGGCGACTGTCAGCAGGCAGAACACACTTCTTGTGCCAGCATGCCTCACAACACAGAGGTGGACCCGGATGCGGATTGCGAAAATGTGACTCAAGGGGAGCAGGGACAAGTGAGAAATAGGCATTCGGCGAGTGCTTGCCAACCGCACGGTACCGCGTCGTCTTGCCCTTCTTTCTGTTGCTTGTGAATGTGCCCCAGTGAAACTGCGCGGAAGTCATTGGTGCTCCCAAATATGGCCTTTGTAGCCAACATATGATATTCCCCCCTGTGGGGGTCCGGGTGCATACACCAGTCTAAAATGCACAGAAATGCGAACGACTGCGTACCTAACGTCGAACGCAACAGCATTAGTTCAACCCAACGGACAAAATACACGTCGAAATCGACATCGCGTTACAGCCTATGTAGGGCACAGTCTCGAAATCTTCACATTAAAGGGCATTCATCCATGGTCTCGGCACGTCTAAAAGCGAAAAGTTCCAAATCCCATTTTAAGCCCTCAAAATGGCGCGTCGCACGCGATTTCACCTCCTGACTGTGGGTGTCGGCGCTGGCAGGCTGGCCGTCGTTACAATGTTCCCAATACAATCCCAGCATTTGTTTGCCGGCTATTTTAGCAACATACCTGGTTGGGCAGTGATTGTGATCATGTAGGCAATCCTGCTACTTGGCTGCCGCAACTTGCACTTCTTGCCGCGGCTGAGTAGTGCTGGCTCCCAATGGGGGTCAGCACACAGCTGAATTTTTGGTAGCGGTGGGAAGGTGCGCTTGCGCGTCAACCCACCATCCCGGCTCCTATACTCCTACGCATTGATAACAATCACAATCATCCATGAATCCTCGTTGAAACTACTCAAGGTCAAGGACTGAAGCTCACGCACGCTACCTCACCATGGCGGGTTAGACGCTTTTCATGTCGACAGCTTATCCATATGGCAGGAAGTAGGTCAACCATGTGGCACGGAGTGAAGCTTGAAGAAGAAAGTTACCAAAAAGTGATGTATAAACATCGTGCTCTGTAGCCAACGGCTATCTTTAGTAAAAGGCGAAAGATAGATGCGATATCGATCAATGGTGTGTTGCGGCGTTACGCAAAAAGTCATGTTGCACAAAGCATGTGGTTTTTGAGCACGTTACGATAGGTTCCCTTGGGTGCGGCCGGCGGTTTTTGATAGGTTCCCTTGGGTGCGGCCAGCGGTTTTTGGCGGTTATAAGCCTGCATGCAACGAAAGCCAACGAACGGGGCCTGTTTACAAAAAGTTCTTTTCCACTGCACGATGCATTGGTGCACGGCTTTGTTTTTAAACCGAACAACATTTTTTGATTCAACCACGAAGCCATACCACTTCAAAAGGTGTGGTGTCCGCACACAAAGATGACCACTTTCCACCATAGGGTGATAAATATTGCGTCCAGTATCAGAGGTTGTTGCAAGCACAACTGATGCTCACACATACACAACACACTTGGTGTAAGTCATAGTTGCCTATTTATTCTTGTTCCTTTCCGTTACAGGTGCAGTACAAAATTCATTTTCAGGACCCCCTCCCCTCCGTTGCATTACAAAAATTCATTTTCAGGACCCCCTCCCCTCCGTTGCAGTACAAAAATTCATTTTCAGGACCCCCCCCCCCTCCGTTGCAGTACAAAAATTCATTTTCAGGACCCCCCCCCTCCGTTGCAGTACAAAAATTCATTTTCAGGACCCCCTCCCCTCCGTTGCAGTACAAAAATTCATTTTCAGGACCCCCCCACCCTGTGTTGCACTACAAAAATTCATTTTCAGGACCCCCCCCCCTCCGTTGCAGTACAAAAATTCATTTTCAGGACCCCCCCCCCTCCGTTGCAGTACAAAAATTCATTTTCAGGACCCCCCCCCCTCCGTTGCAGTACAAAAATTCATTTTCAGGACCCCCCCCACCCTGTGTTGCAGTACAAAATTTCATTTTCAGGACCACCCCCCCTGCGTTGCAGTACAAAAATTCATTTTCAGGACCCCCCCCCCACTGCGTTGCAGTACAAAATTCATTTTCAGGACCCCCCCCCCTTCCGTTGCAGTACAAAAATTCATTTTCAGGACCCCCCCCCTGTGTTGCAGTACAAAAATTCATTTTCAGGACCCCCCCCCCTGTGTTGCAGTACAAAAATTCATTTTCAGGACCCCCCTCCCCTGTGTTGCAGTACAAAAATTCATTTTCAGGACCCCCCCCCTGTGTTGCAGTACAAAAATTCATTTTCAGGACCCCCCCCCCCTGTGTTGCAGTACAAAAATTCATTTTCAGGACCCCCCCCCCTATGTTGCAGTACAAAATTCATTTTCAGGACCCCCCTTCAGTGTCCGTCAACACTGCCACGTGCACGGCAATATCCTGGGCCCCACCAACACATGGGACCCATGGCCATCATGATTTGTGTTCGCATGAGTGTCTTACACACCAATGCACTCCCATGTCCCAACGTTTGCAAGTACGAAAGATGAGTCATATCATGCCACAAGCGTGTTGCACATATGAAAAGTGAACACAAAAATACCAATGTAAATTCACTTTGCCACCGATACGCTCATGTGTCATAGACTCCTATTGGTTCATGAGCCCCATGCATGCCGTGCTTGTCGTGTCATGATGAAACCCAACTGAAGAGTCACTTGCAAATTTCACGTGGGAAACACTATCAATATCATCACACTCGACGTCTTCGTGGATAAAATGTCGACGTTACCACTCTCCGTACCAACAAACCAACATACCGGGAAAGAACATCGTCATACGCAAGAAGAAAATCACCATACCGAAGAAACACATCGTCATACCGGACAACAACATCATCACACCGAAGAAGGACACCCATAAGCCAAAGAAGCACCATCCCATCCCTCTCATCACGTTGGACAACAAAGAGAAAAACGCCCAATTGAAGACCACCACCGACACCGCCCGCGAGTGCCACGAAGGCAATGGCCCCAAAACCGCGGGGCAAAAAGTATTGTGCCTACCATGACAGCTGGGACATGGGGCACACAACAAGTGAGTGCTACGCCGCCGCCACCGCCGCCAAAAATGGAAAAGCACCGCCGACCAAGGAGAAGACATGCCGCCTTTGCGGAGAACCGGGCCACCTCATGGACAAGTGCCCGGAGATCGCCTCCTGCACGGACCGCGAGCACGACGGCAGCAACAAAAAGCACCGCATGTGCATGAACTGCGGATCCGACGAGTGCGGTGCCAAGGCCGCCAACCAATGCAGGTACAAGCCGACCGCATGGCGCATCAACACCAACACCAAGAAGTTCTTCAATGCCCTACGTGAAGGTGAACCTTTCCAACCACTACATCCACCACTATCATCACTCCGTGAAGGCCAAACACCACTTCCCATCCATCATTACCAGGAAGCCCGACCGCCACCACCGACTCCGCCGAAAACCACTCCAAAATTCTGGACCTTACACATTGCCGGATGCACATGGGATGAAGAAAAATTGAAGCACATCGCCACCATCACCAAAGGAAAAGCGGACATGACAATTGATGACACCGACAAAAATCTCACGCTACAATGTCCATCCGAGAGTGATGCACAAGAATTAATGTCCATGTTCTCTAAGGCGACCTTCACAAATGGAAAGAAATTAACCGTCACTCGCGAAGAACCCGTCGCCACTACAACACCAACGACCACACCTACTCCGCCAAACGCCGGAATCACATCCATACAAGTGACGGAAATCGTGGATAAAAGAATGGACCTCATGCTCACCAAGCATACCAAGGCCATCAACGACAATTTTACCGTCTTACACAAAAGCATCGAAAAATTGTCTGATCGGCAGGATGTCACGGAAAAGCGCCAGGAACAACAAGACACGCTCATCGCGGGGCTCTTTGACCAATTGAAGACATGGCGTGAGACACCGAACTCTCAGTCACCGTGTGCAACATCCTCATCATCACCGCCGCTGTCCATTCCGACAACGCCCCACATGTCCAACATCCGTGAACGCACACCAGCCACGTCGGACCTTCAGCCGGGTTCCATTGAGTCACCAATGAATGTTGATGCACCCGACACGCCGAAAAATCCCATCCCGACACCGCCGCCAGATCCGCCTACCATTGCTTTACAACGTGCTTTACGGAAAAGCCCTACTGAATGCAATGCAAAGCAAACAAAATACACACCGGGACTCACGGCGAAGACCGCGGTACGAAATGCAATCCACAAACGCCAACAACCGGGACGCAAGGCGAAGGCGGTACGAACACCGGTGATCACACAACCCGAAGATTTGTCTACCCCGGTCAAAGCTGCCATTGGAATTGCTACCACCAAACCTACGCCTACAGAAACACCACCGTCCGCGGACGATGATCCCGTCGTGCAAACTTTGGATGCCCTGCTTGCCGTAGCTGCAACACCGTCTCCTGCACACGCTCCATCTACAACCGTTACATCGCCACCACCACTTGCAGGGTTTATTCCTGAATCGCCGTCGGCTCTATCCACACCTACCATTGCGCTGGGCGATCATGTCTATTGCATTGACGCAACACAACCCATGAAGCCGTTCTCCAAAATGCAGGTAATGCACGTCGTGGACAACGGACCATGCCTAGGATTTTTTGTACGCAACGAGGTGCCGGGCGCCACACCGACCTTCATCCCAAACTACCTTGTGGCAAGCACACTGGATCGCGCCGAACAACTTCAACGATCTCTATCTCTCTCTGAAACACAATCCACCCAGGCGACTCCAACACCATAACCAATGGTGACACCCAAAGCACTAGCGATTTTTCCGATGGACATTTGGCGGCAAATCTTGCATTTCACTACCTCAGAGGAACTCCGCACCCTATGCTGTACCTCACGACTATTTCTCCAACACGCCCACTCGCTGCTCACAATGGAAGGCGTCTGGCTTGAATGTGCGGATTTTTTCCGCTGGACAAACCGTCTCCGTGACCTGCAGCAATGCCTCAGCGAACAACCCATTCTACTTGCCCGCCAACGCCGGCCGCCCTTACGATATCGGGATCAACAATCACCAGTGCGACGACCGCGCGCACATACCCGCACACACACACATGTACGCGCGCCACCACCAGACGTCCGCCCTCTGCGCACACGACACATGCCCCAACGCTACACACCTGCCCCACACACAAAGCGAAAGCCATCACGAGCAGCGCGTGCCAAGCGCCGCCGCCGCCGGTTTGGAATTCCAACACCGCCAACCTCACCAACTACGTCTGCAACCCCCTCCCCGCCTTCTTCACATGACGATGAATCTTTACAACCACAGGCCATACAAACACTGTGTGACCTACTCCCCACCCTACGCCTGCCTGATGTACAAGATGCCTCCTTCCCTGTCACACCTACAGTGCAAATGAATGCACTGCATACACTTGCCTCCCTCTCCCAATGTGCTGCCAACAGTGGACAAACGCCACTCATTGAAATGGCGACACAATTTGACATGCATTCCTGCTCCAAATCACATACAGATATGATGCAATGTGAAGAAAAATCTGTTTCGGGATCATCCACAGAATCTCATGACACCACCACACCACTGAAACACCAAGCATCGTACCACACATACTCCACACTTGATACACGTGCAACTGCACCCCTCCACCCAGCGATGCAACCTTTCCGCCAAACAGTACTCTCCTCCCCAGTGCTCACGCGCCTGTGGCAAAAATACGCTACACACAATGCGATTCACACATGGGACACAGTCCCAGCCCAAAGCGCTGCCCTATTTATAGATGCATGCCAAACCCTACGTGATACATTTACGGCCGAATATGACGCGGGGATACGGCCCTGGATGCCTGCCCCCAACTGGCTGCGGACCTGGTCACAATTTTTATCCTGGGACCATATCATCGGCCTCCCGGCCATGGAGCACGACTACCCACACTGGGTCGCGTCGTTGCCCGCGGAACTCCCATTTGGTGCGATGTCGGACCTACCGTCAGCATCGACAGCAGCCATGTGGCTGGTGCAGGAGTCGCACTCTGTGCATGACTTCACCCAGACACGAAGTACAGTGCCCTGTGACCAATGGCTTATAGCCGTACCCACACACCGCAAGGACTGGAAATGCCTGCTTGACCAATTGTGTTCCAATGACCGTGCGTGGCTCGCTGCTACACATACACCAGGACGTACCATACACCGCTGGCGTGAACCTGAAGTACAGCGCTCATTCGGACGCCGCAAACGACACAAACACACATACGACACACACATAGACTGGTACGTGATAGGGACCTCATGGACCCTTGACATACACGCATACATCGCTTCCCTGTCCACGCTCACGCGCCATACACCCGTACACACACAGTGGTTCATGCCCCCACGTGCCCTACACCCCACGCAGGGGCGCCTCCTGGAAAAGCAATTGTTCTTCCAAACTTGGGACTCCCTGCGGGAACAACGGCGTACCCTATACCAGTCACGGTTTTCCTCACGTGCGCTGGCCAACAATTTAGAAAGCCTTCTCGCCATCCTACCCCTGTCCCCGTTTGCATGGCACCGAAAAATCCTGGGACTGTCACAGGTAACCCACCTGGACATTAACCAGGTATCTTGCCTGGTATATGCAGTTGTGTCTGACGTCTCATCCACAGTGTACATTGGCCAGACTGGAGGAAAAACCAAACTCCGGTCCATGCTGAAACGTTTCCGAGAACACATACGCGGGGGACAAAAATTCACACACAAAAAACACCGATACACACAGGATGAAATGTCGCTTTATGAGGCCATGCACCGACACGGACCAGAGCATTTTTTCATCGTGCCCCTGCAAATCACCCGACGTGAAGATATAGACCACTTAGAGATGCAATGGATAAACCGCGTCGGCAGCCGCGTGTATAATGTACGCACAGAGTCACGCTGGAAATCCACACGCATGTTCCAACACTTCTATGCCCCCTGCAGTGCGCCCCCCTCCGGCCATGATTGGAACGACTACGTCAACACCCTCATCCAAAAACGGGGTGCATCATTGGCTGACCTAATTTTCGCAAGGTCCCGGGGCAAGCGCCTCATGACTAAGCATCTGTTTGCCTGCCTAGAGCAGCGGCTCCTCCAACTCACCCAGTCCCGCACAGGACGAAAGTTGCCACGCGCCATTACATTTCCATACCCGCCTAGCCACGATCCTGCTGAAACATCCAAACCAGTGCTAGAGCTCTTACACGCAGTGTACCAGGATCTCCCTATCCCGCCTGCAATTAAAGAGTACCTCCGCTCTGTGACACGCCTCGTTGGGAAACGGGCACACTCCCTTGCTGATGTCCTTTGTACCAAAGGCACACGAAAGTCATGGGATGAACTACGTGCACAGTCACAAGCCACATGCCAATGTGCACAGCTCCACCCCCACCTCCCTAGAGTTTCTGACTGTGTCGTTGTACGCACCATGCATGGTATACGCTGCCTGAACCCCACCTGGGCCCCTTTCCTGGGCCAATGCCTCGGTAACTCTGTGATTGGGTCCAAGGACACCTACCTACAATGGGCTGTCAAGGCTAGCCATAAACTGGCCAATTCCTGCCCCTTCTTCCCACCCGAGTGGCGTAACACACTCACACTACAGTTCAAACGCATCATGTCGGTGACCTATGACAATGCAGTCCGCAACCTTCCTGATTGCCTACGCCTGGATCGTCTCACAGCGGTAAAACGCGACATATACAGATCCATGGTCATCCTCCCCCTAGATAAAAATGGTGGCAAGCCTGTCCTCCTGTGCAAACGCCTGTACGCTCAACTACTGATTGAACAATACAGTGACGAGAAACAGTTCAGCGTGATTGCCGACTGCCAGAGCCCTGCGGAAGCCACCGCCACAGCGATGCAACTCATCTACCAGAATGCTGTACAATACCGCATCGCCCCCCACATACGCATGGGCAAACGCTATGCACCTCCCTCCTCCTTTGTTTCCATGAAAAATAAGTCACAAGAAGCTCAGGGCACTGTATCCATGCGAATTCTCTTTTCCTATTTCCGTCATCCCACCAAGCAGTTTGCACGAAAAATAGGCCGATGCCTGAACCTCTTGATCACCGAAGGCGTGAACTGCATGTGTACGCTGGAAATGCAGAATATGGATGGTATCATACCCTGGGTAGTACAGGTCAACAAACTAGCTGAATCTTGGACACTCCCCCGACCCCAAAACCACCGAACACACAGGTATGTGAAGTTTTTTGAGGTTGATGTCAAACAGATGTTCCCACGCCTCCGCCGAGGAAACCCGTCGGTAACACTCCAAACTGTGAAGTCATGCAAAACCAAAGACGTTGGTGTGTGGGAGGCCGTCCTGCTCATCGTGAACTGGGTAGCTGAGGCTAAACATATTCGCATGAAAGCCAATGGTATGTGGTTCGGGATCCACGAACAAAAACACCTGGATGTCATCAGAAAAGCCTATGGAGACCAATACACCAACATCCCATGGCACCAAGTGGAAGCCTACCTCCGGTTCGAACTCTTTGCTAATGACTGTTTTGTGTTGGGATCGCGTGTCATGCGCCAACTCCTGGGCGTGGCAATCGGAGGAGTACTGTCCTCCCAATTCGCCACCATGTACTGCATGGCCCGCGAACACCTATGGGCACAACACCACGACTTCAAGGTACCATGGTCCCGCACACACCCTACACCAGGACCCCTGGGTATCGCTGCCCCTCCCCTGCGGTACCGAGACAACTGTGGCGGAATTTGTGCAGGAAACCGCCCTGTGTCCAGAGTACAGGCATACTTCCAAAAGGTTTTAAACCTGGAACTCCAGTTTGAGGGGGAAGGCCAATCCTGGACCGTGCTCATGGCACACCTCACCCTCCACCCCTCCACATCACAAATCACCCTAACCTTTAAGAAAAAGGTGAACTGGGACGACCCGGCAGAGCGTCGCCTCGTGCGGTATCCAGACTACCACTCCCCCAATGCCAGGGACGTCGTACGAGGATTCACACCCAACTGCGCCCGGAATTGCCTAAAATATGCCATCCCACCCGACCAAACAACACACAACATACGTGAATTTGTACACGAAATGAACTTCAAGGGATACCCCTCCTCTTGGTGGGCACCAACACTCAGGCGGGTCATGCTGGACCCACTCCTCCCGGCGTGGGCCCCTTTCTGGACTGGCCCGACTGACCGAAGGTCGCTACTACAGCTCCTGGCCCTTTCCGACCAGGATGTCTAGAATAGCCCACCACACGTGGGCCTTTTTGGCCATCATGATTTGTGTTCGCATGAGTGTCTTACACACCAATGCACTCCCATGTCCCAACGTTTGCAAGTACGAAAGATGAGTCATATCATGCCACAAGCGTGTTGCACATATGAAAAGTGAACACAAAAATACCAATGTAAATTCACTTTGCCACCGATACGCTCATGTGTCATAGACTCCTATTGGTTCATGAGCCCCATGCATGCCGTGCTTGTCGTGTCATGATGAAACCCAACTGAAGAGTCACTTGCAAATTTCACGTGGGAAACACTATCAATATGTGCATGGTTCACACGTGGTAGAAGCTACATAAAACGTGAGAGTACGAAAAACGGGGTGGAAAAAACAATGGTTGGTTTGCGGTGAACAATTGCCGTCTCTTTGTCACACTGCAGCCCAACTATGTCAATGGCCGTGTGAAGAGCACTTTTGCGTTGTGCTTCGTTTGCTGCATTAGTAATGGTACTACCAATACCCAAAGCAATGGTGGTACCACCCTTCAGTTCGGCCATCAAAGCGGCGCACATGAATACACTAGTGGCAAACTATATGCGAATCAAACGGGTTGGGGAGGGCAAGGGCTTTAGCACCCTCGGGCTAGCTCGCTTCGCTTCAACCCTCGAGTCTCCGTGACTTGTACAAGAGAAGCATAGAAACCAATGAACGTAAGCACCCACACGTACACACGAACCGCAAGTACGCACGGCAACGCCACTATAACTTCCGTACGCTGCCTGCGTTGTCGTGGAAGGCATCCCACGTGCAAGGCTATGCCTATGTCATGACTTCAGATGCCTATTGCTTGCAATATGTGATCGTTCGCGGTATTTCCATGGAGTGCCATAGAGATATCACAGACATTATCGACGATTTTGTGCACGGCACCAACGATGGCGATTTTCAAGTGCGTTTGCAAGAGGCTCTACAGATGCTATGCCATGCAAAAGATGAGCTAGTGCACCGCAAGGCGGAGATTGTCGAGGTGTCGTCGTGTGTCGCGGCGTACGACTAGTGTAACGTAACGGGTGCTTTGTGACAAGCGTGACAAGCGTGTTGCTTGCTCGTTGAACGTGGCATGCTCAACAAGCACGATAGCATTCGAGCTCGGCCTCCGCCATACAAAGCCTTATCCCACCCCCTCCTTCTTGGAACCCCTTGACCCATACGATCCGTCCTCAAACCACCAACTCCGTTCCCTGACCCTACGCCCGCAAGCCGACGAATTTCATTCAACTGTTGATGTCCCAAACCTACCCCCGCCTTCAAATGATCGGGTAGAAATTTTATGCGGCGCCTTCGGCACGGGTCCATTTCGCTTTTTCTCAGGCTGCAAACTTTGGGCAAGCGCTTCTAATGCAGTTACAAGCATCCGAGAAAGTGAGTGGTATCCCCGACTCCTCTCCATCGATTTCGAACGTGTTGTTCGCCACCAACTCTGTGCGTTTCCTTCGTATCATGTATGGGCCGTAAGCTCCCCCGCCCCCCACACATGTCCACCGAACACTTGATGTTCGGACCGTATGTGGCACCAAATTTCTTCGGTTCCGAGTTGTAGGAAACAAGATTTAGGCACTAGGATTGTAGAAACGAGGGGCTTGTGTGATGTGTTTGGCGTTGGCGCCAAGCTTGGAGAGCTTGTTTAGCCCTTTGCTTCTTCTGAGAAAAATGCTAATTTGATGCCTTGTGACCCTTTGAGCTTCGTATGGGTCGCGTAGCTTGTGCTTTGGGAGCGTCATGGGACTCTCACACGTTAGCCACACGTTCACGCGCAATGATATTGTCCCACAAACACTCGGTGTTCGGACCGTATTTGGTGTTCGCGGATGAAGCAACTAGTGTGTAATAAAGCGGAGCCAGCACAAATCAAAGAGAAAAACCCGACCCCGTGGAGTCTACGTGTAGTGCAAATGCTTCCTCTTCACAACTACACACGTTTGCCATTGCTTTTCATCCTTACGCATGTTACATGCATGGCCAGATACGGACAATCTTCCAGAAATCATCCACACCAAGCCTAAATGCCAATTTTTGTTGCGCTTGTGCATGCACGCGCTATACTCTACGAATATCACATGCACACGACTGCATTGCACGTTTGTGACGATTTGTACCGAACGATCCGCTTTTTGTCTGTAACGATCTGTGACGATCTGACGCCTACGACCTGCTGTTTTTGTGACGAGCTGTGATGATTTCCTTGCTGTTTGTGACGATCTGGCGCCTGCGACCTGCTTTCTGTATGACGATCTGTGACGATCTGCCTCTTGCAACCTGCTTCTGTGTGACGATCTGTGTATGCGGCGTGGTGTTCGCTAGACAGTGCAGGGGCTGGGTCTTGACAACCAGCGAATGGGTCCCCCTTGGCTAGTTCGAGGCCAAGACCGTCAACCGACGACATGAGCTTTGGGACTGCCCTTGTGGGCACTCATCTCTTCCACAAATGTCACGTCACAGAGTTCCTAGTCGCTGGTTGTCCGGACTTTGGGGAGCACGGCCCACAAGAGAAGGCGTTTGGCCTCGAAATGAGGAGATTGCAACAGAAATTGAAAAGCGCCGAATACCAAGTGGCATCTCTTGTCGAAGAGCACGATGCGCTGAAGGTGTGTCCTGTCCTGCCATTTCATTGTGAGAGACGATTTGTGAGCCACAGAGGAACAGATGCTGATGGTTGCAATATGAGCTCTACCAAGAAGGAGCTACGGCTCTACACGTGCCACCCACAGCCGCTGTCATGAGCGCGACGTACTACTTGGGGTGGGCTATTCGGTTCCATTCGGAAAGGCCCCGGGGTCTGAACGGACACTAAACATGCAGAACGGTGCTCAGTCCGGGCGTTTGGCCAAAGAGCTGACTGAAACCAAACACAAACGCGTCTCAGGCTGCAAATGTGAAACGAGAGATGCCCGAGGCGCACACGGCACACACGCGTGACTGCGTGCACGCGACACACGCGCACACAGCTCAGCAGCCATGCAGCACCTGGCTAAGGTGTCCCGCCGCAACACGACCAGGTCCAGCTTGACGCGAAAGACCGGCTGTTGGAGGCAGAGACCGCACGATGTCAGCGTTTGAACGCCAGGTGCGCATCCCGCTCCTTCTCGCTGTCTTGCGGCTGAGGAGAACAGCCGGTGCTACGTCCGCCCACTGGTTTGGTGGCCGTCCGTTGCTCGGCTCCCTTTCTCCCGCTGTCAATGGCCTTGTGTTGCGTGAACGCAGGCGATGTGCATGCACCATCGACAAATGTCGGGAAGTGCTGAGTTGGATGCGCTATAGGCAAATGTGTGTGTTCCGACACGGATGTGCTGTGCACATGTTGCATATGTGCCCGTGCGTTCAGTCACGCGTGTGACGGTTCGGGTTGAAGGCTCTTTGCACCTTACTCAGGGCGGTTGCCTGGGAAATGCCCATTTCTGCGCGGGAGCTGTTGTGCAATGGAATGGGTCCGTTGGGTTCTTCGGGGGCGCTTGAAGGGAAAGGAGATTGAAGGCGTGTTCGAAAGTGGTTGCCAAAGCGGTTACCGGTGGTGGGAAACGCGGATGGGGACTCAAGGCCTGGCGGTTACCGAACGGTTAGGTCGCCGGGGGCGGAAGCAGCGCCGACACAACGAACTGTCACCCCGACGGAGAGGGTAGTACGAAGGAGGGCAGCAAGCCCCCCCGCCCCCCCCCCGAAATGGGCATTTGGATGCACCTGGTCAACGGCACGGGCAACAGCCCGTCTCTGGGACAGCCGACCCCCGGAGTAGTCAAACGGACAAGTCATCCGGGGGCTCGGTTGACACAACCAAAACACGTTCGGACCCACAGAGGCTCGGAAGGTACAATGGCGAGGGGCCAATAGGCGGCCAAAGGCAAGCAAACCAACACCATGGCCTCGTGTCAACCGCCCCCCCCCAAAAGGCATGGGGCGTCGCACCCACCGGGTCCCCAGGGGAAGGGGCCTGATCCCCCAACCCCCAGTCGCCTGCCCCTGCACGGGTCCAGGAAGCCGATATTTCTAAGACCACCAAATCAAAGGGGAGGGTGCTGCTGATGGGGGGGAATCGGAGCGATCCGGGCGGTTCCAGATCCACAACAATCTCAACCCGTCGTACAATGCCCTTTCCAGTGGTGGTGCGTTCGGGACCACCTCGTCCTTTGGCACGACGTCGTGGGGGTCACTCGCGCCATTACAGCCTCGGGAGGTGGGGGTTCCTTTGCTAAATGCCAGCCGGAGCCGCCCTCCCCCGTCGCTCCCGCTGAAAGCTACGTGTGCTGATCTGAAGCGGCAATGGAATAGGGCATGGGACATGGCTGACTCCGCGATCCTCCTGCTCTTGAGCCTGTGCTGTTCCATGCCCCCACCCTCTAACCGCCCTGCAGTAGGATTTACCCCACACAGCCCCACCCGCCGTGCAGTAGGATTTACCCCACACACCCCCAACCGCCGTGCAGTAGGATTTACCCCACACCCCTCCAACCGCCGTGCAGTAGGATTTACCCCACACACCCCCAACCGCCGTGCAGTAGGATTTACCCCACACACCCCCAACCGCCGTGCAGTAGGATTTACTCCACACCCCCCCAACCGCCCTGCAGCAGGATTTACCCCACACACCCCCAGCCGCCGTGCAGTAGGATTTACCCCACACACCCCCAACCGCCGTGCAGTAGGATTTACTCCACACACCCCCAACCGCCGTGCAGTAGGATTTACCCCACACACCCCCAACCGCCGTGCAGTAGGATTTACCCCACACACCCCCAACCGCCGTGCAGTAGGATTTACCCCACACACCCCCAACCGCCGTGCAGTAGGGTTTACCCCACACACCCCTCCAACCGCCGTGCGGTAGGATTTACCCCACACACCCCCAACCGCCGTGCAGTAGGATTTACCCCACACACCCCCAACCGCCGTGCAGTAGGATTTACCCCACACACCCCCAACCGCCGTGCAGTAGGATTTACTCCACACACCCCCAACCGCCCTGCAGTAGGATTTACCCCACACACCCCCAACCGCCGTGCAGTAGGATTTACCCCACACACCCCCAACCGCCGTGCAGTAGGATTTACCCCACACACCCCCAACCGCCCTGCAACGGCCGGCCCCGATGCGCACATTCCGCAGAATACAGGACTGGGAAAGTGAAAATGCGTCTTTGGAGGAGGAGTTGAACTACTTGCGGACCGAAAACGAGGAGTTGACCTACACGTTGCTGTATTGCCGGAGGTGTGTGCTCATGCTGCCCCCCCCCCCCCCCCAGCGCAGAGATGAAGGTAAGCATTGCCACATGGTGATCCCAGGCCCAAGACGACAGCACTGGACCTTGATGGATGAGTGTCCTCCTCAACATGACATACCACTGCCCATTCACCTGCATCTAACCGCACGGCACCACAACGTGCTGCGGTGCAAGGCGGGGGTGCATTTCACTGTTTCAGAGCACGCCGCATGATCCCGAACCCCCGCCACTGTTCGCGCCCCTGCTGCTCGCCCGGTTGGTGATTGACCTGGCTTCCCGGGCTGTGGCAGCTGCTGAAGCAGCACCGCAGCCAAAGCCCGGGTCCAAACCGGTGCAACATGCAACGAATGTCTGTGTCCACATTCCAACACAAGGTTGTTTGGGCACTATTTGGGTGCATCACGAGGAACACCCCAGCTTGACCCATAAGTTCGCACCTACTTCTTTCTGCATTCAGAAGCCAGATCCACTCAAATTCGTTCCCGGCGAAAACATGCCTGTACGGTGGTGCCGCTCAGGTTCACAAACATGATGCGTCTTTTCTCCTCGGGTCCCTCTGGATCGATGCCGTCCACTGCCCCCGCCGGGCCAGCCAGGCGCCGGTCCCAACCGTGGTGGTCCTGGGGATGACTGGGGACGGGAGGAGCAACCTCAGCACTTGGCTGCTTGGCAACCCAGACGGGAAATTTTGTTGTGCGCCGCGCCGCGCGCGCATGTTGCCAAAACCAGTTCCGGCCAGTTGGCCAGCCCAGGGACGTTTTGGCATCCGTTTGTTTGCATTCAACTGTGGTCGTCGTGCGAGTCCTCCTTCATGCGGCCCAATGCATGTGCTTTGCTGTAATTGCCCTTCCAGCCCCCAGTATCGAAGAGCCCCAGGGTGAGGCACACCTGAGTGGTCTGCCCGGACGGCCACATAGTACCGAATGCAGCATGCCTTGTGACCCGGAGTTGAGCCTCTTGAAGAGGGGCACTGGGGGATTAAGGGGCAGGGGGGGGGGCGTAGAAGGGCAGGGGAGGCTGAGTGGACAAGGGTGGAGTGGCGGGGGGCCCCGCAAACGGTAAAGGGGCCGGCGCCTTCAGCGGCGTGCCAGGGGCGGTCGCATGTGCGGCAACTCGCCGGCCTGCGGCGCGTGGGCCTCACCCCGGGCCACGGCCCCCAGCAGCCTCAGGCGGTTGGAGGAGGTTGCCAAAGCGGTTGGGGGCGGTTACTGTCGGTTACAAATGCCATTGAAGCCGGCACTTGCCGTCAGGGAGATAGTGGCTGGGCATAGGCTGAGCGCTCTGGATGGTGGGGAGCGGGTACCTCCCCCAGCCCCTGTAGGCGTAGCGGGTTGGACCGAAACAGGCTTTTGCCGGGGAGTTCGGTTCAGGGTTCAGCGGTACCCTTTCCTCGCCCCTCCAGCCGGTGCTGGACGGGGGAGCCAGACGCAATGCGCGATACAACGCACCCCCGCAGTCACCGCTCGCCGTCCCAGTCACACGCGGCCAGTCGCCGTCACCGAGGGTTATGATCATTGTCACTCGATCAGGGCTCCTTTAAACAACTCAGCTCCGCAGGGGGGGGGATAAATAAAGGGGATGGCCTGGCCAGCCAGCCCCGTTGCTACCGGGTGCCAGGGCAACCCCTGCTCAACCGGCATCAGGTGGGGGGTGTCTCCCGCAGCCCAGATGGGCTGTTTGCGCAACAGGAGCGGGAGCCCATCAGGGGCAGACCAGCCGTGAGGGGGAAAGGGACATATGGTGGACGGCCCGGACAGCGCGTGGAGGAACAGGATACCTTGGCCTCACACGCACAGAAACACAGCGAGGCAGACTATGGACGGCCTGTGGACAGAGGTGTGTGGGCAGCAAAAACAGTCAAACGACCCCGGCAACAACCAGCACATCCCCAATACGCCAATTATTGGGCCCCGCTGACGCGCAAACGGTACATCATGCACATCCAGCACAGCCCCAGTACGCCAACCACTGGGCTCCACGAACGCGGAAACAACACCAGCAGGAGCACCGGCCGCAGCGGCCGACAGAAAGCAGCGACCCGACGCAACATGCGAAGGGAAGAACGGTTCAGGGCCCCGTAAAGAAACAACAACCAGAATGTCACACAGGGGGGTTTGGGGGGACTGCCCCCCCCCCCCCCCGTCCCCCCCCCCAAAGTAGCCCTGCGCCCGATTCGCATCCAGAGCCCCAAGTGGACGTGTCCCCGCACCGCTTCGCTTCCTCAGGCGTGCAGACCTGCTGGAGGAGCGTTTGGACGAGATCACCAATGAGCCAGGTGCTGCCAGAAGTCCCTTTGGAAATTTAAGGCCCCGAGGCAGCCCCCCCCCCCCCCCCCCACCGCTCGCTCTTGATATCGTTTCCCTCTTTTCTGTTCTGGAATCGTGGCCTGCCCCGCACCCCCTTCCTCCAGCGAGTGGTTTGGTAGGTGGTCCGTGGGTTTGCCGTGTCCCGGGGTCTGAGTTCGATTCCCGGGAGAGGGAGCACCGGTCGTGACACGGTGAAACATGGATCAGCACCGAGGCGTCCCGCACTGAGGGACGAGGCGGGTCACAATTGACGAATACCTGTGACAACCATCAACTGACCAAGACTTCCATAACTATGACAACTGTGAATTGACAAATAACTGTGATGATCATGATCACTACATATTGACTGCGAACCATAACAATCATGACAATTATGATGACTTTCAATGGACGAATGACTATGATAATTCTGATGACTGTAAACTGACCAATAACTATGAACTATAAATGGACTAATTGAATCCGATAATCAGAATCATTATCAATGGACTAAGCACTATGATGACTGTGACAGCCATAACTTGACTCATAACTCTCATAACTATTGTTATGTGGAGCCTGTGCACGCCCAGGCACACTGCCACGACCACTACCCCCCCCCCCCTCAAAAACTGGACTGGATACATCATTTGGCAGGGCCAATATATTGCCCCCAAAATTCGTCCCAAGAATGGGTTTTTTTTACCTGCGGCGCCGAATATACTTCGCGGCCGGTAGTGCCACACAACTGCGTCTCCGGCCGCCGTCGTGTGCGGCTGATGGCTCCGAGGGGACGCATGCTGTTCGCCGCACATGGGCGACGGTTGTGGGAACGGGTCTCGAGGCGACGGCGCACCGTGCGCTGTCAAGAGGGCAGCAGCTGACGGAGGCAAAGGGGCGGAGGGACAGGGCGTCGGGCAATGAAGGCGACGGGGGCGCGCCCCGGATGACGGGGCCGACCGTGTCGGGGCGCCAGGGACGGCGCGTTACCCGCTCTTATGTGCGTTTTGACCATCTGCAAACCCCCCGCTTTTTGCGGTTTACCGCCCTCGCAACAGTCCACAGGTCAGGGGCGGCCATTCACCCATGAACAACGTCCACTGGCAGTGTGTCCTCTGAGGGTCCCAAGGCAATCCGAGACTCATGGGGATTTCAGCCGAAGCATGTGGATCCCACCCACCGTCGGCCTACAGCTGCTGTCCGCATCACTTGGCAAATCCACAACCGGTTGTTGGCTCGAAAACCCTCACTTGAGAACCCATATTTCAAGCCAGCGCCTGCAGGCCTGGTCCCCACAGCCACCAAATTCCAACACTCACACGTCCTGTGCGTCCTGCATGAATTGATTGGAAGGAGGAGGTCGACCCCTCCCCTCCATGTGGGCGGCCGGATTCAAAAGAGGGTGACCCAGAGGGACCCGATGGAACATGCTTCTTGCACCCACAACTGGCCTATACGGCCTGTGGGGCCCCGTCACCCGCCGGGGGTGTGGTACGCACAGTCGCGTTTTGGCGGTGCACTGCCGTCCTACGCCATGAAGCTACTCTGCTGGATTGCTTGGTGCCTGCCTGTGCCACTCGGGATCACTGCGGTACCGTCGCGACGCATGCCGCACCCCGCGATGCGGAGGTGGAACGTGTGCTCGTGTGCGTGGGGCGGGGGGGTGGGGGGGGGTTCCGGAAGGGGCGATGGTGGGGTGGGGGAGGGCTGGGAGGGGCTGTTGCCGGGGGTGGGGGGAGGGGGGTGTCGGGCACCTCCGAACAGTTGGGTATGTGGCCCGGGTGTGATCCGACGGTTCAAAACGCCCCTTGCGCCAGTCAAGGGCTGGGTATCATCGGCCACACCGCTCCGTCAGCTCCGTCAGCTGCTGCCCTCTTCACGGCGCACGATGCGCCGTCGCCTCGAGACCCGTTCCCACAACCGTCGCCCATGTGCGGCGAACAGCATGCGTCCCCTCGGAGCCATCAGCCGCACACGAGGGCGGCCGTAGACGCAGATGTGTGGCAATACCGGCCGCGAAGTATACTCGGCGCCGGAGGTAAAAAAATAGTTGACAGTCATCAGAATTATCATAGTCATTCGTCCATTGAAAGTCATCATAATTGTCATGATTGTCATGGTTCGCAGTCAATTTGCAGTGATCATGATCATCGCAGTTATTAGTCAATTCACAGTTGTCATAGGTATGGAAGTCTTGGTCAGTTGATGGCTGTCACAGGTATTCGTCAATTGTGACCCGCCTCGTCCCTCAGTGCGGGACGCCTCGGTGCTGATCCCTGTTTCGCCGTGTCACGACCGGTGCTCCCTCTCCCGGGAATCGAACTCAGACCCCGGGACACGGCAAACCCACGGACCGCCGACCAAACCACCCGTTCACGCAGACGATGGCCTGCACCGTTCTGCTTCTCTTGCAGCCCCGTCCCTCGGGACTGGCGAGGAGGGGTCGGGGGACAGCGCCCGCCCCCACCCGCCCCGGTTCCCGGTCCCCATTCCCTCTCTGGAATTGGGCCGGCTCGCATGCCCCAACCCTCCCGCGCCGGTGCGCCGGCCCTCCACCAACGCGGATACCATCACCCCCACGTCCTCCTCTTGCACCTCGACCGCCCCCACGTCGCCGTCCGCGGCCGAGCCCGGGTCTCCGATGATGAGCCCCACGTCCAGGCCATCGGTGGCCCCCTGTGCCAGAGGTGTGCCTGTGTATATGTACCCCCCCCCTTGTCCAAGCACCGCGAAAGTCCGAAATCAATGCGGTCCCCTACGCCTACTGTAGCTGAGACAAGGCCGTAGCTCGCACGCAGCACATGGGAATGGGAAATTGGAACTGCTGCGCTGGTGCACGCAAAGGGTGAGGACAATGCCCAGGGCCCCTCAAAATGAACATTTCGTAGGCAAACAAGAATAACTCAAATGTCCCTCAGCCCACAAACGTGACATCTTAGCCCCAAACTCCTTGTCTTATGTGGTTGCAGCAAAATTGATACCAAATTAAATCAGGTTCCGAATCAATATGGTCCCTACGCTCGCTGTAGCTTTGACAAGACCGTGATCTGATGATCGTGTCCACTTTCAAAATTGTTAGCAGGAGCCCGATTCTCACGATTCACCGCCGTTGTGCTGTCATGTGTTGTGCTGCGGTGTGTTGTGATGTGTGTCGTTGTGTTTCGTTGTGTTTCGTTGCATTGTGTTGTGCTGTGTTGTGTTGTGTTGTGTTGTGTTGTGTTGTGTTGTGTTGTGGTGCGTTGTGTTGTGTTGTGTTGTGTTGTGTTGTGTTGTGTTGTGTTGTGTTGTGTTGTGTTGTGTTGTGTTGTGTTGTGTTGTGTTGTGTTGTGTTGTGTTGTGTTGTGTTGTGTTGTGTTGTGTTGTGTTGTGTTGTGTTGTGTTGTGTTGTGTTGTGTTGTGTTGTGTTGTTCTAATGCAACCCCCAGATCCCATCCCAATGGCGGTGCAGGTGCTACACAACTGCAGAAGGACAGCTGCCTTGCCCTGCACCCATCCCACGGTGCATCGACACCCCTTTGCGCCTGCAGGTACTGCACTTCCTGAATGCAACTCGCCCCTCGGGATTGCCGGCGAACTGGTATGTCTCGCGTGCACGCGACGGGAATCCATTGCGTTGGCGCACACACGTACGGACACACGCACACCTCGCGTCCACGTTGTAGTCGTTCGCTGTGTCGTACTACAGCCACCGCCACCCTCCACGCTCCAGGGCGTTCCAGTTCGCGAAGCGCTGGGCAGTCCGCGATGGTTGCGTCCCCACGACCCCGCCAGCGCCGCGAAGCCGCCCGAGGGGCGTGGGAAGGTGCCCGGTTTGGCGTCGGAGATCCGGCTGCTCGAAGACGTGCATCTCGCGCGGCTGTCCAGTGTCCGATCGGAGCGGGCCCTCGACAGCGCCCGCAGTCTGCGGCTGTCGGAGGGGCTGCGTGCGCTGGAGAGCGCCGGCAGCGTGAGGCTGAGTGAGGAGCTGCGGCCGCCGGAGGGCGCGGGACCGGGCGACGTCCGTGGTCGTGCCCCCGGAAGCGCCCGCAGCTTCCGCGCCGTTGACAATGCGCCGGCCGCGCGTGCGCTGGACAGCGCCCGGAGTGCGATACAGCCCCCGTTGTGGGACCGGTGTGCCCCTGCCCGCCCCCGGGCCCCTTCGCAGGCGCGCTCGTTGTGCGTCAAGGCGATGGAGCATGTTCGCGATTCGGTGCGGACGGCTATCCGCGACGAGGGAGGGGGCGGGGGTTGCTGGTGAACTGTTGCAATCTCGATCCAGAGCCACGGCTGCGCTTGAAGGGGAGGGAGGCCGAAAGCGCGTTTCAAGAGCGGTTGCAAGAGCGGTTACTGGCGGTTGGAGAGCGGTTGCAGTAGCCGTGCTGGCGGTTGCAAAGCGGTTGCAAAGCAACCGTTTCGCACTGGGGGGCAGGCAGAAGTGGTTGGGGTGGAGGTGGCGGTCAGCCCTGAAGGGGGAGGAGGGTGCATTGGGGTGCATGGGATGCTTGTCAGTTGTGCCCGACATACTGTAAGTCAGGGTTGTGACCTGTCAACGCGCCGTAAAGCCCTCCAGTGCACCATCACAGTGAAAGGCGCCTATGGCCATGTCACTGAAGAGCGTTTTGCCCTGACTGTTGTTGCGCTGCGGCCTTGTGCCTTGAGGGGTAACGGTTGGTATTCAACATCCGCAGTGGGGGGCGAGGGGGGCACCCGCTACCGACGAGGCGTGGGTCATCATGGTGCGGCTCGGCAGGGGAGGTCCGTGACCGGCCGGGCTTTGCACGGGGCAGTGCAGTGCCTGCCAACGTGCGGCCGAACAGCCGCTGTCGGGGACGCCGGCGGTTCGGTCGGCGGGCGCTAGAGCGCGAGCCGCGGAGGCCGCAGAGGACACCGCCACGTCACGCGTGGACAGCGCGCGCGACACGTGGACGGGGCTGCGCTTCTGCGCGGCAGCCCAACGAAAGACGCGGCCTCCGCGGGCCGTGTCGGGGCGGTATTCCGAATGAAAGGTGCGGCGGGGGCCAGCGCGTGGGGCTGCATCGCACGCCGAGCGGCGTCCAGTAATGCGGGGGGGCGCGCTGCACAGCACGTCACAGTGGCTCAGTATGCCCTGACCAAAGGCTTCATGTGACGCACTCGCTATTTTGGGGGAACAGGGACGGGGGTACTCCGCCCCCCACCCCTCCCTACCGCCCCATCGCTCGCCGCATATGTTTGGGGGGGCAGTCTCTGGATGTGTTGCGGGGATGCCAGGTCCGGTCGAGCACAGGCGCTCATCCGACGGCCCGCAGCGGTGTTGGGGATGGTTCCCGATGGTGTCCGGGAGCCGGGCATCGCTGTGATCAGTTGAGTGACCTAGTTGCTGGGGTCCTCCTGACAGGGCTAAGCAGACCCTAGTGGTGAGTGCCATACTTCGCTTGAGCGAACCGGCGGGGGGTAATCGCCGAGACTACCACTGGGGGCCTGCAGCGCGGGCGCCACACCACGGGCTGGGGTCTGAGCGAAGGTTAATGCCGTATGGATCCTTAATGTCTTGACCACCACAACCCGCCGCCATGGAGAAACAGAAATGGTGGGGTCAAGACAGCGGCTTGGCGGACCTTCATGAGAAGAAGGAGAAGACCGACACTGCATCATGCGGTGAAGGATAAACGGGTGACTGTCCTGGGCCCCGTAAAGCAACCAGAGATGGACTTTATGTCACACAGGGGGGGCAGGGCCACTGGAGGGTGGCACGCAGGGGGGGGTCCCCCCAGCGGGAGGGGGCACCTCTTTTCCCTTCGATGTGTGAGCTCAATAGTTATTTGACAAACAGGACCGGTGGGTACTGCACAGCGGTGGTCAGCGACGTGCCGCTGCATGGCCACGGCGTGTGCACATGTCGGTGGCCTGCCCGCTGGCATCTTCGCGTCCCATTCTTTGTGACCGAGAGGTACCGATGGTCTTGTAGGTCTTCTGTCTCAGACACTGAGTCTGAAGATCCGGAACAATCTCGACTGAATGAGCCCTCATGCCCAGGGATGCATTGGAAGGGGGGTGAAGCCCCCCCCCCCCCCCCGCCCCTTCGAGGGCGCCCAGTCTATGCCCAGCCCCTGTCTCCCTGACGCCAAGTTCCAGTTTCAATGGCATGTGTAACCGACAGTAACCGCCCCCAACCGCTTGGGCAACCTCCTCCAACCGCCTGTCTACCCGCCTTAGGGGCCGCCTCTGAGGTCCCTTCCCTTCTGATGCATCCCTGCTCATGCCTCTCCGTAATTGATCCAGGGCACTTCATCTATCACAGCGAAAGGCGCCCGTGGCATTGTCACTGAAGAGCCTTTTCGGTTCTGACTGTTGTGGCTCTGCAGCCTCGTTCGACCTCCGCATCCGACGGCGGGGGTTGCGCTTTCTGGCCGGGCCGGGCGGGTCGCGGCCGGCGGGCCTCTGCTGCCGGGCGCGGCCCCTCGCCGCAGCGGGGCCCGGACGCGTCGTTCACACGCGGGTGCGCCCCCCCCCCCCCCGCCCCGTCCCCCACGACCCCGGGATCCCGCCTCACTTCAGGACACTTCTGTTGGGGGTCTGCAAGTCCGTCAAGCCTCTGCGGTATCATTTGGTGGAGGTGAAGGTCGCGTTCAAAGAGTGGAATGAAGTCGCCGGCGTGTACGTCACACAGATCGCAAAGTATGAGGGGCTGTGGGTGAATCGGGGGACCAGTCCGCTTTCCATTGGGAGAAGTGGGTGGGTTCGTCCCAACTGCTGTAGTCTGCCCCCAGCCGCCCTCCGACCGCTTGGCAACTGCCAGGGCTACCCGGCCCGCCCCGCCCCATGCACCCGCCTTCCCCAACCGCCAGTAACCGCTTTGGCAACATGCCCTGAAGCCCTCCGGCTCTGACACTGACCCAAACCGCGCCGGGTCCGCAGCTTTGGGACGGGGCGGCTGCTTTTGGGGGGAGGGTAGGGGGCTTGCCGTCGCGAACCGTAATGGTCCGTGAAGGACAGGCGGGGCCGGTGGCGCCGCCATTCCCGCAGAAGCACGCGAACGGGCGGCGGCGCCGTCGCGCGTGCCCAGGGGACGGTCCGCCGGGGCGGCAGGGCTGTGGAGGTGTGCGCAGTCCGGTTGGGTGTTGCACACGGGATGGGCCGACTTGGCGTTGCAATGGACCCGGAATGAGCGTGGACCAATTCCTGAAGTGCTGTGCACGCACCAACGGGCACCCGGTGGAACAACGTGTTGTGTTGAAGGAAGAATAGCGGGATTCGACCAAGTCGGCATTTGAGGGCTTGCATACGCCGGGGACCAGCTTGGGATTCGCAAATCCAATTTCCACATTGGTATTGTGATCAGCTTGGGAAATCGAACAAGAGTGGACCAAATCAGCGTTGTGATGGGCTTGGGATTGGCATCAACAGTGGACCAAATCTGCGTTGTGATGGGCTTGGGATTGGCATCAACAGTGGACCAAATCGGCGTTGTGATGGGCTTGGGATTGGCATCAACAGTGGACCACATCCGCGTTGTGATGGGCTTGGGATTGGCATCAACAGTGGACCACATCCGTGTTGTGATGGGCTTGGGATTGGCATCAACAGTGGACCAAATCAGCGTTGTGATGGGCTTGGGATTGGCATCAACAGTGGACCAAATCTGCGTTGTGATGGGCTTGGGATTTGGCATCAACAGTGGACCAAATCTGCGTTGTGATGGGCTTGGGATTGGCATCAACAGTGGACCAAATCAGCGTTGTGGTGGGCTTGGGATTGGCATCAACAGTGGACCAAATCAGCGTTGTGATGGGCTTGGGATTGGCATCAACAGTGGACCAAATCTGCGTTGTGATGGGCTTGGGATTGGCATCAACAGTGGACCAAATCTGCGTTGTGATGGGCTTGGGATTGGCATCACCAGTGGACCAAATCAGCGTTGTGATGGGCTTGGGATTGGCATCAACAGTGGACCAAATCAGCGTTGTGGTGGGCTTGGGATTGGCATCAACAGTGGACCAAATCAGCGTTGTGGTGGGCTTGGGATTGGCATCAACAGTGGACCAAATCTGCGTTGTGATGGGCTTGGGATTGGCATCAACAGTGGACCAAATCAGCGTTGTGATGGGCTTGGGATTGGCATCAACAGTGGACCAAATCAGCGTTGTGATGGGCTTGGGATTGGCATCAACAGTGGACCAAATCAGCGTTGTGATGGGCTTGGGATTGGCATCAACAGTGGACCAAATCAGCGTTGTGGTGGGCTTGGGATTGGCATCAACAGTGGACCAAATCTGCGTTGTGATGGGCTTGGGATTGGCATCAACAGTGGACCAAATCAGCGTTGTGATGGGCTTGGGATTGGCATCACCAGTGGACCAAATCAGCGTTGTGATGGGCTTGGGATTGGCATCAACAGTGGACCAAATCAGCGTTGTGATGGGCTTGGGATTGGCATCAACAGTGGACCAAATCAGCGTTGTGATGGGCTTGGGATTGGCATCAACAGTGGACCGAATCTGCGTTGTGATGGGCTTGGGATTGGCATCACCGGTGGACCAAATCTGCGTTGTGATGGGCTTGGGATTGGCATCAACAGTGGACCAAATCGGCGTTGTGATGGGCTTGGGATTGGCATCAACAGTGGACCAAATCTGCGTTGTGATGGGCTTGGGATTGGCATCAACAGTGGACCAAATCTGCGTTGTGATGGGCTTGGGATTGGCATCAACAGTGGACCAAATCGGCCCGCCCTAGAGCACAGGGCGCACGCGACGGAGCTGGTTGTCCTGCGCTGTTTCTGGTTCGAGTCCGGATCTTGAGGCTGAGGGCCAGACTGTTCCCGTGCTGAAGTCACCAGCTTCACGTAGAAAAGCGCACCAACACCCGACGGCGCTGCGTGGGCCTACCTGCGCGATGCGCCGACTGCCCCCTCCCCCCGCTCATCACTGCCCGAAAACGGTGGGGCTCCTCCGTTGGCCTAAGGCGCATCCCGCCCGTTGAATGGACACCGCTGGTTGGCACGGGGGTGACGGCGGCCGATGGCGGTTGGAGGGGGACGACGACCGCCGCGTCGAGTCCGGGAGGGTTGTTCCGCACCGACTGCGCTGCTGCCCAGTGCCCCAGCACCGATGAATGCATTGGAAGGGGGGGAGGCTGCTGCCCAGTGCCCCAGCACCGAGGAATGCATTGGAAGGGGGGGAGGTATCCCCCCAACCCCCTCCAGGGCGCCTGTCCGCCTGACGCCAAGTGCCAGCTTCAATGGCGTTTGTAACCGACAGTAACCGCCCCAACCGCTTTGGCAACCACCTCCAACCGCCTGCCTAACCGCCTCTGGGGCCACCTCTGAGGTCCGTTCCCTTCTGATGCATCCCTGCCAGCACCGCATGGCCCTTCGCCTGCTCCACAGCTGCGTCCAGCAGATGGCGACGGCGACGACCCGCGCGCAGCAGAGGGCCCACCAGTCGCATCAAGACGCCGAACGCCTGCAGGCCCTGAACAACACTTTGTACGTGCAGTTGGCGCAGGAGAAGGTCAGGTCTGGTGCGCCTGAGGCCCCCAGCGCGTATTCGCAACCGCAAGAAGCTCCCGTTCAGACATGCCAGGAGTGTCCGGCAGAGATCCCGGATCTCGCTAGGAATTGACCCTAAACAATGCGCCACTCAGTAATATTCGCCCGCTCGCGTCCAGGACGCATCAGGAACCTGCGGCATTCAATGTGTGGCTCAGTAGGCACCAGCTCCGTCTGATTGTGTCTGGCTTGGCGTACGCTGCCTGCGATGGGGCAGCCAGGGAGCGCTCAGCCGCCCCCACGGGGGCCGGGGGGTGTTCCGGACCCGGCAGCGGCTTGTCCGCCCGGCGCAGTGTACCTTTGCCGGAAATAGTGAAGACGAAATGTGGTGCCGGGGGCCGATGGACGTCCAGGCGTTGAAGGGGCCGCACGGCACGAGCAATGCAGGGGGGCTGCCCCCACCCCACAGACCCATCCCCTGCGACAAGAGGCCCGCCCCCGTTCCGACGGGTCTTTGGCGGCTTTGGGGGGGGTGTTGTCGGGGCACTTGTCTCGGGGAAACGGGGCCGGAAACAATGGGGCAAGATTTGGGGAACCTTTCACCAAATTCCCCAATCTTTCACCATCAGCCCCGCCCCCCCCTTTTCCTTCCCTTTTTGCCGGTTGTGGTGAGCACCTCCCAGCCTGGGGTCTTCGTGATGACCGTCTCAAGCATTAGAGGGAGGCCTTGCTGAAGCCTAAGGCGGGGCTTAAACGCGGAGGCAAGCCCACCCCCTCCGGTCGCAATGGCGCTGTTCCCGGCCGTTTGTGATCATTGGAGTGCGGAAATATGAGGCAATCTTTGCGGATCCTGAAATGAGCCGGTTGGCATCGATTATCACACGCATACCGGGCACTGATCAGGCCGTCAGGGGAGGACGCCATGGGCAGAAGTTGCATTCTGGATTCCCACCCAGGCCCAGGCAGGGGGATGCCCGCGGCAGTGCAGATGCCCACAGAAGTACCCCCAACCTCCGGCTGCTGCTTCCCGCTGCAGCGGCCCCAATCTGCTGGGCGACGGTGAGTGTCTCTGACTGTAAGCTTCCAGGCCGGCCGTCTATTGACATGTGCCCCCGAGCACTATTCATGCATCACCCTTGTCTCGAATTGCCGCCCCAATCTTGTCCTTCTCAAGGTACGCACGTGCCCAATTTGAGACCCAAAGCGTCCTCACTTCGATCGACAATGCGCACAGAATGCAAGAGATGTATGTTGCATGATGTTCCGGGGCACGTTTGTCTCGCGTGTCGCCTGTGGGGTGAGGGGACGGTTGGGGGGGCACCTCAACTCGCGGTGAGTGAGTTGTGATCGTAAACGTGGGACCTCCGCGTTCTCAATGGCCCCAGCCTTTCGTCTCTGTCTGAAGCTTGCCCAAGTTCCACCACATACACACAGAGAGAGAGGGGGAGAGGGAGAGAGAAAGAGACCGAGATAGAGATAAGAGAGATAGGGAGATAGGGAGACAGAGAGATAGTGAGAGATAGGAAGATAGAGAGAGAGAGAGAGAGAGAGAGATAAAGACAGATAGAGACAGATAGAGACAGATAGAGAGAGAGAGAGAGAGAGAGAGAGAGAGAGAGAGACAGAGGGGGAGAGAGGGAGAGAGAAAGAGGCAAAGGGGGAGAGAGAGAGAGAGAGAGAGAGAGAGAGAGAGAGAGAGAGAGAGAGAGAGAGAGAGAGAGAGAGAGAGAGAGAGAGAGAGAGAGGCAGAGGGGCAGAGAGGGAGAGGGAGAGGGGGGGGGAGAGAGAAGAGAAGAGAAGAGATAGAGAGAGAGCGAGAGAGAGCGAGCGAGCAAGCGAGAGAAAGGGAGAGGGAGAGAGAGACAGAGACAGAGACAGAGCACCGCTCCGGGTTGGATCGCCATTTAGGCTGCAAAATGATATTTGTCGCTTCACAAACGTGTCACTTGTTAGGCAGTGTGTGTGAATCTGTGCCCGGACCCCCCTTGCCATGGGATGTGGTAAGCCCTCGACAGGTGCGGAAACTGCACGCCGTGTGGGACGGACAGGACATGCTTTGAGCACATCTGCGGAGTACGCGATGGAAAAATGGGAATGTTTGCTACCGCGCGGGGGGGGGGTTATCCAAGCTAGAATTTCTACAATTCAAATTCTGTACGAAAATTTTGTACGCAATTTGTTCGGTGTTTTTAAGGCTTTGTGCAGGTAATTCCCCCGCACGGAATATCAACATACGCGCGCACACGCCAGTCACTCTAGGATGGGGCTCGCATCCGGTGGGGTCCGGCAAAATGGGAGACCTGTGGCTCTGGTTTGCCGGACGCTTGTACCACGTCTGGTGGTGGCGTGTGCCGCACCTCAAAGCGCCTGACAGAGAACTTGGGAGCGCTTGGCGGCTCCGCCATGTCACACCCGCAGTGCCGGTGCCCACGGGCACACGCACGCGCGCGCGTGCCCAAGAATGTCCGAAGGCGCGGCGGTGGCTTCATGTGCGTCATGCTTTCGTGATCCACAGGGCACCTCCGTCGGCGCTAAAACCAAGACAGGCGCCCAGACCACCGCTGGTGGATGCCGCAACGACTGACCAGCCGTCGCGTGCACCGCACAAGGCGGCGTCCCCCCGGTCCTATTGGCTGGCAAGATGGGGGAAATGGTACACGGGTGCGTGAGGCTGGACAGGCGATGAACCCGGAGTTCGATGGCTCTCCTCCGTCTTCTCGGGGACGATCACCGGCTGTGGCTATGCAGTCGCCCGCCGGCGCAGTTGTGTGGTCGCGGAGGTGGTGGTTGCGCTGATGGGCCCCGCGAGCGTGGCCCTGTCCCGATTGCACTTGGGCAGAACCGTGGCAGCACGGCCTCAGGGGCACACGCCATGGACTGGCAGTGTGGTCTGGGGCCGTGCGTCCTTTTGTTCGGGATATTCCTCCGCTTTTTTGTGATCTTGTTTATCGACCGCCTCCGATTTGAACATCTGTTGGGCTTGTCTCTGGCGGGGCTGCACTTCGGCAGAGGCCTTGCCGCACGGCAGCCGCAGGGACGCGGTGCAGTTTATGGTCTGCAGGACTCGGGCCGCATGGCTGCGCATGCGACCGGACGCAATGGCATTGTCATGCGTGCGGGCGTGCGCGACCGACTGGAAGGGCGGGGCTCGTGCGGGGCTTTGGCTGGGGGGCGGGGGGGGGCGGAGTGCGCAGTGCCGGGGTGCGTGACCAAGCGAGCGCATGCCGAGAGCAGCCGCTGCAGAGACTTGCCGCAGGTCCCCCCCCCCAAAATCGAACGGCACTGCCACCCGCGGGACACACATCCATCGCAGGCGCGTGCGACGCATGCCGCGCACTTTGGACTCGAAGAGCGGTCCAAAGCCCGCGGCAGATGCCAAAAGGTACCGCACCCAAGCCACAGAAACAGCCTGGGACCTTCTTGCAGGCGACGGAATAGCCGCGCGGCAACACGACCATGCCACGTGCTTCCGCCGGAGACCCGCATCTCATTAGGAATCAGCTCTGTGCCATGTCCCGCTCAGTAATCCTTGCCCCCCTTCCCAAACACACACACAGACGTCGGGAGGAACCAAACGCTTCTGGTTGGTGATTGAATTGATTTAATAAGATCGCCGACCACTTGATCATGTTTGAGGCCGCTCTTCTGCGGGAGGACAGGACAGTTTGTTGCTCGTCGTTGTCTGGCCTCTTTCGGGTTTGTTTCGGGACATGGGCACTGACCACCTCTGAAAGTTATGGCCCGGATGGACAGGGAGCGAGAGAGAGAGAGAGAGAGAGAGTCTACGCCGGAATTGCACGCCCACGCCGTGCCAAATCAATGCGCTGCAGGGCTCAATGCCCCGACTCGACTAAGCAGCACACATCACGTGGCCACAGTCCCGCTGCGGGGCCGGCTACTCCAACCGCAGCCAACTGGAGCCATCCGTCGCCTCTGCACGACAATCGTGCGTGTGACGGGGGATCGGGGGGGGGGGGGGAGGGAGGGGGGGGCGGGGAGGCCGGCCTCACGTCAAGTGTGCGAAGTCGCATCCGGGAATCGAAGCCGCCCCGAATTCGGCGGATTCTCTCAGGATTTCCTGCCGGGGCCTTTGCACAGCGGTTTCCGAATTGCACCGTTCGCCGCATTCTGCTTTTCCGTGTTTCCTGTGTGGAACTCGGCCTGACTCGGGGGGATCCCCGAAGGCCTCACAGAAGCGCACGCCCAGCGCTCCCAGACCCCCGCGTTTCCCAGTTTCGAGACCCCCGCAACGGTTGCCTGTCGAAGTGCCCCCCAAAAGGCGATACAGCCCCAGCCCGACGAAGGGGGAGGGGCGACGATACGCCGCCTTGTGGTGGGCGAGTCCCTGCGCCTTCTTTGGGTCTGAACGACGCCCCCTCGGGGACGGGCATCCCCCCAGAACAGGACGATGTCCCGGTCTATGGCCCTCATCCACAACGGAAGCACCGGTGACACACTTGCGGACCAGGGCTTCGATACCGGGTTTGCACGTTCACGCACACGTGCATTCTCCTGTTTACTCGCGTCTTCTGCTGTTTCTTGCAATGTGCCGTCCTGAAAGGTGTGCAGGAGGGTCCTGTGTTTTTTGTTAAGGACTGCTGAAGGACCGCCCCAAGGGACCACCAACCGCCAACCACCACCAACCGCCAAGCGCCACCAACCGCCAACCGCCAACCGCCAACCGGCAGCGGCGACCAACCGCCAACCGCCAACCACTGCCAACCGCCACCAACCACCACCAACCGCCTCCAACCGCCAGTCGCTAACCACCAACCGCCAATCGCCACCAACCACGGTTGAACATATGAGCTACATGCGGTCTTTTTGCAAAACTGCCGTTCAGGAACACTTTCTTTTTTTCCTCATAAGGACCCCCCTGAGGCTGTGAATCCTGTGTGGTGACCATCGCCAAACATGTCAAGTGGAGTGCAGTGCGAGCAGGCATTAGGCAGAGACCACAACCAGGACCTGAGCACTGGCATCAAATAGGGTGGTGCAGAGGGAGAGAAAGGGGAGGAAGAGAAGAAAGAGGAGCAGGATGGGGATGAGAGGGTGTGGAGGTGCTACCTGCTGGGGCAAGAGCATGGCTCATCTGGGGGTGAGGGAATGGGAGGTGGGGGAACCCCCCCCCACCCCCACAAGAACATGCGCGTGTTCTTATTTATTAGCGTGTTCTTATTTTTTGTGTGTTCTTATTTGGGACACCCCGATGTGCAGTGTTCCCAGCCCTCTTTCTTTGCAGAAAGAAATCAAAAATTCCTGGTATGCCAGCAGGGGCCGGTAGGTACAGAAATTGGGACCCTGGGACCCCGGGCCCGGCTGCGTGTTCTTATTTTGGACTAAATAATAAGAACATGCGTGGCACACGGAGGCTGTTTTGTTTGGAATGTAAATTTCCAAAAAGGAAAGATTGCTCTAGACAGCAAACTCAACAAGACACATACGAACACAGTGCCCTCTTCCGCAGGGTCCGGATCCAACTGCTTGTTTCAATTGTGAACAGAATGGTCACCGCTAGATGAAACCGGGGGTTTTTGAACTTTAAAATGTAGTTGTTTGACCAAGAACATTCCATGTACCCAAACTGTGTTTCAATGCACGAGCAATGCGAGAATGGAATTCAAAGCGGACAAAGAGACTAAAGCGATCAACCGAGTTTGCGACAGGCAAATAGTGGAACGGGTCTATGCCACAATGTGATCATCAGAGTGTGCGACAGGCAAATAGTTGGACGAGTCCGTGCAATTCACCGGAATCCAATTGCAGGCAAGGGAATAGGTAACGCGGACGACAATGGTGACCGCGGAGAAAAGTAGGTTGAGAACAGCACAAAAAAAACACAGTAGGGATCGTCCCCGTATCAGCGGCCACTCAGTAATACCCGCCCCCCGCACCATCAGAACTCAGTAGGAACGTGCTGCGTCCAGCGTGTGATTCAGTAGGACCGTGCTCCATCTGATCATGTCTGAGCCGGCAGACACTAGTGCCAAGTCTAGTGTCCACTGCCATGTTGGCATGTTGTTTGTTATTTGCTTTTAGTCTGTTTTTTTTCCCTTTGCTGTATGCATCGAGAGAACAGTTTCCCTGCCACACGCTAGTGGTGGGTCTGGTGGACACCGAGCATGAGTACAAGGTCATATGGGGGCAAAGAGACAGTTAACAGTTAACAGTTAATTCGGAAACTACAGACTGATTAGTTGAAGGCACCTCTTGTTAGCGGCATCAGTGGGGAAGACAGATTGAGTGGAGTCAGCAAGCATCAAGCATGCATCGAGCCTCGTATTTGTACTGGGACACCTCCTCGGGCTCGTGGGTCTCATGGCAGCCTCATGACTATCGCCCAAATTGGTACATGGCCCCGGCCCAGCCCTCGTATTCGGGGTGGGGCACCTCCTCGGGCTCGTGGGGCTCATGGCAGCCTCATGACTATCGCCCAAATTGGTACATAGCCCCGGCCCAGCCCCCGTATTTGGGGTGGGGCACCTCCTTGGGCCCCTCATGTCACCGTGGCCATGGTGCACGGAGGGAACACTCCGTCCGGACGGGAGACCGGGGCCTGGGCCAGCAGCGCCCGGGGTGCGCGTCGTTGCAGGACGAGGGCTCTGTGTGGGAGTGGGCCGATGGCACGCAGCCCGAGCTGCTGCCCAAGCCTGTGCCCAGTGCCGCGGAACGGGGAATGGCGGACGGGGGACGGGCGAAAGCGGAAGGGGGCGCGCCGAACATGATCGTCAGTACCTCCGAGCGAAGGTGGGAGCTCTCCGGAGACGCGACCGTGCGCATATTGGCTGATGGCTGGGGTGGCTACGCCAAGGGCACGGTGTGCAACGTGCTTTCGGTCAGCGTCACCCAAAAAGGTCCCGAACTCTCAGTCAAAGCGCGGGGGGCGGGGCGTGCCAAGAGAGCGCTGGCCCTGAGCGAAGGCGAATATTGGGAATGGGCGGATGGCAAGCCCTCGAACTGGCGGGAGTTCTGTGACGGCAACCCGGGACTGCAGGGACATGCAGCACCCCTTCATGCAGGACCCCTTCACGCAGGACCCCCTCATGCAGCACCCCTTCATGCAGGACCCCTTCATGCAGGACCCCTTCACGCAGGACCCCCTCATGCAGGACCCCTTCACGCAGGACCCCTTCATGCAGGACCCCTTCACGCAGGACCCCTTCATGCAGCACCCCTTCATGCAGCATCCCCTCATGCAGCACCCCTTCATGCAGGACCCCCTCATGTAGGACCCCCTCATGCAGCACCCCTTCATGCAGCAGCCCTGCACGCAGGACCCCCTCATGTAGGACCCCTTCATGCAGGACCCCTTCATGCAGGACCCCTTCATGCAGGACCGCAAGGAAGGAGCGGGACTGGCCCTCATGGAGGTGTGGGAAGAGGGTCCGTTCACCCGAGGCGAGCACTGCCCCCAACAGCCGCAGCCGCTGTCCCCAAACCTGTGGCCCGCCCAGAGCAAACGAGGCGCAATGCCCAAGGCCCCAAAATAGCACCAGTCGGCCAGGCCTCCCGCCCCTCGTTGCCCCCAAAGACGCCCCCGCAAGGTGAGGCTGCGTTCGTCTGGGATGACAAGCTTGACGGGCTCTCGAGGATGGAAGTTTCCCCACCGTACCCGGACACCCCATCCCCACCACCGTACTCTGAAGGGGAAGAAGTCTTCACGGCCGGCTCATGTCCGTCCCACGTGGTCTCCACAACGGCCCAGGGCAAGGGCCAGAAGGAGGACGAGCGGCACAGCGGCCATGGCGCAGGGATGATACACTCGATCTGGAAGGGAGATCGGGGCTTGGGCTGTCAGCAGCGCCCAGGGCCGCAAGGGATGGGCAGGATTGGCATGGGAGGAGCGTACGTTCGCCCGAACGCAGCACCGCCCCCACCGATCATCACGGGGCGCACTGTGCCCAACGCACCCAAAGGCTCATGTCCGTCCCGCGGGGTCTCCACAACGGCCCAGGGCAAGGGCCAGAAGGAGGACGAGCGGCACAGCGGCCATGGCGCAGGGATGATACACTCGATCCGGAAGGGAGATCGGGGCTGTCAGCAGCGCCCAGGGCCGCAAGGGATGGGCAGGATTGGCATGGGAGGAGGGTCCGTTCGCCCGAACGCAGCACCGCCCCCACAGATCATCACTGGGCGCACTGTGCTTCCCAAGGCACCCAAAGCAGCCCCGGCTGTTGTCCGCACAGTCGCCACGGCCCGCTGTGTTGCCACAAGCACACCCAATGTTGGTCCAGGTTTTGCCACCGTAGCGACTGTGGCCCCCAACGTTGTCACTGGCCCGCACACCCCTGGACATGTGCCACTGACCATCGAAGCCGCTATGCGGCACTGTAAAGTGGAGGATGAGTTCCGGGACTTGGAGCCTGATGGCAGCCCCAACGGCAATGGGGAGGCAGACAACAGGAAGGAGGTGCTCCCATGCAATGCAGAGAAGCGGGCCAAGGCCATCGAAGAGATACTGGATTGGATATGGCCACCATCCGGCGTGTCTCCTGCAGAACCAGGGTTGCTTGGAGCTGTCCGAGAGCTAGCGATGGCCACACCATCACCTGTATCAAGTGGTGCGGTGCATGGCCCTATCCAGAGCGCATCACACAGCGGCAACAGCCCCTGTAGCCGAAGCGAAGGCCCCCTGCTGGCTGCCACCGAGTCGCCGAGATCCCGGTTGCCAGAGAGCCCCGGTGCTGCAATGCGGGATGACAACGTTTCGGATGGCCCCGCTCCCGACGAGCAGCTGAAGCACGAGACCGCGGAATACTGGGCCCAGGCCTGTCTTCTGGACGATGCACGAGACGTGTCGCTGCGGGGGCCTCCCGCATCCCCAACCTTCCCGGATTTCTTTGACGACTGGGTCCCGGACTGGGACGCGGAAGTGCAGGTGCCGTCGCCCGGTGATGCCGCCGCGAGTCACTGCAAAGTGGAGGAGGAGGGGCTGGACTTGGCGTTGGATGGCAGTGCCGACAACAACGGGGAGGCGCAGGACAACCCGGAGGTGCTGCTCCTCCGGCTCCATGGGTTGCTTGGAGCGGCCCCGGAGCCCGCAGTGGCAGCACGTGTGCACGCGCGGCGGGCCGTGCGATGCCCCCGGGAATCGGTGGCTGACTCCGTCGCCGGTGCGGGCTTGGGCAGGGTGTACTACGTGGGGCTGTGTTGGGATGAGGCACCGGGGCCTCGCGGTGACCGCGCCGGTGACCCCGCGGCTGCAGCCTCGCACGATGTCCGCCCCGCAGCCACGGGCAACGAAGGCGGACCGAACCCGCGCAAGCGGCCGCAAGATCCCGTGCACGCCCCCCTCGCCAAGCGTCACCGCGGCGCGCAGCCCCGTGAGGGCACTGCGAGTGGCGACCGGGACGGCCCAGGTGGCGACCCCCAGCCCCAGCCCCAGCCCCAGCCCCAGCCCCAGCCCCAGCCCCAGCCCCAGCCCCAGCCCCAGCCCCAGCCCCAGCCCCAGCCCCAGCCCCAGCCCCAGCCCCAGCCCCAGCCCCAGCTAGCCTCGAGGCACAGTTCGCGAGTGTCGACGTCCCGCCCCCCGGCCACGCGTTGCCGCGGTGCGCAGCCCCGTGACGGCACTGCGAGTGGCGACCGGGACGGCCCGGGGGGCGACCCGCAGCCGCAGCCGGAGCCAGCCTCAAGGCACAGTTTGCTGGTGTCGACGTTCCCAGACTGTGACCCCAACAGCGACTGCCCGGGGGCCATCGTCGTCGAGCAGCTGGAGCGAGGGAAGGTCAATGGAGCGCTTTACGTGTTCCGGATGCGGCCTTCCGCCGGTGAGAACCAGGCAGTCCTCATGCAGCACATCAACCACCTCACCATCTTTCTGCAGAAGGACTTCATGCGGAAGCGCGACATTTACGAATGCCGGACCTTCGAGGACGGCAAGGAACACGTCCGGGATCGGGTCAAGTACCAAGAGTTGCTGGATAAGCTGGAGTCCCAAGGGGTCATCCAGCCTGAACAGACGGTGTACGATTTCCTCGGCTTCGTTTGCCGTGTGTATCACCACCCGCTCCACACGATGACGGTCCGAAGGATCGAAGCCGTGCTGCGCAACCTGGACAGCCATCAGCGACGACCTGCAAGAGCCAGGAGGGCTCGCGTTGACAGGGCTGGCCCCGGTGAAGATGAAGATTATGCGATTCCTCGGCCCAAGAAGCGTCGCCGTTGTGCACGCGATGACATAGTGACTGCGGATACTGGGGCTCTGCCATGTCCATCAAGCGCTGGGGCGTCCGAGGTCGCTGGAGGTTCTGAAGCCAGCATGGGATCTGACGTTGCTGACGCCGATGTGGCTGTCTTCATAGACGTCGAGGCTTTGGAGGGTGAGAATGAGCATGAGGATGAGGATGACGGCGATGGCTCTAGTGGCCATGCTCCTGAGCCAAAGCAGCACCCGACTCCTGAGGAGGCCCAGGACAGCGATGAGGACCGTGGCGGAGATGGAAAGAGGTGGTGGGAGTCAGACAGCGAACCGGAACAGCCCAACTTGACGAATGCGGATGGCAGCTTTGCATGTCCCGAGGATTACGCGGTAATCCACGTCATGCCGCAGTATGAGGATGAGGATGACGGCGATGGCTCTAGTGGCCATGCTCCTGAGCCAAAGCAGCATCCGACTCCTGAGGAGGCACAGGACAGCGATGAGGACCGTGGCGGAGATGGAAAGAGGCGGTGGGAGTCAGACAGCGAACCGGAACAGCCCAACTTGACGAATGCGGATGGCAGCTTTGCATGTCCCGAGGATTACGCGGTAATCCACGTCATGCCGCAGTATTGGAACTGCCCCAGACCCAAAGACGTGCTGAAGGAATGCCACAAACAGGGGCACTGCATTGCGTACAAGTACGACAGCGCAGAGTGGGGGTGGCAGTTGTGCCGGTTGCAACGCTTCGACGCCGCGAGGCGGATGTGGGTCGTCAGGTACGCCGTCGACGACGCGCAATGCTATCATCCCTTGATTCCGGCGGAGTACGGGTCCCAGTGGCTGGTCTTAGCCAAGGCCTCGCCTTTGGACTGATGCGGACGCGTTCAGCACGGCAGGTCCCATCGCGGCGCTGAGGATCCCAGACGCCACCACTCCTCCTCCTCCGACGAAACCTGCAGCGCCCCCAGCGACGTCTGCACAGCCCCATCCCGTCCCATCCTTGTTCCTGGTCGGCCCAACAGGCCCTTCCAGAGGCAGTAGGGCCCTTGCACGGACTCCCAATTGGGATGGCCAAAGAGGGGTTGGCCATCATGCGGCTCCCGTGCAGGTCCCGATTTCCACACACCGCTTCTCTGCCAACACATACGCCTGTACTCCTGCCCTGGATCCCTCAATGCCCTCCAGTGATCCGGCGTAGAACACCCACGCCTCGTCCCATGCGTGCACACCACAGTCGTGGGCCTGCAGATCGCCTGCCTGGCAGCCGTCAAGTGCGTCTTCCAAAATCACGTACGTCCACATGTTGCCATACTGCGATCCCTTGCTCGCACACTCCGCGCGCGTCGCGTCAGCTGCCTGGGCAAACTCCCTGGTCCCGCGCAGGGCCGCACAAACTCATCAGCGGACGTTGCGGACTTGTAGTAGCTCACAAACTGTTGACACAGCGGTGCATCCTCCCTGCCACTGCTAATCCCTGTGGACAACCCTGCAAGCGTCTGCGGGCCTTGGCTCTTCTGAGAATGAGCCCCAAGTGGGTAGATGTCCAAGGTGTGACTCCACTGCGGCGGAGATGCATCCACAAGCAGGGCACAACGACGAACGTGCGGCCAGTGCGCTCCTGGCTCGGGGCCCAGGGCGGACCTGCGACGGCACCGCCGCCGCCACTGTTCTGAGGGCCAGAGGGTTGTTGGCAGCGGGCCGTTGTGATGACTCCGTGTATATGCAGATCAGCCAGGCAATAGCTGTGCCCATGATGTAGGGCATGCTGCGGTATGCGTCCAGAGGGGACCCTGTTAATGGAATCAGCTGCCCTAAGGAGATTGCTGAGGGCTAGGCATTTGCATGTGGAGTGCCGCCTCAGATCCATGGGTGAGATGCCAATGCGGCAGCATTGGTGCGGCGGAACATGCACCAGCAGCTCTGGCAGTGGGAGCAGCAGTGGCACTGCCGTGTCGCCATCGCCATCTGCAGGCGTGGGAGCATCGGGCACTGGCAGTGGCAGCAGCGGGACCAGCAGCAGTGACAGTGGCAGCCCCAGAGGCAGCAGCTCTGGCAGAGGCAGCGGCAGTGGTGTTGCCTGTGTGTCGCCATCCCCATCTGCAGGCGTGGGAGCCTCGAGCACTGGCAGTGACAGCAGCGGGACCAACAGCAGTGGCAGTGGCTCCAACTCCACTGCATCCAGCTCTGGGTTTGCATCGATTTCCGTATCTCCATCTGGCCCGGCATCGATTTACACATCGACCAGCGGCAGCACTAGTGGCATGCCTCCAGTGGCTTCTGCTGTTTGAGTCAAAGCCGCAGCAGTTACAGCCAAGGAGCTGCATCGATATCCCCATGGCCATCACCCACCTCAATGCTGTTCTTTTTGCCGAGATCTTCCAGCAGTCCAAGTAGCGGTCCTGATGTGTCGATGTCGCCATCACCATCCACAGGAATGCCATCCCCAGCGGCAGTGGGAGTAGTGGTGACAGTGCCAGTGGAAGCACTGGCAGCAGCAGTGCTGCTACCATGTGTCGCCATCACTATCTGCAGGCGTGGGAGCATCGGGCACTGGCAGTGGCAGCAGCGGGACCAGCAGCAGTGACAGTGGCAGCACCAGAGGCAGAAGCTCCGGCAGTGGCAGCAGCAGTGGTGTTGCCTGTGTGTCGCCATCGCCATCTGCAGGCGTGGGAGCCTCGAGCACTGGCAGTGACAGCAGCGGAACCAGCAGCAGTGACAGTGGCAGCAGCTCTGGCAGAGGCAGCAGCTCTGGCAGTAGCAGCAGCATTGGCGTTGCCTGTGTGTCGCCATCGCCCTCTGCAGGCGTGGGAGCCTCGGGCACTGGCAGTGGCAGCAGCGGGACCAACAGCAGTGACAGTGGCAGCACCAGAGGCAGAAGCTCTGGCAGTGGCAGCAACAGTGGTGTTGCCTGTGTGTCGCCATCGCCATCTGCAGGCGTGGGAGCATCGGGCACTGGCAGTGGCAGCAGCGGGACCAGCAGCAGTGACAGTGGCAGCAGCTCTGGCAGAGGCAGCAGCTCCGGCAGTGGCAGCAGCAGTGGTGTTGCCTGTGTGTCGCCATCGCCATCTGCAGGCGTGGGAGCCTCGAGCACTGGCAGTGGCAGCAGCGGGACCAGCAGCAGTGACAGTGTCAGCCCCAGAGGCAGCAGCTCTGGCAGTAGCAGCAGCAGTAGCGTTGTCTGTGTGTCGCCATCGCCCTCTGCAGGCGTGGGAGCATCGGGCACTGGCAGTGGTAGCAGCGGGACCAACAGCAGTGACAGTGGCAGCCCCAGAGGCAGAAGCTCCGGCAGTGGGAGCAACAGTGGTGTTGCCTGTGTGTCGCCATCGCCATCTGCAGGCGTGGGAGCCTCGAGCACTGGCAGTGGCAGCAGCGGGACCAGCAGCAGTGACAGCGGCAGCACCAGAGGCAGCAGCTCTGGCAGTGGCAGCAGCATTGGTGTTGCCTGTGTGTCGCCATCGCCATCTGCAGGCGTGGGAGCCTCTAGCACTGGCAGTGGCAGCAGCGGGACCAACAGCAGTGACAGTGTCAGCACCAGAGGCAGCAGCTCTGGCAGTGGCAGCAGCAGTGGTGTTGCCTGTGAGTCGCCATCGCCCTCTGCAGGCGTGGGAGCATCGGGCACTGGCAGTGGCAGCAGCGGGACCAGCAGCAGCGACAGTGGCAGCACCAGAGGCAGAAGCTCTGGCAGTGGCAGCAGCAGTGGTGTTGCCTGTGTGTCGCCATCGCCATCTGCAGGCGTGGCAGCCTCGAGCACTGGCAGTGGCAGCAGCGGGACCAGCAGCAGTGACAGTGGCAGCAGCTCTGGCAGAGGCAGCAGCTCTGGCAGAGGCAGCAGCTCTGGCAGAGGCAGCAGCTTTGGCAGTGGCAGCAGCAGTGGTATTGCCTGTGTGTCGCCATCCCCATACGCAGGCGTGGGAGCCTCGAGCACTGCAAGTGGCAGCAGCTGGACCAACAGCAGTGGCAGTGGCTCCAACTCCACTGCATCCAGCTCTGGGTTTGCATCGATTTCCGTATCTCCATCTGTCCCGGCATCATTTTACACCTTGACCAGCGGCAGCACTAGTGGCATGCCTCCAGTGGCTTCTGCTGTTGAGTCAACGCCGCAGCAGTTACAGCCAAGGAGACGCATCGATATCCCCATCACCATCACCCACCTCAATGCTGTTCTTTTTGCCGAGATCTTCCAGCAGTCCAAGTAGCAGTCCTGATGTGTCGATGTCGCCATCACCATCCACAGGAATACCATCCCCAGCGGCAGCGAGAGTAGTAGTGACAGTGCCAGTGGAAGCACTGGCAGCAGCAGTGCTGCTACCATGTGGTGCCATCACTATCTGCAGGCGTGGGAGCCTCGGGCACTGGTAGTGGCAGCAGCGGGACCAGTAGCAGTGACAGTGGCAGCACCAGCACCAGCAGCTCTGGCAATGGCAGCAGCAGTGGCGCTGCCTCTCTGTCGCCATCACCCTCTGCAGGCGTGGGAGCCTCGAGCACTGGCAGTGGCAGCAGCGGGACCAACAGCAGTGACAGTGGCAGCAGCTCTGGCAGAGGCAGCAGCTCTGGCAGTAGCAGCAGCAGTGGTGTTGCCTGTGTGTCGCCATCGCCATCTGCAGGCGTGGGTGCATCGAGCAATGGCAGTGGCAGCAGCGGGACCAGCAGCAGTGACAGTGGCAGCCCCAGAGGCAGCAGCTCTGGCAGTAGCAGCAGCAGTGGTGTTGTCTGTGTGTCGCCATCGCCATCTGCAGGCGTGGGAGCCTCTAGCACTGGCAGTGGCAGCAGCGGGACCAACAGCAGTGGCAGTGGCTCCAACTCCACTGCATCCAGCTCTGGGTTTGCATCGATTTCTGTATCTCCATCTGGCCCGGCATCGATTTACACATCGACCAGCGGCAGCACTTGTGGCATGCCTCCAGTGGCTTCTGTTGTTTGAGTCAAAGCCGCAGCAGTGACAGCCAAGGAGCTGCATCGATATCCCCATCACCATCACCCACCTCAATGCTGTTCTTTTTGCCGAGATCTTCCAGCAGTCCAAGTAGCGGTCCTGATGTGTCGATGTCGCCATCACCATCCACAGGAATGCCATCCCCAGCGGCAGTGGGAGTAGTGGTGACAGTGCCAGTGGAAGCACTGGCAGCAGCAGTGCTGCTACCATGTGTCGCCATCACTACCTGCAGGCGTGGGAGCATCGGGCACTGGCAGTGGCAGCAGCGGGACCAGCAGCAGTGACAGTGGCAGCACTAGAGGCAGCAGCTCTGGCAGTGGCAGCAGCAGTGGTGTTGCCCGTGTGTCGCCATCGCCCTCTGCAGGCGTGGGAGCATCGGGCACTGGCAGTGGCAGCAGCGGGACCAGCAGCAGTGACAGTGGCAGCCCCAGAGGCAGCAGCTCTGGCAGTAGCAGCAGCAGTGGTGTTGTCTGTGTGTCGCCATCGCCATCTGCAGGCGTGGGAGCCTCTAGCACTGGCAGTGGCAGCAGCTGGACCAACAGCAGTGGCAGTGGCTCCAACTCCACTGCATCCAGCTCTGGGTTTGCATCGATTTCTGTATCTCCATCTGGCCCGGCATCATTTTACACATCGACCAGCAGCACTTGTGGCATGCCTCCAGTGGCTTCTGCTGTTTGTGTCAAAGCCGCAGCAGTGACAGCCAAGGAGCTGCATCGATATCCCCATGGCCATCACCCACCTCAATGCTGTTCTTTTTACCGAGATCTTCCAGCAGTCCAAGTAGCGGTCCTGATGTGTCGATGTCGCCATCACCATCCACAGGAATGCCATCCCCAGCGGCAGTGGGAGTAGTGGTGACAGTGCCAGTGGAAGCACTGGCAGCAGCAGTGCTGCTACCATGTGTCGCCATCACTATCTGCAGGCGTGGGAGCATCGGGCACTGGTAGTGGCAGCAGCGGGACCAGCAGCAGTGACAGTGGCAGCACCAGCAGCAGCAGCTCTGGCAGTGGCAGCAGCAGTGGCGCTGCCTGTCTGTCGCCATCACCCTCTGCAGGCGTGGCAGCATCGGGCACTGGCAATGGCAGCAGCGGGACCAGCAGCAGTGACAGTGGCAGCACCAGCAGCAGAAGCTCCGGCAGTGGCAGCAGCAGTGGTGTTGTCTGTGTGTCGCCATCGCCATCTGCAGGCGTGGGAGCCTCGAGCACTGGCAGTGGCAGCAGCGGGACCAACAGCAGTGACAGTGGCAGCAGCTCTGGCAGAGGCAGCAGCTCTGGCAGTGGCAGCAACAGTGGTGTTGCCTGTGTGTCGCCATCGCCCTCTGCAGGCGTGGGTGCATCGGGCACTGGCAGTGGCAGCAGCGGGACCAGCAGCAGTGACAGTGGCAGCCCCAGAGGCAGCAGCTCTGGCAATGGCAGCAGCAGTGGTGTTGCATGTTTGTCGCCATCGCCCTCTGCAGGCGTGGGAGCCTCTCGTGCAGCACGCACGGATCGATCGGGACCAGCAGGAGTTTGCGAGGTTATTGACGGCTTCTGAATGGGGGAAGACACTGGCCGTGTACGAGAGCGGCCAGCACTCGCGCAAGAGCACTGGACTGGGCATGTTGCAGGGGTTGTCAACCGCAATCAGCCGCGGCCCCCGGCGGATGGGGGCATGTGGTGGCAGGCCGGGCACGACAGCGTGAGGTCCGGCGCCGGGCACAATGGTCCGCGAGCGGCGCACAAGGGTCGTCCGCCGCGTGCACAATGGCACCCCGGCGACGCACAAAACCTCGTGCGGCGGGACGGTGCTGGTGCACACACACGGCCATGCCACCCCAACACAAAAGCAAATGGGATTGAACACCGTCAGCCTTCATTTCCGACCCGCCCGGGGATCACTCTATACCGCCCCCCCCGGGGGGTGCAGCACCCCCACGGCAGTCTGTGGAGTGTTCTGGCAGTGGCTTGCTGCCGTCCCCCCCCCCCCCGCCTGCCCGACGGCGATGCAGCACGTGCAGGACCTCTTGTGCGGCATGAGGGCAGGCGTGGCGCCTGCTCCTCCTGCACACAGCACTCAGATGCATTATCGGCGGCAGGGCAGGCTCCGGAGGCTCCTTCACTGTGTTGGACAGGGGAGGCTGGACCCCATTGATGGGCCATGGGCCCCGCACTGTCCAATGATGTCGGGGCAGTGGCAACTCTATGGCAGCTCCAAGCGGGGGGCGCATCCCTCCCTCTCCCAACGCCCCCCACCGCCCCCCTTGTGTTCTCTTTAACACGGGGGGGGGGGGTCACTTTGGTGCTCGGGGAGGCAAGCCGCGTTTCCTGCGGTGCGGACGGGGCGTGGGGATGGGAGTGGGAAGGACCCGCTTGGATGGTCCCTCGCGTGCGGGACCATGTGCACACCGCCTCCAAAGAGATGGTCCACTTTGCAAGTGAGAAGCAAGTCCTGTCGCCTTGCCCCTCATGTTCCGCCTTCAGGGCCTGTCCTGCTACGCACTGCATTGGGCGCATCATGTCCCCTCAGCCCGGGGGCCCTGTGCCGTCCTGGTGTTTGTCCGTGTTTCGACGTGGTGCAGCCGGTGTCCCCCCCCCCCCCAGGGACTTGCTTCAATTTTCCCTCCCCCCCTCCCTTGGACCCCCCTCCCTCCCCCCCCCGCTCAAGCAAGTCCCTGCCCCCCCCCCCTCGGGAACCCACGAGCCCAGAGCACGCGGCATGCGTAGTGACCACTTGGCCATACCATTTCCTTTTGGGTGGAGGGTAAAGTGCTCGGGCGCTCTTCCGAACTCCAGCGTAGCCGTGATCCCAACCTGTCCCCCGCAGCATCCCTTCCGGCTTGCGGGGTCACAGACACCCTAGCGCCTAGGGCACTGCGTTCCGACCCCTGCGGGGTTCGAACCAAGCACCTCTAGTTCAGGCGTCACGTGCATGACCGCTGAACTACGTGACCTTCTCTTTTGGGTGGAGGGGGGGCGGTTCAGGCAGGGGGAGCCCTCGGGCGGAGGTGTCCTCGCAGTGTGCACGCAAAGTCGTGAGCTGGTGGGCGAAGGATGCATCCGCAGTCACGCGTTTTAACGCCCCAGGCCTGGTCTCCGTGGCAGTCGGTTGCGGTGTTCCACAAAAGACTCGAGCAGCAGACTTTTTTCTGGTGGAATGAGGGACATTCCATCGGTCCCCTTGGCCCCAGCGGATTGGCTCGGCCCTTTTCTCCGGAACATGGGCATTGGTCGTCCGCAACGTTCTTTTGTTTGTGGCGGGGGGCCACAAAAAGCAGTCCGTAAGGCCTGGAATGCCACCCCTCTTCCCCCCCTTGAGGGGGGGACTCTGCCACCCATCCAGGGCCGGCCCCAAGAACAAGCACAGGACCTATTGTTTTCCCTCATTCAGAACCACCTTCGAGGACGGCCCTGGTCACCCTCCAACTACAGTTATCCTCCGATTATCATGGCCAAAACCACTGAGAGGTCACCAATATTTGAAACGCAAATAATTGAAGCCCTCCCCCTTGCCGCACGGCTAGCATCAGCAAGCACAGTGCCTTTGCAACTTGACATCATATTTTTCTGTGCACATCTCACAAGTGGCGTAGTAAGCACAACTGTCTTTGAGACAACGATGGTGTTATCCGGACATCGTGTTACACAAAATGAGAAATGGCCGATTATCACTTTATAATTGTTATAATTTTCGTTCAGTGCACACGAAGTCCGCACCTCCAGCCAGCAGCGGAAGATGACACGTGCATTGAAGCTACCCCCCCCCCCCCATTCATATCACGCGAGAGATATTATTTCGACGTGTGATATTAAATTGTGCGTGATATTATTTTGATACGCGTGATATTATTCTGACACGTGTCTCTTGCTCGGTTTTTTGGAAAGTCTCGCGGCGTCCGTTGCGTTCCAAATGGAATCCAACTTGTTGGCTGACGCACGGGACCATGATGAACTACCCCCTGCCGTGCCAGCTGGTGATGCACCGCCCCCAAAACCAAAACCAAAGGCCCAGCCCAAACCCGTGGCGAGGCAACTGTCCATGGCATCATTCCTTTCCAAAAACTAAACCATCATGCATGCGTGATATTGTTTTGATGGGTGATATTAATAGGGGGGGTGGGGGTTATGTCTGGCAAGCCTTCCAGGGGCTTTGAAACGGGTTTGTATCACCATTTGGCGACAATGCGGGAACTTTAGCACCCTTGGGGACACAGCAGCTGCCAAGCCCATGCAGCCAGGGCCATGGGCCTGTCGAAATCCCCGACATTGCTGCTTGCAGGCTGTGAAAATCTTTGAAACATCTAATGTTGCGAAAAAGCCCCTGTTGGCTCAATGATGGGTTTGGGTCAACATTTATGACAATATGGGTATTCCAGTCCCCATGGGACTCCAAGTAGCGGCTGCTTGCTCCATGTAGCCAGGGCCATGACCACCCCAAAACCCTGGATTGTACCTGCTCCCAACCCTCTTCGAGGTGCTTTGCAATAGAATTCCCCCTTCACAACCCAACATTCTTCCCAACAACCCTCTTTTCTTTTCGAAGAATCCCCAAGCACTCCTCCACCGTCCAAAACCTCTCCAGATCACTGTATTTGTTTTCTCTTTGTGTGCTGATGGTTCATGCGATGCCAGTCCAGAATTTCTTGTACCCTGCCAATGGCGTGTATTCTTCCGAGCAAGGTGTGAAGTAAGGTAGAATTGTGTGTGTGATCCCTTGTAAGAGGTCATCCCGGGGCAGGTACCACCCGCCCAACCCCCGCGCAGGAACAGCCTTGTCCCAGTGCCGTAACCCGTTCATTCAGTGCAGGTAAAAATTACGCCGGGTGAACATGATTCCAGAGGGTCTCAGACCGTGATAACTTGTACTGCTTGAATATTTCCCCGCCGTAAATGCCCTCTGGCCAACGGGTTTGGTACTTTCTCGGTTGGCTTTCAGGGGCTCTGGCAAGAGCAAGCATCTTCTGTCTTGTTTGGACTCATGGACCGCCACACATTGCCTGGTGGAGGATGAAGACGTATAGTGATCAATTCATCATCGCCACATCAGAAGCAAAGTACCCTCGCCCCCCATGTCCACCCCCCACCCTTGTCCATCTTCCCCCCCCCTGGACATGTGCAGTTGTTTAAGACTATGTGGGACCGCAAGAGGAAGTTTTACACTGTCCCTGTCGAGAAGAAGGCGCAGGCAGAAAACTAGTGAATGGATGCAGTGCATTGAGACTTTTGCTTGCATGATGTGCATGGCACCATCAGCATCTATGCATGTCAGCGTGTATCCGAACTCCTTGGGCGACCTACAGCAAGCAACTGACCGGCCATGAATTCCACACAGTATGCGCCGGTAAGTGGTTGGCCGGGAGTGTGTCCATCCTCCCCCCCCCCCCCCTGGGGGCGGACCGTCACTTGGCGACAGTCCCCCCAGGGGTGGAGGGAGACCGTCGTCCCTGGGAGGGGGGCTGGACTTGGGGGGGGGGCGAGGGTAAACGTGGCTTGGGACACATTGTTGGAATCCATTTTCCAAGTGCATGATAACGACACTGGTGTGACTGAGGCCTGCACCACCAGCACCCCTGTGCTAAGGCGCTGCATGCCTTTGTTTATTGAATCTGCAATTACAGATTTGTCTGAGGCCTCAATTGGCAAGTCTTGGGAGATTACAGGCATTTTGGGTGTGATGCACCAGGCTGTGCCACAGCAACTCCCCCATAGTGCTGTGGGGGAGTGCTGTGGTGCACACTTGCCTCTGAATCATCCCTGGCTGGTTTGCAGGGTGATGATGCTGAGGTTTCTGTGTGGTTTCCATGTGGTGCAATGATAACAATGAGCCTGTTGCTGAGGAAATCTGTCCCGTTTGCTCCAAACGTATTCATTGGGACGGCAGGTTGGGTCACAATGCGCAATCTTTTTAGAATCATGCAACTGGTGGACTGTCTATAGGTCGCATGAATGTTCTACACCGCTTTGATGTGTGCACACATGGGGTTGGGTGAAATTGTCCCGGTGGGGCCTCAGACTGTACTGCTGTTGTTCCGACCACCGTTTTTGTGATCAAGAATGCAAACATTTGTCAACCATTTGGGCGCCAATTTTAGAGGGAACGAGGGGCTGGGTCAGCCTGTGATAGTTGTTTCCACTCGTAACATTCTTCTGCTTCATACTGATGATGGTCTGATGCATTTCATGTGTCCAGAAATCGCAACTTCTGCATGTTTCAGGCCCTTCTTCGCTGTACCACGGGCCATGCGGCGGTCCAAGTGCGGCGACCCTGTCATACCGTTGTTTTCCTGACTTCACACGTACTTGTTCAAGGGGGGGGGGGGGGGGGTTAGTAACCAGGGATGGGGAATGCCTTGCCCGCAGTGCGCCCGCAGTGCAAAGTTTTGATATGTTGACAGACACTCAAATCCTAGTTTTGGCCCCTTTTCACAAGTTTGTTGTTCCATAACTGGGTTTTCAAAGCTTCTTGTGCATTTCGGATGTGCCATATTTTACTTGTCACCCATTTTCACCCATTTCCCGCCATTATAAGCCCCGAGTTGGGGATACGGACTCTCAACCCACGCTCTGTTGCGTGGCCCCTTGAGTTGGGGATACAGACTCTCAATCCATGCTCTGTTACGTGGCCCCTAAAGATAAACTAGGTATCAGCCCTATGGACCTTGGCCTCATGTGCCTGAGTCTGTGTGGGCACAAAAGGATGCCCCAGAAGATGATGAGGAAAATTGTGATGGTGTTTGTTGTCAACTATGTGCTTACTGTCATGAAGATATATCAGAGTGTGGCACATGTCATTTGAACATGTGCCCCTCTTGTATGCCTTTGCATAGTTGCAGTTTGGATTTGTAATTGTAAAAAGAAGGGATTTCAGGCATCTCAGAATCAGATTGTTCTGTTGTATTGCTACATCCATATGCTTGATGTTTCCTCCCTCCTTCTCCTTTGGGTGGGCTTTGATACATGCGCCCGCAGTGCGCCCGCAGTGCAACGTTTGGCCCATGTATTGGAAGGGGGGGAAGTGACCCCCCCCCCCAGACCCTCCAGAGGCCTCGTGCCAAAGCCCCCCCTCCAGAGCGCCCAGCCTACGCCCAGCCCCTGTCTCCCTGAAGGCAAGTGCCAGCTTCAGTGGCATTTGTAACCGACAGTAACCGCGGCGCACAACCGCTTTGGCAACCTCGTCCAACCGCCTGCCTAACCGCCTCTGGGGCCGCCTCTGAGGTACCTTCCCTTCTAATGCATCCCTGGGGGAAACCCAACCTTGTGCTTTGCTAGACCTAAAGGTAAGCAATTGACCATAGTTTTGCCACAAAAGAACCAGAGACGGGATCAGGACGGGAGAACAGGGTACAGAACATATCAGGCAGAGGTGATCAGAACTGCCTGCTGTACATATTGTCTCTCTTGCCGCGTAGTTGTTTGCTGAAGTGGGTCACCAGCTGACCACTTAGCCCGCGCTTGTCTTGTTCGCCCGCACCAAAACAGCACCAGTTGCTGCAGAGGGGCTGCCAGTTCATGGGCAACACCATGAACCTCTGAGCCAAGACCACATGCGGTTGATCTGAACTGGAGAGCCGGGCCGGGGTGCCGCCCCCACGCCGACCCTCCCACTTGAACATGGCACCCCTACCGGTGCGTGCCCCTGACCAGTGCAGATGCGACGTTTGTGTAGTCCTCAGACAACGCCACCTGCTCTTACACTGGGGGGCTAGGCTGAGCAGCTACATACGGGGATGCCACAAACACTACGAGGCTGCCTGCAGCAACGCCCTCCGACTGCACACGCAAGCGAAACACACAGCACAAGTGCATGCGCGCCACACTGCCTGACTCTGCGAATCTTTTTACGCTACATCTTAGATCTGACGCAACATTTCCACTACAACTTGTGACATCTAGTTTTCCCGACGACATATGCAACAGATTGATCTCGGGTTGCTCCAGCGTGGCAGTACCCCCTGCTCTACCATGCACCAGAGCAATCTGCAGGCACAGGTCCGGGTTCTCCCCATGGGGCGCACGATGCATTGCGTGACTGCACTGTGAGCCCGGGCAGTCAGCCCGAGCGCCTTACTGCTACTCAGCACAGGCCATATATAACAACAAAAGAATTGGAGAGTTGGGCTGGGGTGAGGGTCAGTGCATGCACGTTTCACCTGGTTCGGTGTCAGGTTTTGACTCTGGGGAGGGGACAAGTGCACACGTAAAACTGGTTTTGGGTGTTGTTTTGGTTGTTGTTGCTGCTACTGCTGCTGCTGTTGCGGTTGCTGTTGAACGATGTTTATGCTGACCTCAGTGAGTGACACGGGGAGGGGGCCCTGGGCCGCTCACGAACGCGGAGAGGCTGACCAAGCACTGGAGCTTGTAGCTCAGTGGTTAGCCACACCGGACTTTGGAACGCGTTGACTGCTGGTCCTAAGTTCGAACCTGATTTCGTGCCGGCTACCCTCGACTGGAGAACCTTCATCTATCCGCCCCCGTAGCCAGCACAGGGGAGGCGGGCACAAGGATTCCGCATCGGCGTCCGTTGCCCGGCTCACACCGCCAGCGGCTAACCGCCAACCGCCGGTAGTTGGCCACCAGCCGCCGGCACTCATTGGCCATTTTTGGTCCGTTAAGCACCGACGGCGGGCGAACCTTCAGATGTCTTCTCTTTGCCCGCGACGCTTCAGATGAGTGTATTCCTGGATGACGTGCTGCGTGTAGTGCCTGGTTGCCTTCTCCGTCCGTGGGATGTGGCGTAAGTCAAGAATATGTTCTTTGCATTGTTCCTCAAGGGCCGTCCTGACATACCGCCACCTCCTCATCAGCATTGGCTCATAGATGTGCTGCTGATCCCATTCCCCGTGGAAGACCCGCTGGGAGCCCCACGGCAAAGGACGGCACAGGAACACGTGCAACACGCAAAGGACTGCTCGGGGGAGCCCCAGAGGAAGAGGCAGTAAAGGCATGGCTTCGGTGTACGAAGGGCGCTTCAAGACCCAAAGGCGGCGATGAAGAGGAACGGTGGGGCTGGCGTCTGCCAGACCTGCCCGGGTGTACTGGTGTTGATGCCAAGAGGCGACATGCGGACAAGATGAGGGCAAAGGGCTGGCAATCCTCGTCAGTGGGCAGACTTAGGGGGCGCACCGCGCGCTGTGCGCGCGGTGTGCGAAAAGTCGGCTGTCTTCCACCGCCAGTAGCCACGGGTCCCAGGGTCCTGTATTCCGCACCCCCGATGCTGTTTTGAATGGATCATGCACGCTTCTGTAGGGGGGTGGTTTGCAGGGGGTGTTCCCGGGATGAACAACGTAATATTTGGCGCTGTGCCCGCGCTGTGCGAAAACGCCCCCATAGCAAACAATGTGGCAAAGCCCATAGACTCCGTAAGTGTGATGAATGGTTTTCCGGAATGCCAGGAATGTGCCGTGTTGGATGGTCTCAGCCTTCATGGTCCATGGGTTGATGCTTGTTTCTGGGTTCCAAGACCCCCGAAGGTCCGAAGAGGTATTCCCAGTTGTAGGCCAACGAGGCAACTGAATATCAGACATTCTCAAGTGGGAAATAACAAGGGAGACGCCTTTGGACACAGTGCGCATGCGGTGCACGTCTTGGGGGTACTGGACGTGCCGGGACCCCCCCGCAAGCCCCACTCTGGTCTGGGGATACACCGGTATCATGGGTTACATGGTTGGAATGGAGCAATGAGAACGATATACGGGGTGGCGGCCATCGCTATACACGAAAAACGACTGGAACACTGCAGCAGGGGAAATGCTCGTGGGCAGCAAATGCGTCTGCGTGTGAGCCATGTTGTTACGCTGACGGGCCGAGTCCCTCGAACAATTGTCTCCTTTCCCCTTTGTGACGCATATAATGACGTGCATGGCTAGTGCAGGGCACGAAGTAGGCAACTGCGCCGAAATGAGTCTCTGGCTGTTTGTCGAAAGAATATTGTAATGCGAACAAATTTTCTCACGAAGTTGGGCTTGCAAAACACATTCTCAAGCATACAACTCCCCGAGCAGCAGTCGCGAGTATCGACTGTGTGGGGCCAAGGAAGGGCAAATACTGACTAGTCCGGCTGCTCTTATGGCCCAACCTACTGCCTGGTCATATGCCATGCAATGGCCAATGCCCTGGTCGTGTGGTGTTTATGGATCCAATCCCTTTCCCCTTCGTTTTTCAGTGCTCTTCTGTGCCGTGGCCATAAGAGATGGCTCCTGACCAGCCCTCCAAGTCCTGGCTTCTGTTCGAATTGGCGGCCTGCGTGGCCACTGGTTTGGTCGTTGGTTTTCTGCCGGCAGCCAGTGAGCCCGCCCCTTCCTCGCTGACGTCTGCCAACACCGTGTCCTCCCAAGGCGTAGCCCGGCCTCAGACCGCGAAGCTGTTGGACACAAGTCACAACGTCCTGCCTCCTGCCCTGCACCAGACGAGCCCTGAGCACATGATGGGCCCCACACCAATTCCCAAACAACGGTCCACGAGCTCAGATGGCAGCGTCGCTCAGGCACTCCGTCCTGAGAGTCCAGCTGGTGGAGCTTTCTTTGCGGTGGTTGGTGTTGTTGGGGCCGTGCTGGCGTATTTGGGGCTTCCTCGTGCCGCCCGATCCCGACAACGCTCCATCTCTGCGATGTTCACGTCCGGAACATTAGGTATCGTCATTGTGTATGTGCCGTGGTGGAGAGCTGAGTGTGGGCGGGGTCCGTACGCGCACAGCGGGTCCAGTGGCATGTGGTGGTCCTCAGACACCACTCGTGCCACCCAAATTGCCGTAGCCGCAAATCGACGCAAATCGTCATCGTAGACACGAGTCCGGCTGGTGAATTTGTGGTGTAGTCCCTGAATACCTCGCTGCCGTTGAGGATCTTCCGTTCGTATCTCGGAGGCAGGTCGTACGGAAAAGCGCGCCTCAGTACAGGGGCGCAGCTTTTTCTGCTCGACTTTGTTTCTTTGCTGATGGCCGCCTTTTGTTTTGATGGAGTACGGGCAGTGTTTCTCAGCGTTTAGCTGGAATGGCTGTGGATCAGGTCAGGTGCCTCAGGGTTTCGCCCGGTTTCATGTTGCGTCACCAGCTCCAGGAATGGATACCACGCCTGCACAAATAGATCCGATGGCCCCGGAATAGGCTCGACTGCGCCGGTGCCACTTAATTAGCAACCGCAGCGGCTTTGGCACCGGATTTGTGCTCTCTGGGGGAGGGAAATGAAAAGCAGCATACGAAGGAGTGAAGGGCACGCAGGAAGCTTTGGTGAACACAAACAACTGATTCCGGCTGCCCCCCTGGACAGTCCGCACGTCTGCATCCGCTGCAGACCGCCTGCACGTGCAGGCACAACGCTCTGTGCAAGTGGGCTTTGCTGTTGCCCCTCGGTACCAGGCAGTCATCCCTGATTTTTTTCATTGTGCAGTTTTGATGCCGATGTCTGATATTCCACCTCTTTCATCCCCTCTCAGCCTGGGCCCGGTGCGGAGCGGCGGGCAGCACGGCGTAGGAATATCTCAGAGATGGCTCATTTACACGCTGAGTCTCACATGCTCACTCACCCACTCACTCTCACACACACAGACAGACACATACCTGCGCAGCTCATGCACAGCCAGCTGTGCGTCAGCAGTAATGCTGCCGCAACAACGCTGCGACTGCATCTCTGTGTCCTTGTGTGTGACTTCGCAGTTGTGGGTGTGCCTGTTGTGTGGGTGGGTGCCAAGGCCACTGGAGATGTGGGGCTTAGCTGTGCCATCTGTTCGATTTGGAGGTCAATGATGGCCTGTGACTCAAATGCCATGTTTTTGTTCAATGCATCTTCAATGATTGACGAATTGGATCAACATGCGTCGCGTCCGTGTTTTGACTGCGTTTTCTCAGAGGCCAGACAGCGACTACGGTTGTGAATGTTGAAGACAGATCGGCGATAGAACGCGGCTGTCTATTGATGCATTCCTGGCCGGGATTGTAGCCTGGACTGCCTGCCTTCATAATGGTGCAGGAGCTCTTTCTGGTATGGGGGCACCTGCTCCAATCTTGCAGTGTTGTTGTGTGTCTTTCGTCTAGCGAACGGGTCAGTGGAGAGCCCTGGGCCGGGGTGCAGGGGGGGGGGGGCATCGCGGGCTCCTGCTTCGGGGACTTGAACAAAAACCAATTCTCAAACCTAATGCAGTGTGGTGCATTTCGCTCTATGACAAGAGTTGTCCGGCCAATGAATGATCGCCAAGGGTGCAAACAAAGGTCCCAAGGGTGTCAAGAAAAGATACTACTTGTTCATCCCTCAGTCAGGAAATGTTGCCTCTGCGACCCTCATGCCGATGAGCAACAACGAATAGCAATGCCCCCCCCGGTTTTGTGCAAGCACCGCCTTGTCAAAGCACGGGTTTGCGTTGAACCACTGTTTTCAGGATTTTTTGGAACCGCTGCTTTTGTGGTCCCGAATGTAAGATTGGGGGTTCATGACGTGGTCATACAAGGGAAGAGAGGCTCATCCATGACTGTGTGTTGTTTGTTCATTCTGTTCATAACAACATTCTGCCACACATGTTTGAGCGCAAGCTCTAGTTCATGTAGGATATTGTGGCTGATTGCTTTGTGCCACAGAATAGGAAGCCCAAACCCATTCCTAAAGTTGTCGTGAAACCTGCCCCAAAGCCTACCCCAAACGGCAAGCATGTCCAATTGATCAAGATGAGGTGAGGTTCAAAAGGGCTTCTATTCCACAGCACCTGATGCCCTGAGCAGCAAATGAGGACAGTCGACACATGCGGGATGCTGCTTGTGCAGTGTACTGTGCTTTTGGGTACGGTTTGGGAGAACATCGGTGCACACGCTTTGCCGCTGTCACGTGCAAGCACGGTCTTGTATAAGCACGAGGTGGACGTTGACCCGTTGTTTTGCATGGTTTTCTGGGACTGCAGCTGTGCTTGCGCAAGGGGGAGGGTGGGTACTTGCCTCTCTGACATACCCCCATCTCCTTTCAGCAGCCCACTGGTGCTGGGAAGTGACGACACTTCAGCAAGATAGGAGAGGGTTACAATGGGCGCTGGGTCGAATAGGAGTCATTCTGAGTTGGAAGTGCGCATCTGTACGGACACGAGTCGGTTTAGCTGGGCATCGGCACTACTGAGGGTTTAGGTATGGGCACGGATACAGGCATTGGCATCACCGTTGGCATGTGTACACACATGGACTACCGGTACAGGTACGGATATGGACATGCATGTGTGTACGGTTGTGGGCATGAGCACGGGTGTAGACCTGTGTGGGGCCTAAAATGGCACCAGGTACAGCCATGGGTGGGGTCATGGGCAGTGATGGATTGGAACGGCCGTACACCGTAGGAGGAGGGGGGATTACCCCCCCCCCCCCTGGATCCCCCCTCCTCCCGCCCTAGACCCCCCTGGTCATGGGTACAGGTATGGGCACACATTTGTGTCATCAGAAGGATGAGGTATGGGGCAGAGTAGAGGCAGGAGTACAGGGATGGGTATTTGACGGGGGCATGACAATGGGGATGGACTGTCATGGGCCTGAGTCCTCATGGGCTGTATTTGGCGCTCTGCCAAGTGCCTTCCTGAGCCTCCGTTCTTCACAGGGGACGAGACGTTACGCCTGCGCCCGATGGATTCCCAGACCGAAACCGCTGCGGTGTGTTGGGGATGGGTGCGCGCGAGGCAGGGAATTGGCGTGGGCTGCCGTACCGCGGGGTGCCGTGTTCAGGTCAGGGGTGCTGGATGGGCATTTCCCGAACGCTTTCTGATCGAACACGTGCACGGGATTACGGCATTCCTTTCCGCCGAACCCTGCACCCCCCCCCCCCCCACCCCCACCCCCGAGAAAAGTCTGTGCCCCCCCCCCCCAAATCGGCAGTTTCTGCCGCTTTGGTGCAAGTCATTCTCCGGAGGAAAATGTGTCGGATGTGGGTGTGGGGGGTGGGGGGCTGGGGCAGGCCAGCCCTGGGTCACGAGGCAGTGGCCGCGTGTGACACGAAGTGCGGGCGGAATGCAGAGAAATGGAAGACCAACACCAGAAACCTGCAGCCGTGATACACAATGCCTGCCCGAACACCGTGGGAAGGTGCGAAAATTACGCGTTTGGCTGCGGTGCACGTCACGTGCACTGGGCGTTCGGCTCCTCCCACATGTCTGCGCGTAGTTGTGTGTGTCGGGACGTCCCGATGGCTTCTGGCGGTCGCAACCCAGCGGGACTTTGCAGCGATGCTTTCCCCGGCTCATTGCGCTTTCTTGGGGGGCGGGGAAGGGGCGTCGAGGAATGGGGGTATTCAGCTGCGTGCTTGCCTTTCTCAAAAGGGATGGGGGCTTCATTCCCCAAGCAGCACTGTCCGGGCAGGGATACTGCAGGGCAGTGAGGATGCCTTTTGTGCGGCGCCGGGGGCACGAGGGTTTCGGTAACCGGCCCTAGGACACGATGCGCTGCAGTCGTGCACTATTGAGGTCACAAGGGGGCAACTGTTCAGAACCCGCTTCTGGGTCTGGTCCTTCTGGTGCTCTGAGGTCAACCGCTTGTGAGCCTTCCACTGCTCAGAGGCTCTGTGGTCTTGTTGGCATCCCACCTAAAACCTCATTGCCCTGACCCTGCGGTGCGCAAAAAGCGATGTCAGTGCAGGGCCGAGGGGCTGGAATACAGGGCAACATTGCAGAAGGCTGCCTCATGCGTGGCGTTCTTATGGATGGGACCGGAGGGCTAGGGCTGGGGAATGTTGAGAGCTGGGCAGGGCTGGGCAAGCCCGAATACTGCACGGTGACGGTTGGTGGAGCTGACGAGCGCCGCATTGTGCAGGGAGAGGGAGGGCGATGAAAGACGTGTGGTCGTCCCAAGGCTTGCGATTCTCTTTGTTCTAGAAAGCGAAGAATGGGCGAACGGGACTGCGACTGAATGCCACTGAGGGCGGAGGAAGTGACCTCGTTGGAAGAGCCATCCGGGTATTGAGGCATGGCTGGGGTGGCTTTGACAAAGGAGATGTGCTGACAGTGACCGGGGAGTTCACCCATGGAGGAGGAGGATTGGTACTTGAAGGAGGGGCAAAGGCTCTGTTCGAACATGAGGGAGAGGTATGGGAGTGGGCGGTCCATGCCCCCAGGCAAGGGGGAATGCAAGTAAAGTTGCTGCAGGATGTCTGTGGTTATGCAGCAGGGGATCTGTGCTCCGTTCATGAAGTGGGCCCCGAGGGATTAGTGCTGCAAGGGGGTAAGAAACTTTCACGTTGTTGGGAAGGCCAATCCTGGAAATGGGCAGCAGGGAAGCCTAGCGATTGGCACCACTTTGTGGGAATAGGCGACCTGACTGTGACGATTTTGCAGCAGTCCTGGGATGGGTTCCCAGTGGGGAAGGTGTGCAATGTGATCGGTGCCGAAGAGGATGGAGCTGTACTGGAAGGAGGTCTGTTTGCCCCATGGGCCCAGGAAGGCGTTTGGTGGACCTGGACCGACCAGCAACCCGACGTTTGGAGAAGTCCGGGTAAAGAAGAACTTGTGAGTCGAAGTACATCTGTGGAACTCTCGCAAGAATGCCTCGCCGCTGATCCAATCGGAAGTGTGCGCATTTTGGTGCACAATTTCCGGAATTTGGTGAAGGGCGAAGTGTATCGTGTGTTGGAGAAGCTGAAGAACCCAAGGCGTTTTGTGCTTGAAGACGGCAACACCATTCGCGTGTCAACGAAGGGTGTATCGTGGGAGTGGGTTGAAGACCGGCCGAGGGCGGAGGCCACTGAGGGCGGAGGAGGCGACCTCGTTGGAAGAGCCATCCGGGTATTGAGGCATGGCTGGGGTGGCTTTGACAAAGGAGATGTGCTGACAGTGACCGGGGAGTTCACCCATGGCCAAGGAGGAGGAGGAGGGGGATTGGTACTTGAAAGAGGGGCAATGACTCAGTTCGGACAGGAGGGAGAGGTATGGGAGTGGGCGGTCGATGCCCCCGGGCACGGGGGAATGCAAATAAAGTTGCTGCAGGATATCTGTGGTTATGCAGCAGGGGATCTGTGCTCCGTTCATGAAGTGGGCCCCGACGGATTGGTGCTACAAGGGGGTAAGAAACTTCAGCGTTGTTCGGAAGACCGAGTCTGGGAATGGGCAGCAGGGAAGCCTAGCGATTGGCACTCCTTTGTGGGACTAGATGACGTGACTGTGACGATTTTGCAGCAGTCCTGGGATGGGTTCCCAGTGGGGAAGGTGTGCAATGTGATCGGTGCCGAAGAGGATGGAGCTGTACTGGAAGGAGGTCTGTTTGCCCCATGGGCCCAGGAAGGCGTGTGGTGGACCTGGGCCGACCAGCAACCCGACATTTGGACATTTGTTGGTAAAGAAGAACTTGTGAGTCGAAGTACATCTGTGGAACTCTCGCAAGAATGCCTCGCAGCTGATCCAATCGGAAGTGTGCGCATTTTGGTGCTCAATTTCCGGAATTTGGTGAAGGGCGAAGTGTACCGTGTGCTGCGGAAAGAGAATAGACCAAAGTTTTTTGTACTTGAAGACGGCAACATCATTCGCCAGTCGTTGGAGGGTGTATTGTGGGAGTGGGTTGAAGACGGGCCGAGCACTCCACGGTCGACCGCTATGCAGGGCCTTGCACTGTCCTCCCGCCCTGCCCCACCGCCAGGTACTCCACAAGTGACGATCATCCAGCACCAGTGGCGAGGCCTTCCCACGGGCAGTGTGCACGCGGTGGTTGACCGGCACGCCGACGGGCTGCTCTTGGAGGGCGGAGTATGCGCGTCGTTGCAGGACGAGGGCTCTGTGTGGGAGTGGGCCGATGGCACGCAGCCCGAGCTGCTGCCCAAGCCTGTGCCCAGTGCCGCGGACCGGGGACTGGCGGACGGGGGACGGGCGAATGCGGAAGGGGAGGCGCCGAACATGATCGTCAGTACCTCCGAGCGAAGGTGGGAGCTCTCCGGAGACGCGACCGTGCGCATAGTGGCTGGCGGCTGGGGTGGCTATGCCAAGGGCACGGTGTGCGATGTGCTTTCGGTCAGCGTCGGCCAAAGGGGTCCCAAACTCTCAGTCAAAGGCGGGGCGACGGGGTGTGCCAAGAGCGCGCTGGCCCTGAGCGAAGGCCAATCTTGGGAATGGGCGGATGGCAAGCCCTCGAACTGGCGGGAGTTCTGTGACGGCAACCCGGGACTGCAGGTGAGACTGCTGCGGGACTGGGGTGGCTCTGTGGCCGGCGCCCTGTGCGATGTCCTTGTAGTTGACGCGAGAGGGCTGCGGCTGAAGGGGGGCAAGACGGCGTTGAGCCACGAGGAAGGCAGCGTCTGGGAGTGGGCGGCGGGGAGGCCCAGCGATTGGCCACCGCAGGCCCCGGCTGCTGACGGGACAGAGGCAGTGGCGGTTGGGAAGGACGAGGGGGTCGCAGCCCGCGCCCCAGAGGGAGACCTCCGTGGCGCAGCTGTGCGAATCCTGCGGAACGGCTGGGGAGGGTTTGCACGTGGGACTCTGTGCAGTGTGTCCGGGCAATGGGATGATGGTGGGCCACAGGCGGGACTGGTACTGGAGGGAGGGAAGCGGACCAAGCTCTCTCAGGAGGGTAGTGTCTGGGAGTGGGCAGCCGCAGTGCCGCCGTCAGTCAGCACCGCGGAGGCAACGGAGACGACATGGGACGCGTCAGATGGGGCGCGTTCCATGGGGAAGCTCCTGGACTTTTCGGACGACGCACTTTCGGATACTTCTGCCGAGGATGTCCCCGTGGACCCATCCCAAGACGTGACCCAAATCCCGGTGCTGTACATTACGTCTCCGGAGGAGGCGCGCCACGCGCTTGCCCAGCTCTACGCCGAGAAAGACCCGTCGGCGGCGTGCGCAGTGGACTGCGAGGGGGTGAACCTCAGCGCCACCGGCAGGTGTACTTCCACCCCCGTGACCCCCCCGCACGTCCCCTGCCTCTCCTGCGGGGCGTGCCCTTGCCCATGGCACCTGCCTTCACCCTGACCAGCCCCTGCCCCGGGCGCTTGAGGCTTGGAACTGTTCTTTTAGGTACCGCCAATAACCGGCCCCTGTTTAGTCTCGTGGAATGTAGCCAATAACCGGTTAGATTTCGTGACAAAAACCGGGTTGATGTTCCTGCATGTAGCCAGCTATCAACGATCAAAATTGAAATTTTTTCGCGGTCCTGTGGCTATGCACATCGTTTGTGTGGATGAAAAATTGCATTTCAGGTCATCAATACTCAGCACCTGTTTTGGCCGAAGAGTGTGAACCAACAACCGGTTTTAGTTGCAATAAACCCATCACTGGAAAAGAAATGACAGCAATTTATGACAGCAATACCCGGTTCTGGAATTGTAAAAAGGTTCCAAGCCCTACAGGCGCTCTTTGTGCTCTTGGATTCTCTTTGTCCCCGGTCCCCAGTGGCAGCGTCCCACGGCTTATGCTTGTAGTGCCTTGGTCTTCTGCCACTTCTCCTTCTTCTCCGGCCCTTCTTCCTCGTACTGTACCTTTGCGACAGGCTGTCTTTGCTGCAGCTGGCCTACAAGTGCGCCCGAACAGGGGCCGTAAAGTGTTTCATCTTCGACGTGTTAGAGATGGAGGATGTGGAGGTCTTCCTTCCCCTGATGCCTGCGGTTTGCAGGAGGCATCTTCATCCTTCATTCGTTAGCCTGGGGCAGTCCAACTCCCTTTCACCACCACTGACAACAGCGATGGAATGAAGATAGATGGGTCACGGCAAACAGCGCCCAGAAGCGAAAAGAGCAACGCAGGCGCATGTATTGGTGAGTTACTACCGGCGTCAACGGCTGGATAACTTGGGCACTACTCGAATGGCGGGAAAATGTGTTGAAATGAGAAAGTCGGCCCCTCGTCATTACACTTTCCTCGAGACACAGCACGACCCCCCCTCAGTAAACAAAGCAAAACCCTGGCCCTCATGACGCCGCCCTTCTCACGCGCTGTTCCCCGTAATTGTCGTGTGTGCCGAAGATTTCCCCTTCTGCAAGTACCCCCATCGCCCACAAAACTTGGGTATGCCCAAGTCCTCTCCAGCCAAAGAGCTTCGCTTTCATTCCGCCAACATTCCACTCCGTTTGCCAACCCCCTCAGATCTTGACGTCCTGCCGCCGCCTTGGTGCGCTCCCTGTTCCATAAGGCAAAGGGGTACTTAGTCGGCCCAAAGACCGAAGGTGTAATTACCATCGGTACTGCGAATCACTTCATGGCAGGCCCGCAGCACTAGTACAGACGGTCGTTGGCCCAGGCACCTGATTGCGTTTGTCAACGGCAGCTCTCGCTGTGGCCACGCACGGCCACTGTGTGCCTGGCACGTGCCCCCTTGGCTGGGGGTCTTCTGAACCATCTCCGGAGCAGCTTCGGGGCAGGGGGATCAATGGTTGTCCTAAAGTGAAGCCCCGGTTAGCGCCAGTGGCCGATCTTAATGGAGGGGGAGATTCATTTTGGCAGGCGCCATGTGGTACGTACATAACTGTGTCCCACATTGAGTGGCTTCATTGCGCAGACAGAAGGCCCAATTTTGTGTTTTCTGGAGATCGAATGCTTTCGTATCGGCGATACGGCCTCGCGGATGCGGGCCTTATCAACGCGGGGCTGTGGGGGATTTGAGGGGCAGGGGGGTCCTTTAGGAACGAGATTTTTTTTTTTGATAAGGACCGCCCCAAGGGACCACCAACCGCCAACCACCAACCGCCACCAACCGCCACCAACCGTAGTTGAACATATGAGCGACACGCGGTCTTTTTGGGAAAACTGTGTATAGGAACACTTTTCTTTGTCTGTTTTTTCTCTCTCAAGGACCCCCCTGTTGAGGGGGAACCGGTTCGGGAAGACGTACCTCAGCGTCAGGTCGAGGCCGAGGGCGTACTATTCCCCCGCCCCCGGCGATGCCCTGCCTCGTTCAGGTCCTGCGCCCTCTTCTGGAGGACCCCGGGACCCTGAAGCTCTTCCACGACGTGCACATGGACGCGGCCGCGCTGCACCGGCAGCACGGGATCGTGCTGGACGGGGTGCTGGACACGCAGTTGGTGTACGAGCACTTCCATCGCGACGTGTGGGGCAGCCTGGGCCGCGTGCTGGCGTGGTGCGCCCCCTGCCCCCGGGTTGCGTTGTGTCCCTGCCTGCCCTCGCTCTCAGGCCGCGACACACCCTTGACGCCCTCCCGACCCCACTGGGTCAATGGAGCCCCCCCAGACCGTGGGGGGGGGGGTCGGGAAAAGGGCTCAATTGGCAGGTACCATTAATCAGTTATTAGGAACTCTGGCGCCGAAGGCGCCGAAAGCTTTTGTCAGCATTGAAAATTATCAATTTTCACCAAATACACGGCGAATGATGACTTTTCTGAACCCCCTCGACGCGCTGATCCCCAAAATCCCATTTTCATTTTTTGCCGAATTTTGGGTCCGGGTCACCTCCCGGGCACGGGGGTCAGTCTCGGTAGGATTTTGGGGGCCGTTCAATTGAGCCCGCCCACCCCAGAGCCACCGTGGTCGAGCGACATTCGGAGGGCTGCGACCTCAGTCCAACGGGGCGCGGGCTCTCGGCTTGACACCGCCAGCACGAGGCAAGTTGTTGACATTGTCACCCCCGGTGGAATGTGCCGTCTGATTGTGGCAATTTGGCTATTATCCCCGTCTAACAACTAAGGATTACACTCAGCGTCTTCCCATGTCCAAGCAATCAATCAATGCAGGCTACAAACACACCGTGCCATTCCCAGCACCGAATGGAGCATTCGCAGCAGCGAGTGACAACGCTTAGCTCAGGTGGGGGGGCGGGGGTAAAATCAGACAATGGGCAGAATACTCATCATCTGGGTGCCTTGAGATACTTGTCAGCCACAACGATGCACCCCAGGCTCGTGGGAATCAGCCGTTGTGACATAGTCATCGACACACAGCCGCACGCCGCACAAAGGCAATGTTACCAGGGCGCCTGGAGGCAACGCGGGGGACGCGAGGTGTGCACAGCCAGTGCTAAGCCGGAGCCTGGGTGTACCGACGGAAAGCCACGCCGGCACCGCCGTCTACCCAAGAGAGACGCCACGTCGTGCGTGGGCTGTGGCCCACAATCGGATCCATTCTGCAAATTTTCACGTCTGGCAATTTTCGTCGGGCGCGTATTGTTGATGTCCCTCAGAGGGAGGGGCTGTGGGCATTCGGATGCTCAGCACAGAGGATGCCAAAGGCAGAAGCGCAGTGATGTGACCGATGCGCATTCCTGTCTTGAGAGCCATTCGGGGAAACTGGAGGGGCACTGAAAGACTACGGACATCGCTGCTGTCTTGATGATCGTTGGTGCAACAGCTGCTGTGTTCAGTGAAGATCCGCACCGCCGCTTTCTTGCGGACGCCCTCGCTCCTCCGCAGGTGCGGAGTTACAGTGCCGAGCTCAAAGTCTGAAATCCGGTATCTTTTGAGACGAGACCCAGCGATTTTCGGCCGACGCCCACTGTCCGCGAGGCTGCTCAAGTACGCCGCCGAAGACGTTGTGCTGCTGCTGGCGGCAGCGGGGCCGCTCATTGCGAAGATGTGGGAGGAGCTGGACACACTCAAAGCTGCGTCGCGGCAGCGCTGCCTCAGGTCTGGGCGTGGGTGCGCAGAAGGAGACGTGCAATTGTGCCGTGCGTCGTATCACACCGCATTGCACTGTGCCATGGAACGTGGCGAACCACCGAACGGGAAACGCAGCGTTGACACATCGTCAGAAAACACTTGCGCACGCGACGCACGCCGTTTCCCAGAGGATGGGGATGGATTGTGGTTAGCAGTCAGCGGAGCAAATTGTCACCCACGAACGGTCACCCACCCGCTCCCTGTTCCAGCTCATGCCTCATGCCTCCAGCTCATGGGTTGGGGTCAGGGGGCGGGGGGCTGGGGCACGGTTGGGCTTGGGAGCGGGGCTCCGCTGTTCCAAGCTTCAGCATTCTGGGGTCTTTCTTCACCCCCTCGGTGACCCCCCCGTTCCCCGCAGAAAGCAGCGCACAACACATCTACATCATTTTCTGGGGGGTGGAAGAAGGGTGCGTTCCGGCACTTGCTCGAGGGTTGAATGCCGTAAGTGGCCCGTGTTGGCCGCTTGTCTCCCGCCCCTTTCCTGAGTTGCGGAGGTTGTTCTGCAAACGGAGCAAATGTGCAGGGCCCTGAGGTTGTTCTGGAAATGGAGCAAGTGTGCAGGGCCCGCCGTGAACAACAGGAGACTGGCCGAAACAAGAAAACAAAGTGGTGTGGACGGAGCCTCCGGCGGGCTGATTTTGTGTGTCTGAGCCGTTCATCAGGCACTGACTGGAATCGATTCAATCGGAGGCACATACCCGACACACGGATTGTTTTTCTGCCATCGTGCCGCCGTGATGGGCTGGCCCCAATACGCTGCCTGGCATGAACTTCACGGAGAAGTTCCCCCGGCAACCATGCAGGACATCAATCTAGGAAGCTACTATTGTGCTGGGCCTGCATGTCAATGCTTTTTGTGTGTGCTGCCCGCCATGATATGATATGATATGATATGATATGATATGATATGATATGATATGATATGATATGATATGATATGATATGATATGATATGATATGATATGATATGATATGATATGATATGATATGATATGATATGATATGATATGATATGATATGATATTATATGATCTGATATGATCTGATATGATGTGATGTGATGTGATGTGATGTGATGTGATGTGATGTGATGTGATGTGATGTGATGTGATGTGATGTGATGTGATGTGATGTGATGTGATGTGATGTGATGTGATGTGATGTGATGTGATGTGATGTGATGTGATGTGATGTGATGTGATGTGATGTGATGTGATGTGATGTGATGTGATGTGATGTGATGTGATGTGATGTGATGTGATGTCACGTGATGTGATGTGATGTGATGTGATGTGATGTCACGTCATGTGATGTCATATCATGTCATGTCATGTGATGTCATTTGATGCAATTTTTTGCAATGCAATGCAACGCAGTGCAATGTACTTTCGTGCAATGCAAACCAACGCAATGCAACGCAACGCGATGCGACGTCGTAACGTATGTAACATACCGCAAGGCAAGGGAATGGAAGCAAATTGAGGCAATGCAACATCGCGGAACGTCCCACGCAGGCCGCCAGAAGACGCTCGCCAGCGGCCGGTGGCCTTCGAGAACCGCACCGGAGCCACTGCGATGCGCTCCTGTGAATTGCTGCGAGACCATCGGCCTGCAGACCTGCCCGTCTTTGATGTGAAATGCGATTTGGCGGTGGCTCTGGAGGTCGTGCCCTCACGATTCCGACACCGGCTTGAGCTCGAAAGCCTGCCCGAAGGGTGTGTCCTGTGAGTTGTGGGGGACCGCGGCCCGACCGCATGTATTTTGCCAACCTCTTGACGAGAGTAAGCGCCTGCGGCGTGCGCGGTTTGTGCGCACGGGTGTTACAATGCGGTGTTACAATTTTCCTGCGCTGTTTTTCTCTTCACACCACTACTGAACCCCTGTACACCGATCCGTCCGGGGCATTGCCCCCGGGGGGAGGGGGAACAGGGCACCTGGGCCGCACAGAAACACAGCGAGGCAGGCTATGGACGGCCTGTGGACAGAGGTGTGTGGACAGCAAAAGCAGTCAAAGAACCCCGGCAACAACCAGCACATCCTCAATACGCCAATTATTGGGCGCCACTGACGCGCAAACGGCACATCCCGCCACATTCAGCACAGCCCCAATACGCCAACTACTGGGCTCCGCGAACGCGGAAACGACACCAGCAGGAGCACCGGCCGCAGCGGCCGACAGAACGCAGCGACCCGACGCAACATGCGAAGGGAAGAACGGGTGACCGCCCAGGGCCCCGTAAAGAAACAACAACCAGACGGAATGTCACACAGGGGGGGGTCGGGGTCGTCGCAGTTCCGTATCGTATGTGAGCTCATCCAATAGTTCACAACAACAGGTCCACCGGTTACTTGGCGGTGGTCTTCGGGGTCCCGCGGCGATCCATCGCTTTGTGTGTTGATGGCCTGTCCACTGGCACCTTTTGTGTCTCAATTGTGTGACACAAAGGCACCTCCGGTCTTTGAGGCCACTGACAAACTACATTTCGTTCTGCGCTTTGGTGCCGATTGCCTCTTGTGTCCGAGTGCAATAGCTCAGCCTTCCTTTTGGGGGGAGGCGGAAGTGTGTGTGTCGGGGGGGGCTCTGGATTGCTGCCTCGCCAATCGCCCCCCACGCACGGGGGGGCCGTCTCCTCGCTTTTGCCGCCCCCCCCCCCCCAATAGAAGTGGGCCGAAGGCCCCTGGGGGGGGGGTCAAGGAGGGGCGATGGGGGGTGGGGGGGTTGGGAGGGTCGGTTGGGGGGGAGGGGGGTCCAGGTGGGGCAATTTGGGGTGGTGGGTGGGGGGGGATAGTGTTGGGGTGCTCCACCGCCTGGGCAGGGAGGGGTGCTACGTTGGCAAGGGAAAAATATTTCGGGGGCCTTCGGCACCACCCAATGTATGGCCGGTAGCTATTAACCCTTGGTAACTAAGTGGGCCCGGAGGGCAGGGAGGGGGGGCAGGGAGGGGGGGGAGTCGCGTACCCGAACTGAGGAGACGGCCCACCCGTGCCCCCACGTCTGCCATCCCAATGCATGAGAAACCCGGAGCCATTGCAGCAACAGATCGCTCCGTTCTTTTGCGTCCGACAATCGCGGGATGCCCTCATCTGACTGCCCCGGGGGCGCCAGGGCCCTGTTCTCCTGCCGCCAGGATGTACCTGGACACACTGCGGGACATTGTGTTGGACGTGGGGGCCCGGCCGCGCGCGTTCTTCGGACGGCAGAAGCTGGTGTACCTCGACGAGGACCCGGAGGTCGTGGTCACGGACGCCGATCTGCAGTCCATCGAGGTGTCGCCGCCCCCTTAGGGCTGGGCAGTGAGGGGCATCCGTCGCACTCCTGCCACGGTCCAGGGTGTCCCTTGAACGGCTGAAGACTCCCTGGACCCGCCCCCAGGACGATGCCCAGGGCCCCTCCAATGAACATTGGAGGGCCTCATTCGGCAAACAACAACAACTCAAATGTCCCTCAGCCCACAAACGTGACATCTTAGCCCCAAACACCTTGTCTTATGCGGTTGCAGCAAAATTGGTACCAAATTGAATCAGGCCCCAAATCAATAGAGTCCCCACGCCCGCAGTGGCTTGGGCAAGACGGCAGCTTGGCCATAGATTGATGCTGGGCGTCACCCTCCGGAAGACCTTTGCTTGGCCATAGATAAGCGACGGCCGCTACCCGCACTCCGTAGCCTGGCCCACAACTGAGCGGCATTGGATGAGATTGGGCTGGGCGCTTTCCCCCAATGTCCGTTTCCGCCCCCCCGGGGGTCCTCCGTATCTGAAGAATCCCCTTGTTTTTTTTTTTCACTTGTCAATCGCCCTCTTTGTGTTGTGCAAAAGGTTGTGTGTGAGATCCCTCTGAATCTGGCAGTAGCCCTTGAATCGGCTGCGAAAGTAAGTGCAAGCACTTCGCATCCGTGACCATTCCCAAAGCAGTAGCCATGGGTCCATGGACTACACGCACGGGCTCAGTCCCAAGCTCAGGAACTGCCTATACATCTGATGATACCTTGTACACACAGCAGGGGCCGCAGCACTGTTAAGGTGCGGAACCATCAAGAAAGTGTTGCCGGTGATGAGGGGGATGAGACCTAATTAAGGTGCGCTAAGCGAAGGTGCAGGCGGAACCTTTGGCAGACTTACGCTGTTTGACGGGGGCACAGGGGCGAGGGAAGAGGTGGTTCGGAGGAGGGGGGGGGGCGGGGGGGAGATGGAAGGGTGTGTGTGTTGGGGGGGCTCTGGATCGCTGCGCCGCCACCACGCCACCACGGGGGTCCTGACAGCAACGTCTGCCATACCAATGCACTAGAGACCCGGTATCATTGCAACAACAGACCACTGTGTTCTTTGGCGTCTGAGAGTTGCTGGACAGCCCCACCTTTTGTTTGTTTTTTAAACTCAAAAAGCGTCCTGGCTCGGCCCGGGCGATGTGGCGAGGCCGTCGCGGACATCAGCGGCATCACAGTTGACGTGCATGCGGTTGGCCGTCGTGCATTGCCCCGGCGGAGATGAGGCATCGCTGGGTACTCCGCACGGAAAGACCTCATCTTGGATGGCAAGAGGACTGCAATCACGCCGTACGTTGCAGCGCCCTGGCCCCGCTCGTTCGCAGCTGCACAGGCGCTGCGTACCCAACGTGGGCACGGACACACTGTTCTATGGGAGTTTTTGCACCGGACTTCGATTTTCGGTGATAAACGTGCTGCATTTCCCACTTCTTTCATGATGAGTGCCGTTCAAGCTTCACAGTCCTGGGCAAGCATTTGTCTGAAGCGTGCCGGCGCCGGCATGGGAGCAGCGCTCGTGAGCACAGGGACAACAGTCCTAGTCTCCGTTTTCAGTGGCTTGGAACAAGCCACGAGGACAAGTGACTCCCGACGCCTCAAACCGGTGCCCACCAACGAGCACACACCTTCAGCCTTTATGACAACCCCCCACACCCCCCCCCCTTGTGCCCATTCGGCACCAGAATTGCCCACAGCGCCACCACATGTGATGCCACGTTCCGGGGGTGTTCACGGACGTCCCGGGGATGTCGTGGGGATATTCGGGGATGTTCTGGGGATGTTCTGGGGATGTTCTGGGGATGTTCTGGGGATGTTCTGGGGATGTTCTGGGGATGTTCTGGGGATGTTCTGGGGATGTTCTGGGGATGTTCTGGGGATGTTCTGGGGATGTTCTGGGGATGTTCTGGGGATGTTCTGGGGATGTTCTGGGGATGTTCTGGGGATGTTCTGGGGATGTTCTGGGGATATTCTGGGGATATTCTGGGGATGTTCTGGGGATGTTCTGGGGATGTTCTGGGGATGTTCTGGGGATGTTCTGGGGATGTTCTGGGGATGTTCTGGGGATGTTCTGGGGATGTTCTGGGGATGTTCTGGGGATGTTCTGGGGATGTTCTGGGGATGTTCTGGGGATGTTCTGGGGATGTTCTGGGGATGTTCTGGGGATGTTCTGGGGATGTTCTGGGGATGTTCTGGGGATGTTCTGGGGATGTTCTGGGGATGTTCTGGGGATGTTCTGGGGACGGGGCACATGCCACGGCAGATTTGTTGGCGACAGAGGCTCCCCCGGTCCAACTCCCCCCTTCCCGTGCCGAACCCCCGTTCTGGGACAGGCTGCCCCCCCTGCCCCTTCGCCTGGTCCGGGGTGCGTCACAGTCGACGCGCTGCGCCGCCTTCCTCAGGAGAGGCTCCACTTCGGCTTCGACAACCGCGCGGTGCTCGGCGGGTGCCTGCACCGCGTGTCCGCGATGCGGCAGGCGAGCGACGGGCGGGTGTACGGGGTGACGATCCGCATTGGCCGCGCGGTGCACGGCTGCACGTACCTCATGAGGGACCTCCTGGAGGGGACCAGGTGCGTGTTGCTTTGACAGCCCCAGTGCCGTGCACTCGACCCTCTGCCACTCAACGTCACCAAGAAATCCCCCAAAAAAGCAGGGAACAAACCATCATCCAACTCCTCCACTCATCGCTCCCTCTCATTCCGCCGCAAACCTTCTTTTCATCCGATTTGCTGAGTACTTTGCAAAGGGCATGTCGGGTTTTCACTTCCGGGGGGGGGGGGGGGGGGGGGGGGGGGCAATAGAGCCCCCCAAAACTGGGGGGGGGGGGTTCGGGAAAAGGGCTCGATTGACAGGCATCATTAATCAGTCATTATGAAGTCTGGCGCCAATGGCCCTGAAAATTTTTTTGAGCACTAAAAGATTTTTTTTTTTCACCAAATATATGGCAAATGATTCTTTTTCTGAACCCCCTCGACGCGCTGATTCCAAAAATCCCATTTTCTTTTTTTCCCGTTTTTGGGTCTGGGTCACCTCCAAGGCCTGGGGGTCAGACTTGGTAGGATTTTGGGGGTCCTGTCAATTGAGCCCTTTTTGGGGGGAGGGGGGGTCCCGGCCGGAGGGCTCTATCGACCCCCCCCCCAGAAACGAAGACCCGGCCTCCCAAGTGCTGGGCAAAGCAAACACCCCAAGCCCATGCCAACGAGGCCCAGTTGTAGGGCATTGGTGTCGTTGCCACCCTTCTGCCGACCTTCAGGCAAAGGAATGGCAGACACGCTGCCAACACGCGGCTCAGACCCTACAGCAAGCGGTCGACCGCACTTCCACCCTCAACAAAATGCTGGTACACATGTGGTGCGCCGCTTTCTGTGTGGGACTGGTAGGGTCACCAATGGAGGGATGCAAAGTCCCGGATGATTGAGGCTTGGAATAGCCGAGCCGCCTGGGGAAAGGCGGGGGCCGGGTGGGTGATCCGGGGGGAGGAAGGCCGACGACTGCCTGCCCACTCCCCAGTGATGTATTCGAACGGCCGTACACCGCAGGAGGAGGGGGGGACCCCCCCTCAGACCCCCTCCCCCCCCTCCTCCCCTTAAAATGTTTGAGGCTGACAGCTAAAATTTTGCTTCGGCGCCTTCGGTGCCAAGAGGATTTGAGCTTCAAAATTTTCGGCCCTCCTTTGGTGGGGACCATAGGGGGACCCTGGGTGGAAGGGGGGTCCCAGCCAAACGTCCCCCCCCTCTTCAGACCCCCCCTCCCCTCCCCTCCCTTCTAATACATCCCTGCGGATGGGGCAGGGCCGGCACGCAACAACACACACACTGCAACACACACACGCGCGCGCGCACACACACACCTGGAGCAATGGGATCGCTTCAAAAGCGAAACCCCCCGGACAGTCTGCGCGTGTGCACCCACACACCCGCAGACTTTTGGCTCTTGGCAGTTTGGCTGAGACAGCGACACCCGCGCTGTATACACGCCAGGGGGTGCCATAAGGACGCTCACCCCCCTCTTTTTTTACTATGGCATCCACTGTCTGATGTTTTGCGGCTACCCACCAACCGCCATCGGTTACCCACCAACCGCCATCTGTTACACACCAACCGCCATCGGCCACCCACCAACCGCCATTGTAGGGCGTATTGGACACTCCGAGTTTTTTTTTTCCATTACGGCACCCCCTGATACACGCACCTCCATTCCCCTCCGCAGCTCGATTCTGATCCTGGGGTCCCCGGGGAGCGGCAAGACCACCATCGTCCGGGAAGTGGCCCGGCTGCTGTCCGACATGGATCTCAGCGTCGTTGTCGTGGACACCAGCAACGAGATCTGTGGCAACGGGCTGCAGCTGCACCCGAGTGTGGGCCTGGCGCGGCGGATGATGGTGCCCTCGCTGGACAAGCAGGGCGGCGTGCTCATTGAGGTCGCCCTCCCTCGTTCGTCGCTCTGGGCGGACCCTCTGTGGACGTGCGTGTGGGTGTTCAGCCGAACTCCTCCGTGGGGTTTCTCTTGGTCTGCTGCTGTAAATCTAGTGGCACTTGACAGCAGATCTGTCTGCCTCGGAACGGCGCACGGGCTTGCACTTGAAGTTGTGCGTGAGGCGGTTGGGAGCTTTGGAGTTCCACGGGTGGCGAAATTTTCCCCCGCACAAAATATCCCCCCTCCCCCGTAAGGACAGGCTGAGGTTTGTGGAGGAATGCGGTTCACCGACGGCGGTTGATGGTCAACCGACGTCGGTTGACCGCGGTAACCGACAGCAGCTCCTGCACAGCGGGTGCACTGTCAAGGCCCTGGCGCGGCGTGGCTGCAGCGGTAGGGGTCAGGGAGGAATCGGGATACTCCGTACTGCATTGCATCCGCACTGACCAGTGCCGCACATTGCGCTGTTCCCAACAGACCAAAAGACGTCCAGGGCTGCCCGGCAGCTCCTGAGGAGTGTTCTTTCACCGCTTTTCTTGATTTGTTCTTGTTTGCGGTGCCCATCATGCGTTCAGCCTTGCCTCGCCGAGCCCAGCCTCTCGACTTCATGACACGATCAGGGGTTTTCTCCGACCGCTTTTCTTGCTAACTTCTTGTTCTGGGCTTCTCAACGTGTCGGTTTGGGTGTGCGTTACGGCGCGCTCATCGCGTGTGTGTTCCGCACTTGGCAGATTTGTATGTCCGTCCGGCGACTATTCACACCCCCACCAGTGTTCCGGGCAGCGGGCACGGCTCTGCCACAATTCCTTTTACAAATCACCCGCTCCGAATGTGCCAATGCGGTTTTTGTCATTTTCCTCCTTTCGGGCCCACGCGCCCGTCTCCTGCTGTGTTTGTGCCCGTACCATTGGCCTTTAGGATGGCGCCCTTGCACGAGCCCCCCCTCACCCCCCCCTGCCCCACCGCTGCGCCTCACAAGGGGGGAGGTTTGTAGCTCCTGCGCGCACGCGGTTTTGTTGTCCATCGGTTGCAGGGTTGTGCTGAATGGTCGGCCTACGGGACAGACGGCGGGGGGGTGTGTGGATGGTGGATATAAGGGCAAAAAAAGAAAGGTTCTTTTTGGTTTTGGGTGGGTGGGTGGTTTGGCCGGGGGGGGGTCCGCCAGATCGACCCCAGAAGCGGTTCGACAGGCGGTTGGAGGAGGTTGCTGAAGCGGTTGGGGGCGGTTACTGTCGGTTACAAATGCCGTTGAAGCTGGCACTTGCCGTCAGGGAGACAGTGTCTGGGCATAGGCTTGGGGGGGCGGGGGCTCCCCCCCACTTCCAATGCCCCCCCCCCCCCACCGGAGCACCCCCCCCCCCGCCGCCAGATAAGATGATCCCTTATCTCGTGTTCTCGAAGAAAGTGCAAGTGGGAAAGGCTTTTGGTGGCTGGAGGTGTTTGGCGCCGAGGGCCGTTGGGATATGGGCAGGGCGCTCCGGTTGCCCGGCATTCCGGGATCCCCCTCGTCTCAGGCCGTGCAAAACCACACGCCCGACGTGATCATCTGCGATGAGATCGGCCGCAGCACCGACGTCCGCGCCGTGGCCACCATCAAGCAGCGGGGGGTGCGCCTGGTGTGTGCCCGTGTGACTGCGGGAGTGTGTGTGGGGGCGGGCCGAGTGGACCTTTCCTGTAAAGGCACATCAGAATTTGGGTGATTCCCGGACCTTGTCTGGCCCTCGTCTCCGACGGAAAAAATTGCTCCGTGGGGGGGGGGCGGGGGGCGGGGGGCATGGCTGCATTGGAAGAGGAGGGGCCTCAGAGGCGGCCCCAGAGGCGGTTAGGCAGGCGGTTGGAGGAGGTTGCCAAAGCGGTTGGAGGCGGTTACTGTCGGTTACAAATGCCATTGAAGCCGGCACTTGGCGTCAAGGAGACAGTGGCTGGGCATAGGCCGGGCGCCCTGGAGGGGTGGGGGGGTACCTCCCCCCCTTCCAAGGCATCCCTGGTGGAGGGGGGGGGGGGCTGTTGGAGGTTGCCGGGCCTTCAAAAAATGGGATGGACAATGGAGTGCCAAGTGGCCCGGACGAAGAATTTTCAAAAAGACTGTCACCGTGTGATATACGCCTCCAAATGATCAGCGGATTGTGGGGGCCTATGTGGTGGGGTACCCTGGAGCCCCCCCCCCCCCCCCTTCCCCCGTCACCCCAGGCCTGTCAGTGGCCGGGAAAGGGTCCCGGCACGGCAGCCAAGGAGGTGGGAGGGGGGTTTCAGGAAATGGGCTTTCGTTGCCCCCCCCCCCCCCCCAACGGATGCATTGGAAGGGAAGGGGCCTCAGAGGCGGCCCCAGAAGCGGTTAGACAGGCGGTTGGAGGAGGTTGCCAAAGCGGTTGGGGGCGGTTACTGTAAGCCGGCACTTGGCGTCAGGCAGACAGGGGCTGGGCATAGGCTGGGAGCCCTGGAGGCGGGGGGGGTCCCCCACTTCCAATGCATCCCCCCCCCGCGGGGCAGCCATCTTCCGGCCCAGGATCACCCTCAGTCCTCCGCCTGCTGCTAAGTTGCCCTCTGGCACACGTCCTCGCGTTCCGACAGGTGGCGTCTGCGCACGGCAACCTGCGTGGTCTCGTGAAGAACGGGGAGCTGAACGGGTTGGTATGTGCCCCCGCCCCTTGCCCTGTGCCGTGCTCGACCGCAGCGAGGTCAGCGAAGTGGATTGGCGGCCGGTGTGTCAAGGTCGGCCAGTTGTGGGCTTTGGCAGGGGGAGTTACGCGACGCCCTGTGAAGGAGGTCCTCACCTCAGCTGTGCATCGGAGGCAGCAGTGAAGAACTACAGGTCCCCGGTTCGAACCCCGTAACCAGGACCACGCGGCTGTCCTGGGCGCCGGGGTGTCGATGCCCCTATGGGCCGAGGAAGGGACGCTGCGAGGGATCAAGGGTGACGTCACACTGGCTCCGGACACAGCTCGGTCCCCCCGGAATCCGACCGACACTGACCCCTGGGCCCCGGAGGTGACCGGGACCCAAAAATCAGCAAAAAAATGAAAATGAGATTTTTGGAATCAGCGCGGCGAGGGGGTTCAGAAAAATCCACGTCAAATGACGGCCAACCGGAACAACCGGAACTGATGTGGGGGGCGCTGTCAATAGAGCCCCCCAAACTCCGGGGGCTCAATTGACAGGACCATTAATCAGTTACCGTGAACTCTGGCGCCGAAATAACTTTTGAGCATTGAGAATGGGCAATTTTTTTTGGCACCACGTGCATGGCCCGTCAATTGAGCTTTTTTTGGGGGGGGGGTTCTAGCCAGAGGGCTCTATCGACCCCCGCCCCCTTCAAAAGCCTGCCCACCCCCTCGCGCCCACAGGTGGGTGGTACTCAGGGTGTCATACTTGGAGATGAGCGGGCGGAGGCTCTGGCCAAGCTCAAGGGGAGAATCTTTGGCAAGGTGGTGAGCGAGCGTGCGGCTCAGCCCGTGTTCGATGTTGTGGTGGAGGTGGAGCCCGACAGACCCTTTGAGTGGCGTGTGGTGACCAACGTGGGCCGGGCAGTGGACAACATTCTGGATGGGCAGCCCTACGCCGCGGAGTTGCGGCGGGTGGATCCGCAGACCGGCGAAACGTCCGTCGAGATGGTCGCGGCCTGAGGTCTGGGCGCATTCCTCAACGGCAATGACCATCGCAATGTCGTGGCATTTGCAGTTGGAGCGGGTAATGCGCCGTCGTGTGCGGATCATGAGCGATTCTTATTGTGCACTGTCATCATCCATCATAGGCCGAGGAGTGGCAGGGGGGCGCTGCCCATCTGTCATGGCCCAGGAGTGGCAGGGGGGCGCCGCCCATCCGTCATAGGCCGAGGATACGGCCCATTCTTGGTTTGGGGTTGTGTGCGGGCCAGCAACGCCAATTCTAGGGCATTTCGGGGCCTTTTGGGGGTGTTTCTCTGACATATCGTGGCACCAAAGGGCTCTTTGACATGGGAAAGTCAAGCCGCATGTGGATTGTGCCATCAGTTCTCCGTTGTTGGGCCGTTTTGATCGAGTTTGGGGGCCGTTTTGGTCAAAAAAATGGCTATTTTTGGCCGAAAACAGCCTAGATCTGCGAGGGCACCTCCCAACTTTGCGCCAACGCCCCGGGCCGCCACCGGCGAGTTTTTGGCTCAAAACTTGGATTTGGCAAGGCCACCACCAAGGCTCTAGGATGCCTAGAGTAGAGTAGAGTAGGTGATGGGCCGGAGTAAGGGCCGAAACGGAAAGGAGAAGTGCTTGTTGCTTGTTGCTTGTTGCTTGTTGCTTGTTGCTTGTTGCGTGTTGCGTGTTGCTTGTTGCTTGTTGCTTGTTGCTTGTTGCTTGTTGCGTGTTGCGTGTTGCGTGTTGCTTATTGCTTGTTGCTTGTTGCTTGTTGCGTGTTGCGTGTTGCTTGTTGCTTGTTGCGTGTTGCTTGTTGCTTGTTGCTTGTTGCTTGTTGTTTGTTGCTTGTTGCGTGTTGCGTGTTGCTTGTTGCTTGTTGCTTGTTGCTTGTTGCTTGTTGCTTGTTGCTAGCTAGATTTAAGGGGAAACGGGTGTAGTAATATCTCTCTCTCTCTCTCTCTCTCTCTCTCTCTCTCTCGGGGACGGTGGGGAATATGCCAACTTTCTGGGTTTTGGGGGGTCGGTGCCATTGTTGCCTCATTTGTGCCAACTGAGTGTTCCGGAGGTAGGGGTATGTGGGTATATTCGGAAAGCCCTTGAAAAGGGCTATTTGGAACACCCTGGGTCTGCATGCTGTGCTGACGATATGTCTGAGATTTTCGTCCGTTTGGGACGATGTTTGTGTTGTTTGCTGCCTCTTTTGGTCAACAGGCAGCTGCCAGGTCTTCATCCAAATTCACGCCACGGGCTGTTGCTTCCCCGGACGCACCATATATATATATATATATATATATATATATATATATATATATATCTATATATATATATATATATGCATGGATTATGACACACAGCGGAGTAACAAGACCAATTGGCAACCAGGGAGTGGTGGGCTACCTTGAAACGGAGCTCACACTCCTGGTGCCGGGTTGTCTTCCCGGCGCCCGCCATGCCGGCGTTCTGTAGCACTGGACTGCTGCGTCCTGGCCACCGGATGGGCTCGGTCGTTGTATGTGTCAGGACGTCGAGAACCTCCACAGCTGCCACCCGCGGCACGGCACCGGTATCCACCACGTCTTGCAAGGGCAGCGCCACTGGGATGAGGCGGGGCGGCGGACCAACTGATGCCTGCAGCAGAGAGCCCGGACAATGTGAATATGGTCTGTGGTGGGAGGAAGTCAGTAAGGGGGTTACTGACTCAGGAAGGGGGGGGATCAGTAAGGGGCCGGTACTAAGTCAGTTAGGGGGATACTGAGTCCGTAAGGGGCGGTTAGTAAGGGGGTTACTGAGTCAGGAGGGGGGGGGGCTTACTGAGTCAGTATCCCACTTACTGACTCAGTATCCCCCCCTTACTGACCCCCCTTACTCCCTCAGTAACCCCCCTTAATTACTGACCCCCTTACTGAGTTTGGCACCAAGTACAATTATGCAGATGACACGCATTAATCGAGAAAGTATCACCTTTTTGCCGGAGCCTTTGGGCCCTCAGCTGTTCAAACTACTTTTTGTGACTGTTGTTTAGCCTGCTCGGCTATATTGCTGTTTCTCATGTTGGTCTGCTAGTGGTTCCAGAGTGAGTGGCCACAGCCAGACAACCGCAGGTGAGACAGAAAAGGTGACAGAGCAGCCATAAGGCAGGGGGAAAGACCGGAGAACAGCCACAGGCATGGACAATGTTGTTTGGCCAGTTGGGCCTTTTATTGTTGTTTAAGCAGTGCCATGAGCCGCCAGCAGGCCACAGGCTGGTTGCAGTTCAGGAGGGGCCAAGCGACTGGGGGCAAGCACGGACAAGCGCCAAGCACCAAGACCTCTGAGACACCTCAGACTTTGAGGGCACAGGGTACAGGGTGAGAGCACCGAACAAATGCCAAGGTGATAGGGGTGACGGCTTGAGAACAATCAGTCGAACACGAGCGAAATGCAAATGGATGGTACAATTATGCAGAGGTACATGCTTACCGAGCAACAGGCGGACCGTGCAATGCAACAAACATGTATACCTGATGGCAGGCACACATGTACTCTCCCGGCTGCTCAGGGGTGTTCACAATGATCTCCTCCCCCGTGAGCACGGTCAAGTCCGTGATTGGCAGGCTGGGCACAACCGCACCCCACCGCCACTGCTACACCACGTCCTCCCCAGTCTCGGGCACTTGGAAGCCTCCACACCTGCCGCGGTTGACGACCAGCAGGGTGCCGGGGAGGGTGCGCAGGACCATGAGGCACCCATCCAGGCCTGGAGTGGGGTCTGGCAGGTCGTCCTCGTGGATCAGCTGGAGCGGACAGGCAGCTGAAGATGGCTGCCCGTCAGGCCGGCCGCCGAGCGGGGGCGCCTGGTAATGTGCCGTCAGCAGGGCACCCCCGCATGTCAGCAAGCGGGACACCATCGTGTGTACCTGCGGGGCGCTTCCGGCATCCGCCACGGCATAGGCTGATTGGGCTGCTGGCATCCCTCCCTCACTGTCGCAGTGGGGAAACAAACCCTGCTTATGCACTGCACACAGCCGTGTCGCGTTGCATCCGAAGCAAGGCCGGCTGCCTTTGCGCCTGCAGCCCGTGAACCCAGAACCCCCATCCGTGGTTGGGGAGGAGGGGGTTAGCCCAAAACCGGGGTGGCACTGGGTCTGTGATGCCATAGTCCACTGGTGCAGTGGACAGGCCTAAAAAAGCAACCACCCGCCCCATGCCGTTGTGGTCACTTTTCTGGGGGTCGGGCAATGGCAGGCCTAGGCACGGGCCACCGGATCTGCGCCATGGGACGCGGCTTCCTCGATGAGTTGCCTATCACGGCAAAGCAGAGGCAACACCCCAAGAAGGCAGTTCCGCTTTTTGGGGGACCCAAGATGAAGACTTCAGGTCGCTGGCGCGCCTTGCACTTGTTGGGGTAGCCCAGTTGCCTCGCAAGGCGCACGGCCTGCTTCCCGGTCGGGGCGGGCGGGACCGGGGGCAACTGGAGGAACTCATGATCCTTGGGGGTCTGGGGAAAGCCGCGAGCGAGCCACCTCCTCACTTGCTTGTCCGTCAAGGTCACCTTGTCAAGGTCCACTTCGAAGAGCAGCTTGTCAAGGTCTATTTCGTCTTTGGCTTGTACGGGCGGGCACAAGGGTAGGTTCTGCGTTGCTACCTTCGACCCTTGGTCCCCGCTCTTCTGCGGTATTGCAATTGGGATTTGCTCCCCCTCAAAAATCAGCACCACCGCGAGCACAGCCGTCAGCGCGACCACTGGGAGGAACCCGCAGGGGATTATTCCCTCGCCACTGCTCCTTGCAATGCACGGTGTGTAATGTATGGAAGGAAAGAAGAATTCCTGTGAATTGGGGACCGGTGATGCATATGCTCGTGCAAAGCCAAGCAGTGCACATGGTGACAAAGCTGCCTTCCACGAGGAAAGCGGATAACCCCCCCCCCCCCCAATAATTCCCCCAGGGAATAAATAAATGTGGGTTGACATGGATAGCCAAAGGGGGGAATTATTTGGCTCATTTGGGTGTGTGCCCGGGATATGGCGAAAAACGGGACGATGTTGTTGTTAGTGGTGTGCACTGATGCTTGTGGCCTGCAGTCATAACATGAATATTGTTCTCCCTAGTGTTTTGCATGATGATGATGAGGATGCTATTTCTGTGTCCTCTTCCGATGATAGTTTATCGGAGCATGATGTTCTTGACCTTGGGGAAGGTTTTGCATTGCTCTAGTACACTGTGCAGACGACAATAGTGACGACCAGACCAATGATGAACAAGTTGAAAAAGAGGATGTGCAGACTGAGAATGAAGAAGACAATGACGAGACTACCACTGAGCCTGCCACAAAGGTTGAACGGCGTGACCACAACGCATTTCGATGTCGTGTCAGTCTGTTGCAAAATTGCTGGAGGGGGGGCGATTATTCAATCATTTGAAATCAAGACCAAAAGGGGGGAATTATTATGGGGGGGGATTATTAAAGGGGGGGGGATTATTGGGGGGGGGGGGGTTACTACTGACATGCCTCCCGGTGCCTGGGTGGCTGTGGTTGTGACATGACTCGCGGGTAGCCGACTGCATGTACCCTTGGTAGCAAGGAGAGGAGGCCGTTATGTGCGGTGTGGGGGGGGGGGGGGGGGCTGCCGAAGAGAACCAGAATCAACAACCAGAATCAGGGAGTGAGAAAATAAGAAGGCAAGAATGGTGCTGAGAGAGATGCACCGGGTGGTGCTCGCGGGGGACCACTCCCTCGTCACTGCCCCTTGGCAACACACGGTGTGTAATGTATGGCAGGCCTGCACCCATACCGAAATGCAAGAGGGGCGGAAAGAACAGGCAAAGGCGATAACTGGCGAGGTGCCTCGAGTGCGCAGGGCATACAGAGAGACAGGGAACGTTACGTCTATACCCAATGTGTATGTGTAATCAGAACAAGGAAAGGTAGTGCGTGGGCGAGCGTGCTGCGTACTAACGCGCGTGTATGCGTGTATGTGTAATCTGAACAAGAAAGGTAGTAAACACCTAGCAACATCGCAATGGTGTGCCAATTGATAAAGCAGCACAACTTATGGTATGCCTCTCGATGCAAACTGGCCGCACAGCCTTTATGGATCTATGGATATGTTGCTGAAGGAGGCACGACCAGGGATTTTGTAACGGGGGGGGGGGGGGGGGCAGAATGAGAAGGGGAGGCACCCACTTTTGGCAGGCACCCACAACACTTGACCTGCCCCCATGGTGGGGGGGGGGTGTCTAGGCTGACACACATGTATGTTTGCGTGTCTGTTGCAGTACAGGCCGCGAAGGTATCTACGAACAACTTCGACGAGGAGAGGCAAAAAAGCAAATCACAACCTGAGGTCGGTGGGCTGCTGCGGTGGAAGAAAAACCCAAGAACAGGAAAGGAGGAGCGAAGCAGAAACCACAAAACGGTATCCAGCAACAACACAGCAAGGGAAGGGAGCGGGAGCGCTTCTTGTGGCCTACAGTAGGGGGTCACCGGGGGGGGGAGGGAGAGAAAACGTTCCGTCGCAAACCTCTTGTCACAGCCGCACAAGGGCGGGCACAAGGGTAGGTTTCGCGTTGCTACCTTCGACCCTTGGTCCCCGCTCTTCTGCGGCATTGCAATTGGGATTTGCTCCCCCTCAAAAATCAGCACCACCGCGAGCACAGCCGTCAGCGCGACCACTGGGAGGAACCCGCAGGGGATTATTCCCTCGCCACTGCTCCTTGCAATGCACGGTGTGTAATGTATGGAAGGAAAGAAGAATTCCTGTGAATTGGGGACCGGTGATGCATATGCTCGTGCAAAGCCAAGCAGTGCACATGGTGACAAAGCTGCCTTCCACGAGGAAAGCGGATAACCCCCCCCCCCCCCCAATAATTCCCCCAGGGAATAAATAAATGTGGGTTGACATGGATAGCCAAAGGGGGGAATTATTTGGCTCATTTGGGTGTGTGCCCGGGATATGGCGAAAAACGGGACGATGTTGTTGTTAGTGGTGTGCACTGATGCTTGTGGCCTGCAGTCATAACATGAATATTGTTCTCCCTAGTGTTTTGCATGATGATGATGAGGATGCTATTTCTGTGTCCTCTTCCGATGATAGTTTATCGGAGCATGATGTTCTTGACCTTGGGGAAGGTTTTGCATTGCTCTAGTACACTGTGCAGACGACAATAGTGACGACCAGACCAATGATGAACAAGTTGAAAAAGAGGATGTGCAGACTGAGAATGAAGAAGACAATGACGAGACTACCACTGAGCTTGCCACAAAGGTTGAACGGCGTGACCACAACGCATTTCGATGTCGTGTCAGTCTGTTGCAAAATTGCTGGAGGGGGGGCGATTATTCAATCATTTGAAATCAAGACCAAAAGGGGGGAATTATTATGGGGGGGGATTATTAAAGGGGGGGGGATTATTGGGGGGGGGGGGGGGGGGTTACTACTGACATGCCTCCCGGTGCCTGGGTGGCTGTGGTTGTGACATGACTCGCGGGTAGCCGACTGCATGTACCCTTGGTAGCAAGGAGAGGAGGCCGTTATGTGCGGTGTGGGGGGGGGGGGGGGGGCTGCCGAAGAGAACCAGAATCAACAACAAGAATCAGGGAGTGAGAAAATAAGAAGGCAAGAATGGTGCTGAGAGAGATGCACCGGGTGGTGCTCGCGGGGGACCACTCCCTCGTCACTGCCCCTTGGCAACACACGGTGTGTAATGTATGGCAGGCCTGCACCCATACCGAAATGCAAGAGGGGCGGAAAGAACAGGCAAAGGCGATAACTGGCGAGGTGCCTCGAGTGCGCAGGGCATACAGAGAGACAGGGAACGTTACGTCTATACCCAATGTGTATGTGTAATCAGAACAAGGAAAGGTAGTGCGTGGGCGAGCGTGCTGCGTACTAACGCGCGTGTATGCGTGTATGTGTAATCTGAACAAGAAAGGTAGTAAACACCTAGCAACATCGCAATGGTGTGCCAATTGATAAAGCAGCACAACTTATGGTATGCCTCTCGATGCAAACTGGCCGCACAGCCTTTATGGATCTATGGATATGTTGCTGAAGGAGGCACGACCAGGGATTTTGTAACGGGGGGGGGGGGGGGCAGAATGAGAAGGGGAGGCACCCACTTTTGGCAAGCACCCACAACACTTGACCTGCCCCCATGGTGGGGGGGGGTGTCTAGGCTGACACGCATGTATGTTTGCGTGTCTGTTGCAGTACAGGCCGCGAAGGTATCTACGAACAACTTCGACGAGGAGAGGCAAAAAAGCAAATCACAACCTGAGGTCGGTGGGCTGCTGCGGTGGAAGAAAAACCCAAGAACAGGAAAGGAGGAGCGAAGCAGAAACCACAAAACGGTATCCAGCAACAACACAGCAGGGGAAGGGAGCGGGAGCGCTTCTTGTGGCCTACAGTAGGGGGTCACCGGGGGGGGGAGGGAGAGAAAACGTTCCGTCGCAAACCTCTTGTCACAGCCGCACCGGATCCGGGCACTCGCTCTCTGGGGGCACCACACACAAGAGGTTATACTTTCACCACTCTCCATCAAGCCGCCCTAGCCTGATAGTCTGATAGATATAGCCTAGGGTTCCTCCATGGCGATGTGATGTGGCACGACACGACGTTCACGCCATCGACACGAGAGCCGCACCTCAGTTTGTGGCAGTTTCCCCGTACTACCCCCCCCCCCCCCAGCCCCCAGCCTTCGGGTCTTTGCACTGGCTCGTTTGCGGTCCCTGTGTCACCTCCTGCACTGCAACGCGTCAGATCGATGCCACATTGTTAGACAGCACAGAACTTAGTTAGATCAAACCCCCCCCCCCCCCCGCCCCCGCGTCCCCTGACCGCACACTAACGCCGCTCTGTCAGTCTTGCTTTTGCCTTTCCCCTGGCTTCTGCAAGTCTGCCCCAGTAGCAGTAGTAGCAACGTACTAACCATGGCACACACACCATGGCACACACACTCCCCTAGCAGGTCGACCCACGCCGCTCCTGTGCACCCCCCTGCCGCCCCTCCCCCCAGGGCTATGATGTATTGCAGACGCAGATGTCTGCCGTCTGCACTTTTGCTGCAGACGCGTCTGCAGACGTCTGCAACCCATTGCAGCCCGAAGGGGGGGCACATCTGCCTGAAACCGCCGGAAACAGGGTTTTCGTTTTGCCGTTTTTCCACGTTCCAATTTGGTCACTTTGTCCCTGGTTTCCCCCGTCTCCCCCTTCCAGATAACCAATGCGCTCAGGTCGCAGGGTGATGCTCCTGGGTTCTATAGTGTGGTCGTGTCTTGTGCTCGAGGGTGCACACCGGCTCACCCCGTGCATGTTGGGGGGCCGCAGGAAGGACCATTATTGAGGCAGTGCCTGTGCTGCGCGACTGGCACCCATACCGCACGGCCTTGCGGTATCGGTGCCAGTCGTAGTAGTTCCGTTGTGGAGCAGTACGTGGTCGCTCTGCTTGCCCAATCGTACTTGTTGCAGTAGGAGTTAGAACAAGCCCCTAGCCTGCCATGCTCTACCGGCATACCCCCTACACTTCGCAGCGCACATACTCATACCTGTTGTCACGACGATGGGCACTGCGTGCACCACGCTGGACCGCGGCAACAAGCAGGAGTTGCCCAAGAGCAAGGCGTTGAAGAAGCAGCCAGAGAAGAAGCAGCTAGAGACGGAGAAGAAGGCAGAGCAGGAGAAGGAGCCAGAGACGGAGAAGAAGGCAGAGCAGGAGAAGGAGGAGGATGGCGCGAAGAAACCAGGATTCTGGGACGACCAGAAGCTCCCGACGCACAACGAGCCTTGCATGACGAGCTCGCAGTCCGTGCTGATGCAGAGCTACACCCTCCCGTTCGACCGCGTCGGGTCGGTCGCGTCGCTCGCCGTGGCGGTCGACGATGCGGCCCCGCACGGGCCCCGCCCGCACGTCTTCGCGGTGACGAAGGGAGGAGGCATTGAGCACCTGCAGCTGAGCCCGACGTCCACGACGGGGTGGGTGGCCGCTGACGTGTCCCTGCCCTCCTCTAAGGACGCGGCACAGATCACCGCCGGGTTCTCCGACGGCCTGGCGGTGCTCTTTGCCCTGGACAAGAAGGGAGCGGTCTGGAAGCGCGTGGCGTCGGTCGTCGCCACAGAGTCCAGCCACGTGCAGGTGTTTGACAGGAGCAAGTGGGTGGGCGTGGGGAGCTTCCCGTCTCAGCTGACCGCCTTCGTGGGCATCAGCTACGCGGACGGCACGCTGTGGGCGTGCGGCTCGGACGGGACGCCGGAGCCGAACCCGCTGTTCCAGATTGACTGGAAAGATGGGACGCAGCCTCAGCCGTGGCAGAAGGTGTGGGAGGGTCTGCTGGCGGTTGCGGGGAAGGCGGCGGACGGGGGCTGCTACGTGTGTGTCCAGGCGCCGAACGTGGCGTACCAGATTTTGTTCATCCCGCGGGACAACCCGGGCAGTCCGGTGACGATCATGGAGCAGAAGAAGATGAAGTGGCTGAGGTTCGTGCCGTCGACGCTGCCGGCGAGCACCCTCCCGTACGGCGTGTACGCGATGGACGCCGACTTGAATGTCCTGCAGTACTCCTACGACGCGGGAAGAGACAAGACGACTGTCCTCCCGATCGCGTCGAAAAAGGTGAACGACTTCACAGTGGTGCGCCACGCGGCCGGGCCGTCTTCCGATGCCCCCACCGAGGCCGTCTTCTACCTCCAGGACGGCAAGGTCTTCACGACCACCTTCCAGAAGCACCCCGACGGCTCGACCGACTTGTCAACCCCGGTGCAGGTCGCGGGGTCCGCCCCCGACGACTACGAGCCGAGCGTCACCGGCACGCCGTCGTACCTGATCGCGGGCGACAGCACGGCCAAGGGCTTCTCTGCCATGTTCATGGTGGAGTCCAACCGGGTGCTGATGGAGCTCTCCGAGGTAAGCGCCGCGGCCTATCGCCAGCGCGGGGTCTACGTGCAGCCGGAGCTCCCGTCCACGCCCATCCCGGGGGGCGCGGCGTTCGCCGCCGGGCTGCACTACGACCAGCCCGTGCTGTTCCAGATCAAGAGCGGGTACACTCACATCCACCAGTTCTCACAGAGCACGGCGGTGCCTAACCAACAGTCCGTCTGGGACTTCGAGGAGAGGAAGCTGCCGGACGGCAAGAACGCGAGGTACGTGACCACCGCATCGGGTCCGGACGGCCGTCTCAATGTGTTTGCGACGGCGACGGACTCGAACGTGTATTGGCTGCAGTTGGGGGGCGTGCACGACTCGTGGCAGAGGCTTGGGAGTTTTTCCGGAGGCACGGCGTCGAGCCAGCAGAGCGTGTACGCATCGGCACTGGGTTTGGAGCTGGTGGTTCTCGCGGTCGTTCCGGATGGGGACACGCGCGGTGTGATGCGCATCCCCTGTCCCAAGGGCGACAACCACTGGGCCTTCGTGACGCAGACTGACTACCACAAGGTCCTCGACGTGTCGTTCGGAAGCACCTCTGCCGGCCACGGGTTCTTCCTCGCGGTGAAGCGCGCCAACGGCAACTACGCGATTGACTTCTACACCCTCGACTCGTCCAAGCCGGTGCAGACGTACGCCGAGCTCACCCCGAGCCTGAACATCACCATCACAAACGTCTACGGCATGTGGCTGGACGCGGACCGCGTGCTCTTCCGCGACGGGAACGGGCGACTCCGCATGTCGAAGAAGCCGGCGGGTGACGCCACAGCGTACGTCGGGCCGCAGTCCGCCATTACCCCTGCGGGGGTGTCGGTGTCGTATCCCGCAGGGGAGGGGGAGGAGTCGAATGGTCAGTTCCGTCTGTGGACCACGACGAGCAAAGACTACAAGTCCTACCGGCAGGACCTCGGCAAGAAGGACCCGTGGGATGACCCGGACGCCGCGACGGCGAGTGACAGGGATCGGGTGTGCAAGAACCTGCAGAGCATCACTGCGCTGTCTCAGGGGAAGACCTTTGGGTTCGCGAAGGACGGGACGATGCGCGAGCTGTTCCCGACGAAGATGTGGGAGAAGTACGACCCGGACCTGGTGAAGCAGAGCGTGCCTGACAGAGCCGTCGCGCCGCCGGCGGAGGTGAGTGTGTGGCGGACGACGTTCGCGACAGAGGACCGCAACCGAAACCCTGTGGCGAAGCAGGCGGTGTGGTTCCAGCCGGTGGAGGAGGAGGTGGAGGTGCTGGTGAACGGGCGGTTGGTGGTGGTGTCCCCGGAGGAGATGGGCGGGGCGCCGATGCAGGTGGAGACGAACGCGCGAGGGGTGGCGGCGCTGACGAGCGTGGCGGGGGGGCTGCACGCGCCCGTGCTGAAGTTCTCGGCCGCGTGGTTCGAGCCGGACGAGGTGGCGGTGGTGATCCCGAACTACGAGGAGCAGCTGTACCTCTCGGAGGTGTCGCAGGAGGAGCTGCAGGACGCGAAGCGGAGCGACACGGGGGGCGATCTCTTCAAATCCGGGCAGATCACCCCAGATTTTGTCGACGCGCTCCACGGCACGATGGCACCGGCCATTCCCGACGAGGACGTGCTGGTCCGCGACGACCACAAGAAGGCGAAGGGGAACGCGCCCAAGGGCAGCGCTACGGCCGGGAGGCGTCCAGGCGTCTTCCGCTCGACGCACGCGGCAGCGGGGGCCTTCCGGCGGCTCAACAAACGCGCGTGCGAGAGGACGTGCTTCCACCTCGAGTACCTGCGCGCGGGGGAAGACGGGAGAGAGCGTGCGACGGTGCGGTACACCGCGAAAACCCCGGAGGAGATGGATGAGCTGAACTCCAAGATGGCGGAGAGCAAGCCGCCGTACACGGGGACGTACGCGGATATCATGCAGAGCGCGAACCACGGCTTCTGTCAGATCAAGGAGGCGACATTCACGAATTACGTGTCGGGTTCTGCGGGCGGGCGGTCGGTGGGCGACTTCTTCGATGACGTGGGTGAGCTGTGGGGGCAGGTCGTGGTGGCGGTGGAGGGCTTCGCGGACATGGTGTGGACGGGGGTCCTGGAGTTCGCGGAGAGCGTGGTGGCCGCGGCGCAGACGCTCTTCTCGCACCTCGAGGTGTACTTCCCGGACCTGTTCCAGTGGCTCGGCGCGTTCTTCCGCTGGTCGGACGTCCTGACGACCCAGAAGTACCTGGAGGGGGGGGTGAAGGAGATGGCGGACCGCGCCTCGGACACGACGCCCGCGCTCAAGAGGTTGGTGAAGGCGGGGTTCGACGGGGTGAGGGAGATGGTCGGGGACGGGGAGGGCAGGAAGAACGACCCGCCCGACTACTTGTCGCAGACGGCGGACGATGCCGCGGCGGCCAGCAACCACGCGGTGGACAAGGCGGGGGACCCCGGGCGGGCGGAGGTCGCGCTGGGGAAGAAGGTCAAGGACGAGACCGGGGACAACGCGGAGCCGCTGCACAAAACGCAGTACGGGGATGACCCGCAAGGGAACTGGCTGCTGGATACGCTGCTGGAGCTGCTGCCGGATGTCGGGGCCCTGGCCATCGTGAAGCGGGTGGATCGCAATGCGCTCACGTCCAGTGAGAACTTCGTGGCGGCGGTGACGAATCTGGAGAAGGAGAACAAAGACCGGCTGAAGGATTTGGCCGGCGCCGTGTCGAAATTCGCGGACAAGGTGGTGGAGAAGGGAACGGGGGTGTCGGCTGGAGAGCTCATCGGCGACTTCTTCAACGCGTTGCTGAGCTCGCTCCTCGACGGGGTGAACGACGTTGCCGACACCCTCCTGGACTGCACGCAAGAAGCGCTGGAGTCGCTCCTGGACATGATCACGCAGCCGATCGAGATCCCCCTCCTGAGCGACTTGTACGAGACAGTGATCGACCCCGACGGAGGGAAACTGACGCTGCTCTCCCTCATGATGCTCCTCGTGGCGGTGCCTGTGACGCTGGGGTACAAAACCCTGACGATGGTGTTGCTGAGGCAGCCGCTCGCCCCGATCGTGGAGACCACCGACCAGATCACAAACGCGAAGTACCAGATGTCGCTGGAGCAGGCCGAGGCCATGACGGAGTACAGGATTCGGGCGATGCGGCGGGCCGCGGGGCTGCTGCCTCCCGACGACATGCGTAGCGGTGCTTCCAAGCGGGGCACCGTTCCGGTGGAGACGGCCGCGAGGATCGGCGGGGTGGCGTACGGCGTGATCCAGGGCTTTCTCGGGGTCTTTGACATGTTCGATTTCGCGACGGAGGGCAAGATGGACTGGGCCGCTGAGCAGATACCAGTCAAGAAGGTCGACATCAAGCTCCGGAAGGGCCTGAGCGTCGTGCTCCTGCTCGCGGCGCAGTTCTCGAGCGTCCCGTTGCCTTTCCCCGAGGGGGATCTGAAGCAGCCGGAGTGGGCGTCCTGGGCGTGTCAGGGCGTGATCTACGGCACCGATGCCCTCGAATTTCTCGGCGTCTTTGTTTTCGGCTCCGGGGCCTCGTGGCCCGAAACGGATCCTGTCGTTGATCCCCAGTTTCCCAACAAGCCCCAGATGACCCCCAGGCTGAGCCCTCTTGATCTGTGGAAGGTGGCCATCTCTGCGGCTCACACCGGGTGCATGGTGTGGCTCGCCGTGAAGGATTTCCGCAGCAACAAGGCGCAGTACACGCTGAAGGTCGTGATGAATATGCTGACGGGCATCGGGGAGATTGCAGGCCCCATCGTCCGCCCGGCGCTGCTCTACTACTACCAGAAGACGCGGTACTGGAAGTTTTTGCTCGCGTACTTTGGCTACCAGTGCGTGGCGCTGTACGTCCCGGGAGGCATCTCCGTCGGGCGGGTCGTGCTCAATGTTACTGCGGAGGCGGTCGCGGACTCGGACTCGGACTCGGACTCGGACTCGGACTCGGACTCGGACAAGGAGGAGGACCAAACGTTCGTCGCGGTTTACTAAGTGCAGCCAAAGCTGTAGGCGAAGCGTTCTGGGAAAGAAAAGTCGCCAAGCAACAAAAAAGAGGGCACAAAGTTCCAAGTGCCACCAACCAGCCATGCTATCGCGTGTTGTGGTGTACCGCCACCAATGCCTGCTATTTCTGCTGTGCGGTTGTCGCCAGAGAGAAAAAAAATGACGAAAGGGAGGACCCGACGAACCAATACGTGGGTTTCTGTCGACAACCCCCACTACGGAGGCCACCCCTTGCTGGCTGTGCACCCACCGTCTTTCCTTTTTCTTTCTCTTCTTGAAACGTTTTCTCTTTGCCTTTTGAATCGGTTGGAGGCGCGACAGCGAGCCTGTATCGCTGTGCTCTTGCCGCCTGCCTCAGTCACATCACCCCACATCCATCTACAAGCCACACATTCGCGATGCTGCGTGCTCTGAAAGGGTGGCTGCTCCTTTCTTCGACTGTTGCTCCCTGTGGGGCCAGCGTTGCCTGTCGTACCCATGCTTCAGCCAGTCCGAAGGGGGTCCGTTTTGCGGGTCCGAAGGGGGGCACCAAACCCTTGCTGTGAGAGCTGAGCCACAATGGCACCCCACACACTCACCCAACGCTGCAGGATCGGGTGGATCAGGAGCGGCATAAGCTGGAGCACCTGCCCGGCCCCTGCCCGGCGTGCGCGGTGCGCTGCCATCTGTCAGCCAACTGAGGCTGTCAGTTTGTCCCCGAGGAAGCACGTAGCCAGAGCACTCTGTGCCACTTCGGGCACCTCGATTGTTGACTCATTCCAGAAAGGCCCCTGCCATGAAGCCTCCGGTGGATTCGGCGGATTTGACAGATGGGCTATCAAGGATGTACTTCGCGAATCCCGGACCTTAGCCGGGACTTAACACTAGTAGAGACTAGGTTGGTTGCTAGACTTTGAGAGTTCAGGAGCCTGTGCATGAAGTCACCGTGACAAAGCCCCAACTGCTCACTTAATGACTTTGGGGGTGCATTCAAGGCCCGAAGTAACCGAAGTACTCTGCGTCACTGTCGGAGACAGTGCTGGCTCTTTTTTTTTTGTTGCAGTGCTGGAACCGCACCGAGATGCGCGCGCCTGCCTCCGCACCCTGCCCTCCCAAGAACCACCCGATGCCCCACCCAAGGGACCTGCACATGACTTTGCCCCCCCTCCCCTCCCCCCCCGTTCCTTTCCCTTCCCCACGACCATGGACCTTGTGTGTTGTCGCTCTCATCAACACTGTCGCGATGGACCAGCCATCCATCGGTGTGTGCGGACCAGCATCCGCCACCCGGTATCGACCGGGTGTACACACACGCGCCGCCCACAGAACGACCGTGACCGTTGCCCCACCCCAAACCATGGTTTGCGTTCCCCTTTGGATGTATCCAAACCCCACACCCCTACCCACCTGCGCGTGACAGTGTCTTGTGTTTTTGGTGGTCTCCCCGTGACGGCCACTTTTTTCCAGTGTGGTACGTAGAAGTGGCTGTGCTCTCGACGAGTCTCAACCCAACTCAACTATGTGCATGCGATGTATAGTTGAGGGTGGTGAGGGGAGCCACCAACTTTTTTTGTGTTGCTGTTTTTTTTTTTCATGGTCTGCTACGTGTGCAAGCCGAGGCAGCGCCTCTGGGCGGGACAAAGCTTGCCCCAAACAACCACCACCCGCATCCTTTTTTCGTGCCCACAACGTGTTGTTAGTACCGAAGAGACCGTTGGCAGCGCTATTCCCACCCTCACAGGGTGTGCGCTTGCGCACAAACAAAACTGCCCCACAGGCTCACGTACGCCTCAACCAACACGGTGCGTACTTGTCGCGAGTTTCCTTCCTGTTCCTATGCGCAGTCCGACCGCGCATCCCGCGTTCCCTCTCGCATTCCCCCAGCCCCTGTTGATTCGCTTTGTTATTGTAAGCTCACCACGCCCCCACGGCCTGTGCGGCATGTAGTGCGTCTCGTGCACACGGTGTAGAGAACACAAGCATTGCTGCCTCGGTTTGTGGCTGTGTCCTACCAGAAGCCCTTTTGGGTGTCTCTTCTTACTCTACAACCCCGGGTACAAGACCACTGTATGGACAGGACCGTGAGCGGACGGGTGTTCCGGGGTCCCAGCGGGCCCTGCTTGGGGATGAGGGCAGTGTAGCCCTCGCCCAGGTGGGTCGGCCACCTGCCCAAGCGCTCCACTTTCCGCAGGAGGTCTGCCAGCCAGCCCAGCAACCTGTCGGGGAGGGAGCGGAGGTCGGCCACTGCTGCACGCGGAGTGCCTTGTTTGTTGTTCCAGCCGCGCCATGCTCTTCCAGGGAGTCTTGTTGGCGGAGGTCCGGAAAGGACAAGGCCCCGCAACGGCCAGCCTGCCCCCCCCCCCCCCCTAAGGCTTGGGTAGTGCATTTTTTGATTTGTATTTTTGAGTGTATTTTTTGTATTCTTTGAGGCCAAAAACGACCAAAAAATACAAAAAAAATACACCAAAACATACAAGGCAGCAGAATTCATCAGCAGAAAAGGACAACCAATCCGCTATTTGAAGACATAGAGGAGCCCTACGCCCAGCCACTGTCTCTCTGACGCCAAGCGCCATCTTCAATAGCAGTTCTAACCGACAGCAACCGCCCCCAACCGCTTTGGCAACCCCCTCCAACCGCCTGCCTAACCGCTGCTCAAGCAAACGGGACTGGCCCCTCCTGCCGGCCTATCAGCCCCAAGTGGGAGTGCACAATCTTCCCAGGGCACCTGACCGCAGTCCTGCCGCCAGCACAGGACCCAGTGTGGACCACCGCCGGGGCCTGAGCCTGCGGATGAGAGGCATGAATCAGTACCCCGTGCGCGATTTCGATTCCCGGCCCACCCCAGTGAGTGGGACGTGCGGAGGAGGCCCTGAAGTGGGCCACTCTCGAAGTTGTCGGGGCTGACCAAGGGGGAGTACCAGACGCGGTGCCTGCGCTGTGCGCATGCGGTCTGTTTTCTGGGGTTGTTGCGTGGACCGTTTCCGCTGATTTGGAGGCTGCGTGCTGTTGGCGCCTGGGCTTGGGGGGCGTACCGTGCGCTGTGCACGCGCTGTGCACGCGCTGTGCGCGCGCTGTGCGAAAAGTTGGCTGTTCCCCACCACCGGGAGTTCGGTAAGTTCAGAAGATTGAAAGGATGTCATTGAATGGCTGCTGCAGTGGACGGGGCTATAGGGGGCAGAATTTAGGTCCCTGGGACCCATGGCAAGGTTTTCGGGGTTGTTACCTGGATAATCACCGTAATAATTGGCGCTGTGCCCGCGCTGTGCGCGCGCTGTGCGAAAACGCCCCCTTGTGCCCAACACTGTACCTGACGCTGCAGAAGGAGCTCGGGCAGTGCGGCATCATGCACAATGCGGATTGCTGTGCACATCTTTCAGCCCGCAGCGCAGTGGCAGGACTGTTCACGCCACTCGGCTGCAGTAGGGCCTGTGGTGGGGGTCGCTGCCATGCAGCAATCCACAGACACGCACATCCAAGTCATTGGCTTAATGGAGGCCATGGAAATGACACTACGGGACAAAATTTGCACTGCGGGCACATGTACCCCCCCCCCCTTTACAAACTCCCACCCCTTACAATCCCCCCCCCCCCGGGAGACCGTCATTTCCATGTTTTTCTAGTTAAGATGTATTGTGCTGGTTTGTGTTGCCCATCTGCTTTATGCGTGGCCTTGCATTGCTTTCCCATTACTTCAATTATGCACTTGTGTGTGTTCTGTGATATTCTCTCTCCAAAGGCGTTGTATGATGTGTTGTGTTGCTACTTCAGACCCAAGATGTTTTCTCCCGGTGACCATGTACGGTACCACAACACACCCCATGCCTGTCATGCAAACTGAGCATGTGCAACAGTTGAAAGTGTGTTATTGAAAGTGTGAAGTTCTTTACCGTTCCTTTGGATCCCCAATAACATTTGTGTTGGATGAAACACATTGGCACCGCATCAACGCAAAAGTCGCTTCACACGTGTTCTCTTTGCTTGCATCAGTGGAGGGTACCGCAGTTTGCCTTGAAATACCCTTGCAATCCCCCCCCCCCCCCCCGGGAGACCGTCACTTGGCGACCGTCCCCCCCCCCCCACCCGGGAGACCATCGCGCCCTAACCCGGGAGTTTGCAAGGGGGGGCGGGAGGGTATCAAAGACCACCCAGAGGGGATGGAGGGAGGAAACATCAAGCAACACATGCGGATGCAGCAACACAACAGAACAATCTGATTCTCTGATGTCTGAAATCCCAACAGAAAATGCATTTAGGCATACTATCGGTATAGTGGGCAACAAAGTGAGGGAAATGGGGTAAGGGACGTGAGTATTTGCCGACATACCAATCTTTGCACTGCGGGCACTGCGGGCACTGCGGGCAAGGCATCCCCTACATATGCGCATCATAGCAACAGTAGTCAGGCAGGCACAAATTGCATGAATCGCAATGCAATCCACGTGTAATGCATGTGCGGCTCGAGTCACAAGGTGTGCCACAGCATATGTACTATCTTCATGCACAAAGCTTGTGGGGGGTCCATCCTTTTCCAATGAACGCCACAAACAAGGGGTCAGGAACACTCATGTATTCGCACCTTTGCTCTACATAGCGCCAAGCAAGCAGAGTGGGCAGTCGCATGTTGTGCTCGGGGTTCATTGGCTTGCGTTCCCAATCGCTTGAGGTAAAGGGGGCGCACCGTGCGCTGTGCCCGCGCTGTGCGAAAAGTCGTCTGTTTTCCACCACCGGTAGCCACGGGTCTCAGGGTCCTGAATTGTGCACCCCGGATGCCGTTTTGAATGGATCATGCACGCTTCTGTAGGGGGGTGGTTTGCAGGGGGTGTTCCCGGGATAAACAACGCAATAGTTGGCGCTGTGCCCGCGCTGTGCGAAAACGCCCCAAAAGGATCCGGAAGGGACCCTGCCCAGACATGCTCCTTTCGGAAGGCCGGGCCATGTCCGATCATCTTGCGTTCCGCAGCGTGCCATTTTGGTGTAGCCATTTGGGTGTAGCCATTTGGGTGTAGCCATTTGGGTGTAGCCATTTGGGTGTAGCCATTTGGGGTGTAGCCATTTGGGGTGTAGCCATTTTGGTGTAGCCATTTGGGTGTAGCCATTTGGGGTGTAGCCATTTGGGTGTAGCCATTTGGGGTGTAGCCATTTGGGGTGTAGCCATTTGGGGTGTAGCCATTTGGGTGTAGCCATTTGGGGTGTTGCCAATCAGCGTTTTGGTACTGGCGTCCTTGAGAACATTCTTGGCCCACCAGCTCTGAGAACTCGACGCGTGCGCGGTGAACGTGCGTCGCATGCGCTGTCAACGGGCATGCCTTTTGAGTCGTGGCCAAAACCGAAGCCCTTGTGGGGTACAACTGAGCCCAGTGCCTTGGACCTTGGAATGTGCCTTGAAATGGTCACATTGTGCGCACTTCGTGGGTTATCGTATGGCATTACCTCCCAAGGGCTCTGCATTTGTAGCAGCAGCGCCTGTGCTCTGCGTCTGTGCTTGATGGGCATACCGGGTTTTCAAGTTATAGGGGGGGGGGGGTCAATAGAGCCCTCAAAATCTCGGGGGGGAGGTTGGGTAAAGGGCTCAATTGACAGGCACCATTAATCAGTTATTATGAACTCTGGCGCCGAAGGCGCCGAAAATTTTTTCAGCGTCAAAAATGGTCAGATTTTTTTTTCACCAAAAAAATGGCAAATGATGACTTTTCTGAACCCCCTCGACGCGCTGATTCCAACAAACCCATTTTCAGTTTTGCCGATTTTTGGGTCTGGGTCACCTCCGAGGCCCGGGGGTCAGTCTCGGTAGGATTTTGGGGGTCCCGTCAATTGAGCCCTTTTTGGGGGGGGGTCTAGCCAGGGGGCTCTATCGACCACCCCCCTCAATTGAAAGCCCGTCCGCCCATGGACTTTGTATGGTCCGCTCTTTGACCTTTTCCTTGAAGCATTTGTGCTCAGTGACACATGGAATGGAGGGTGTGTCGGAAAGGGGTAGTGGCAGCTCTGTCAAATCCTCATGGCGGGCGTCTGGAGGCTCCATGTGCAAGGACCTCCACTGCAGTGTGCAGAATGTAGCGGTACCTCTCTAAATTTGGTCAAAGTGGTTGGGGCTCATTCTTATGCAGTTTTCCAGCCTCGGCAGCTCAAGAATGGTCGTCCCTCTCCCCTCTTCGAGGTGCCTTGCCGAAGGCAATAGAATTTGGCCAGTGGTTGGGGCTCATCCAAAGTAATGTGATCTCGGCTGGTTTCAGGCAGAGACCGGATGTGCGCTTTGCTTTCGTCTGCTCCTTCCACCAGAATTGAACTCCCACCTCAGAAGCCAGATTGCCCCGCAGCATTGCCGAGCTTCGTTGGATGTAGCAACACACCATTGAACTCATGGGCCAGTGGAACAGGGGGGCAGGGGAATGCAATGACAAGGCCTCTGGGCAAGCGCAAGCGGGGGCTGCGGACTGCCTCGGCTTGGGGAGAGGTCGTGTCTGGCCACACCACACCACAGCACGAAGAAGACGCAACGGAATTCCTCGATACACCGAGGTCTGGTCGGATGTGAGGTGTTTTGATTGGAACGTTCTAATTTGGCCTTTGAGTTGGACCGCTCCAAACACATCGATGTGCCCGCCCTCAGCTGTTGTTCCGCAATGCCAAGCCCAATCCAGGATCTCCTCTCCACAAACATGAGGACAGTGCTATCCTTCAAAAGCGACCAGGTTCTGGGCACCTCCGCGACAACCAGTGCGGCCTATGGCAACAAACGTGCAGCTGCGCAAAAACCACGGAATCACTCTCGAATGTGGATCTGGCTGCTGAGGCTGCTCGCCATGTTCCTGTTCGTCGCGGGGGGGGTCGTGGCAGGCCTCGTGTATGATGGCGTGCGGCAAGCGGAGTACCAGGAACTGTACGCAAGCTTCAGTGGTGAGCAACGCGCCCTCGTGGGAAGCATTCAAGCAAGGTGTGCGAAGCGGGAGCCTGCAGGGCGGAGTTTTCCTTAACAACTCAGCACCTCCTGGGGGGGAAGCGCGTGGAGGAACAGGGCACCACAGGCCGCACAGAGGTGTGTGGACGGCACAAACAGTCAAACGACCCCCGCAACAACCAGCACAACCCCCAATACGCCAACTATTGGGCGCCGCTGACGCGCAAACGGCACACCATGCCACATCCAGCACAGCCCCGGCACACCAACCACTGGGCTCCGTGAACGCGGAAACGACACCAGCAAGAGCACCGGCCGCAGCGGCCGACAGAACGCAGCGACCCAACGCAACATGCGAAGGGAAGAACGGGTGACTGTCCAGGGCCCCGTGAAGGAGCAACAACCCGACGGAATGTCACACGGGGGGGGGGGTCTGACGAGCCCATTTTCTTTCTGCGCTTTGTGCTGTTTGCCGCCAGTGCACACGTGACATAGCCCAGTGTTCCTTCGGGGGTCTGACCACCCCCCCCCCCCCTTTAAGTGATTGGGCAAGTTTTTCTCCGGGTCTTCGGCCAATCAACAATCAACAATTCTCTAGCGCCTTTGGCGCAAGTCAGTTTAGGCCCAAAAATTTCCTCGGCGCCTTCGGTGCCTCGAACAACTCAAGGTCTCCTGAGGGGGGGTCCCTCCCACAGCCCCCCCCCCCCACCCTCGGACCGCCCCACCCCCCACCCCCCTTAAGCAAAACTCTGCTGCAGGGTCCACAAATGCAGTGTCACACTGCCCCCTACGACCCTCAACCAAAAAGTTTCTGTTTTCGCCCGGAACAAGCCATCAGGTCATTCAAGTCCTGCTCGCTGTTGTGCCTGAATGCCCCCCCCCCCGTCCCTCTCTGGTGTTGATAGCTCATGAAATGCAATCCACTGATCCATCTCAGTCTTCAGTCTTCACACCGCTGTCTTTCTTCAGCATCCAGTCGTTGTGCCTCGTGCACACTGGCCTACGGGCGTGGGGCGACAATTGCATTTCGAGGTAAAATTAATGTCCAGATTTTGCAAAATTCGCACTTCTTTCGTGCGCAGGAAACAAGTAGTACAGAGTTCATGATTTCTAGAAACACATACGTCAAATACAAGTGAAATTGCTAGAACACCAACAGTAGCACTATCTGGGGTGAGAGTTGATATTTGAGGTAAAATTGATGCCCGAATTTGCAAAATTGGCTCTCCCACTGCATAACCTGGTTTCAGACTCAGCTGATCCCTCACTACATGTCAGATCCGCTACCACAGCCACTGTGGGATCATCGTAGCACTGGACAGCTCTGAGCCTTGATCCCGAGGGGTTACCTCGAGTACTGTGAAGTGAGCAGGCTACGCCAGCTCATCTTGGTCTCAGCCAAAAAAAAGTCCTGCTCGCTGGTGTGCACGGGCTTAGCACAAGGTGGGGGCAGGCAACGCCCGCCTTGCCGCCTCTAAACCACTATGTACACGGCGCGAGACAAGGGCCCTCTCGCCGGGGCTCAGGTGTCTTTCGCGGGAGGCCCTCCCATGCCCTGCCCCTGGGCTTACCGGGAACAAGTTTCAGTGGAATTCGCTTGGGTAACACCGTCCAAACAGGTGGTGTCGAAGTTGAAAATTGAAATACCCCCGGCGATAAGACACGCGCGCGCGTGGGGCCGGCCACTGGACCAGCCAAAGGCCATATTTGCACCGTTTGGGTGTTTCGCCGGGGGCACCCCAGTCTGACCCATAATCTCAAGCCCGCCTTTTTCCACGTTTTTAACAACGCCGATTCCACCCAAATTTGTCTCTGCCGAAGACAAAACTTTTTTTGGCACGTCGCAACGCACGCGCGCGTGCATTAGCAAACCAACGAGAACTGGAGCACTGCGCGCAGAGACTGGAAACTAACCGACTTAACCGAGGCACTGCTTGCAACAGCGAGAAGCTAACCAATGAGACCCGGGGAACTACTTGCAGCGGCGATTTGCTGGAGAATGGAATCCAAAGCGCCGCTTGTAACAGCAATTAGGTAACGAGCTGAAATGGGTTCCAGCCGCCGGATGCCCCCCATGCTGGGAGCACCCGGGGCGTTGCTGCCGCCGTCGGGCCCCAGAGCGCCCAGGACTTTCAAAGACGCAAGCCCTCGCCAATAGTGCCCCCCCAGGAAACGTGGGGAGGGAGGGGCAGTCCACATTGGCTGGGGCTGGCGGCAGCGGCACAGGGTCAGGGCGAGGGTCCGCGCCGGGGACGTGGGCAGGCAGCGGCAGAAGAACGCCTGACCAGCGGCGACCCTGTCCTTCTGTCGCGGCGCGATACACCGGGGGGAGCCCATTTTGTTAGGTCAATTTTTCAACCGTGTTCTTTAATTTTTGGCAGGTCAACTTTTAGTTTTTGGACTGCCGCTCAAAAATTTAGATATGAAACCCAAAGAATTAACATTAATTAAAATAAAAATTAAAATTAACAAAAATTCAAAAACTTGTTCCAAATTTTCATTGTGCCCTCTAGTCCCTCCCGCACTATTTTTCTGCACCAACAACGGACCACGGGCTAGGGGGAGGGGAGGGGGTGCAGATCCATAGGTGTGTGACACGGCGCGGCGGCTGGCTGTCTTGTTTGTTCGTTGCCAGTGTTTCCGGCCACGACTCCGGTTCTCTGTTCGTCTGCAGCGTGTCCCAGTATTGCATGCATGACACTGATGATGTTGCCTCCCTTCCCACGCAAAACAAGGTACCTCCCCCCCCCTTTGTAATCTCCCCACCAATGTCATGACGGTTCCCCCCCACGGGACGGGGGGGGGGGGGGCGGTCACGAAGTGACAGTTCCCCCCCTGAGTGGGGGGGGGGATTGCACCACAAAACTGTACCATAGTGTCACCGTGTAAATCAGCTTCGGCGCCTTGTAAAATTTTCTTTGGCGCCTTTGGCGCCCAGTATTTTCTATGCTTTTTGGGCCAAGTGACCATGCCCCCCCCCCCCAGGGGGGGGATTGCAAGGGGGGGGGGTACAGTTCCATTACGTCTCGCAGACCTTTTTTGCGAAGGCGCCTGGCGCCATCTTCCGGCTCTTGACAAGCTTTTCTTTCCCTCTTGTGAACTGCATGTGCTGTGTGTTGTCTCGCCAACCAACACCACACATGTGACCAGCTCACACGTCACCGCACGAGGCTAGGGCAGGCGACAGGCAGTCTCTGACCCGCTAACCCTTCTCCATTACCCTATCGCAAGAGGGTCCAGGACATTAAAAGCCGCCTGCCCTCCCTAATACTGCCCCTTCCCGACCCAAGAGCCCCTTCCGCCCCCCCAAGAGCGTCCAGGACATTAAACGCCGGGTGCCCTCGCTAAGAGCGCCTGGCAGCCCCCACACGTGCCCTCGTCCCCCTGCCCACGTCCCTGCAACCCCCCGTCCAGAGTCAACGCCTCCATGAAGATCGCCCAGACACTGAGCGCCGCCCTCGCCCTGGACCAGCGCAAGGGGCGCACGACGCGGGAGGACTTCAAACAGCTGGTCGACCTCGGCGACGTCGTGGTCAACGGCATCTATGGCATTTCCTGGATCCCGGTGCTGCCCCGGGCCAACCTGAGCGCCTTCGAGGCGTTCGCGAGGGACCAGTACGCCAGCCGGCCCGGCCTCACGTTCAAGGTCCATGCCCTCGTCCAAGACGTCCTCTCGTGGCTACTTACCCCCCCCCCTTTTGTATAAGCTACGCCCTTGTCCAAGCTACAGTGGGCGTAGGGACCGTAATAATTCCGTACATTGGCGTAGCTTATATATAGGGGGGGGGGGGTACTGTGATTCCTGACAAATCCCCGAAAGAGATCACAGTGATACGAGACGGCACTATGCAGCGGGGGGGGGGGGGTTTCGTGGCACTTTAATTTCGCGTGGGAAATTGCCTTGAAGAGAGGTTGTTGGGGGGGAGCCTTAAGCGCAGTGCGCGCGCAGTGCAACTATTTGGGCGTCTGGCCGTACTAGAGACCCATACTTTCTGTCACTAGGGGCCCCTAGGGGCATCATGGTGACCCGTAGCGTAGGTTTTGACTTCTGATTTTGTCCCCCTTTGTTGGGGACCCCCGAGAATGCAAGGGTGACGTAGCATTTCCGCCCTCTTTTGGCCCCCAACCTTCCGGTGCTATTGAGGAAACCGGGACAATCTTTGAATCCACGCTTTGTTGCCTAAATACGCCGGGTGCGTATACAAAGTTACGGTTGCCATTGACAGCTTGGGCAACATCGTGTGGATTTGTCCGTTGGCCCCGGGAACATCGGCGGATGTTCTCATTTGGGATCGCGAAGGGCCGAAAAGGAGCAAGGGGCATTATATTGATTATGAGATTGGCTCCATGGATGGTGCATACAAGGGGCGCCTCCATGTGGCATGGCCATTTATCGGTCGAAAGACGTTGACCGAGCGGCAAAAGGAGTACAACGATGTTCATGGTTTCTACAGGGCACGCATTGAGCACTTGTTTGCACGCATGTGGCACTGGGGCATCGTAAGGAACATATGGAGGGGATCCGGTACGGAGTTGCATGAGTACGTGCGTGTACTCTTGCATTTGCAGCAATTTTTGATTCGAAGACAGGTACGGTACCCTCCATATGGTCCGTGGGAACACGTACCTACACATGTATGGACCGCACCTACACAGGAGGACAATGATGATGAGGATGTTGTGGGTGATGATGGGGATGTTTGTGCCCTTTGTTGCACCAAGTTTGACCCTGAAAAGATGTCCATGTGTGACAAGTGTGAATTGCAATATTGTACGGATTGCATTGACACGCACACATGTGACAGTGTGACATTTCTTTGATTCTGCAACTGTGTCATGTTGTGCACACAAGTTGCGTATTCTCAATGTGTACTTAGTTGACAATGGACCAGAAAGACAGTTGTGTGTTCTTGAGGGTGGCGACCAATGCGCTGTTCATGGCCTTTCCAGATGTGCATGATGTGTGTTATGTTCAGGGAAGGTGGTTTGCAACTTTCTTGAGCTGGGGCAGTTTGGGTCACCTAATTCTAAGGGCGTTTCCAAGGGGTGTGCTTGGGGGCTCTTCCGGGGGAACATAGTCTAAAAGTAGCGCGCAGTGCGCGCGCAGTGCAAAGATTCCCCCTGGGGCACAACCTGCTTATGCAGTGTTCCAGCCTCGGCAGCTCAGAAATGGAAAGTTCCGAAACTGCTTTTTTTTGATATTCTGGCCACCCAAAATCATCAAATATCCTATGTAAAGCATGTTTCAGACCCCTTTTCCCCCTATTTGGGTGTTTTTTTTTGGGGGGGGGGCAGGGGGTGCCAAGGGGGCCGGGGCACACCCTGCCCATGCAGTTTTCCAGCCTCTGCAGCTCAAAAATGCCGATTGCCGAAACTGATGTTTTTTTACATTCTGACCATCCACAATTGTCAGATATCCTATGTAAGGCATGTTTTAGACCCTATTCATGTGCTTGTCACCCTGTTTGGGTGTTTGGACGGGGGCAAGGGGCTGGGGCACAACCTGCTTATGCAGTTTTCCACTCTCGGCGGCTCAACAATGGAAATTTTCAAAACCGATTTTTTTGATGTTCTGGCCATTCACAATGATCAAATACCCTACGCAAAGCACGTTTCAGACCCTCTTTATGTGTTCTTCAGGCGGGGGGCTTGTAGGGGAGGCCACGGGCGCCTGAACTCGACTTGGCCCCCCTCCCCGCCCCTCTGCCTCTGTACATAGGCCAGCGGACGCTACTGGACGAATGCCCTCTTGATGTGCTCTTCACCCTATTTGGGTGTTGGACGGAGGATGGGGGGCTTCTGAATGACTTCGTGATTAGCTAATTGATTGGCTGACTGTGCTCCCTCTCTCTTCGAGGTGTCTTGCCGATTTCACATTTCAAATTGACCGCAAATTTTCCCACGCGAAATTCAGGGTCCTCCGCGAATTTCTCGCACAGTAGCGGTACACACTGTGGACTCTGGGGGGGGGGGGCTACCACACAACATCCAGGGGGCTCCGCGAAATTTCCCACAGCGAAATTTACTTCCGCAAATTTGACTTGGCCCGAAATCTCCCCCCTCTGTGGATCTGATCGCGCTGATATTGCCTAGACCCCTACGGCAACAAGAGGGAACCGATTACAGCACCGATGTCAGTGACACCAACAAAAAGAGGACCGTGGCCAGTAAGAACCACAAAAAGAGGCGCACCAACCCCCCCCCCCCCCTCTGCTGGGGAAAGGGGGAGGCCCAGTCTGGCCCAAGCTTCCCTCTCCCGCGCTTCACTTGGGCGCGATCCATAAGTACCAAGAGTGATGTGATGCAAGCCCCACCCCCCACGGAGGGATCTAAGTCGGACTTCTCCACAGAAGTCAGTGGCCAAGAATACAGAAACCGACAGAAGTCGCCCCCTACTCCCCCCATGCCCTCCTCCCCAGGCATAGAGAGGTAGCACAGTGGTGACGGCCAAGCAGCAAACCGGAAATGCACTGCACACACACGCCACAGACCACGGGTTCGAGCCCAGGTCCTGGTTGGCCTGCCATGGAGCTGTTGCTTTTGTTATTCTGGGATGCCTGCCTAACCGACCCGATGGGGGGTGTAGGCTTGTAGGCCTATCCAAACGGGCCAAGAAACATTCGATAGCCGCTGATTGCGGTGAGCTCAAGGCAACATTCGGCCCACGTTTGAGGTGTGCTGTAAAGCAGCAGGTCAAACAATCAACTGAGGTTTGTGGCGATGACCATATGCCTGTGACGCGGGGGCATATGTGAGCTCTGTATCCGTTGCTTTATGGCCCCTGTGGATGTGATCGCGCTGATATTGTCTAGACCCCTACGGCAACAAGGGCGCCTTTTGGCCTGCGGGGTGTATGGAAATGTTTCAATTTTGAATGCGCCTCATGATGTGCGGAGACTGTGGGTGGTGGGTGGGTGCTCCCCCTACGATTCTATGCCACACTGTCCACTCTTTGACTACATGTTTTCCCATGTGTTTGTCCCCTTCTCCTCCTTTGGATTTGCTTCACTGGCGTCGACGAGGCAGACATTTTCGAGATCACACTGAGTTGACAAAAATCAGTCGTTCAATACAGAAGTTCCTGCGGATCCATGAAACATGTAAATCTGCAATCGCTGTGTTCTTGACCCGAAATGCTGCGCTCAATCGCCGCGGTTTCTGTCAGCTCTGACTGTGCTGGCGACTACAGGTGAAGCCCCCGCTCCGACCGCACGACACGGAGGTGGTCCCCGTCTTCTACATTCAGCCGGAGGACTCCAATCTGGGCGCCGTGGGCTTCAACCTGTTCAGCAACCCGGCGCGGAAGCAGGCGATGCTGAAGGCGAAGGATACGGGGGCCAACACCGTGACAGCGCGCATCGTGCTGCAGCAGGAGCGCGAGGGCGCCGGCAACTACGGGGTGCTGTATATCACGCCGGTCTACCGGAGCAAGCTCACCCCTGCGTCCTTGACGCCCGAGGTACGTCATGGAGGCTGTTGCCGGTCCACTGTCTGGGTGTCTCTGGCGGTGGGTCTGTGTCCATGTGGGCAGTCTTTGATTGCGTGTTTGGCTTGCATACAGCACTGTGTACTGTGTGCTGGCTTCCGCGTTGGCCGAAAAATCGGCAAGTGTCGGCCGGGCAAAGATTTTCCAGTTTTCCTGTCGGCGACTTCGGTTAAATTCACCAAAGGGACGTGAAGGCAAGGTGGCGAGGCTGTGGGAAAACGGGAAAAATGGGAGAATTGTCCAAAATTGTCCTATTTTCTCCGATTTTCCTCCTACTTCCTGCCAATTTCACACTTTTTTGTACATTTCCCAAAATCTACTTTTCTCACAGTTCCCTAGTTCCCCCCATTTCCCCCCATTTCCCCCCATTTCCCCCCAATTTTCCTCCCCCCCATTCCCCCCCATTTTTCTGTTTTCCCCATTTTTCCAAGCCCCTGCCCGGGGGGGGGGGGATTGCGCACCTAGAAAAAATTGCATACCTCCTCCCTCCTCTGGGTGTTGCCTGCGCAAAAAAAGCCGTCGAGCCATAATTGTAGCATTCGGGAAAAATTTTACGCACGGACAATTCTTGGTAATGGAATGGAATTCTGCACCAAAGTTCCCTTTGCACATGGCATGTACTGAATTGTTTGAACCCATTGGCCATTTCGAACCTGTGCTTCATGATGTTGGCAACAGTAGAGGTGATTCGTGAGGGTGCTCTTTTTGCTTTGCATCTAGGGACAAATGGAATTCTTCGCATCAATTAGTGAATGTGTTTGCATTTGCCCTTTGCACATGGCATGCAAAAATTTGTGTGAACCTATTGATGCATCAATTTCGGTATTGTGCTTTATGAGTTGGATTAGAAGAGAGGTCAATTGTGAGTGTGTATTTGCTTTGCATTCTAGATGTTGTCACATGTGTGCTTTCCTTTGCATTTCAGACATGCCATCCTCTTCTCTTTCTTATCCGCTGAACATTGCATGGGCGAACCGCACTGTGGACGGGTGGAATTGTATTTGTGGGGAGCGGCCATTAGTTTTGGCCAGTCTGCACACATAGCAATTTGCTGCTCATTGTCAGGATCGGAAACACTAGGCAAGCACAAACCTCCGCGCTGAAGCCCAAACGCCAATTGGCTGTGACACAATTTTTCTGCCCCCCCCCCCCCCCGCACGGGCTACGGAGGAGGTACCCCCTCCGATAGAGAGCAATGGGGAAGATGAGGTTGCAACAAATGACGGTAGTACAGGCGGCCGTACAAGTACCAGCACCGATAGCGACAATGGCAATAGCCACAACGGCAGCAGCAGCAGCAGCAGCAGCAGCAGCACGAGCAAGAATAGCAGAAGTAGCAAGAAACCAGCCACGAAGAAGGGCAAGAAGCGGGCGGCAATTTCCAAGGCTAGCGCTAGCAACAGTGGCAGTGTCAGCAAGACACCAACCAAAAAGAGACTAGCCACCAGCAAGGGCAAGAAGCAAGCCGCAGCTCCCCATGGTGGGAAAGCCAAGAAGCAGTAGGTAGCGGCATAACAACGGGCGCGGCAACTCGAAACGCAAGACGGCTCGAAACGCGAACCGTCGCAAAATGCAAAGCGAAACAACTACGCCACAGAACTGGGCACCCTATGACGTAGTGGGCTAGGCAGGTTGTTGCCTGATCTAAGGGGTGTGGGGAAAGAAGTAGTATTCGGGCTCTGCTACTTCTGACCGAGGGGGTAACACCCCTCCTCCTTAATCACAGTTCAAGGGGGAGATTTCCCTACCACGCTTTGCATGTTGAGTTGCAGCCGTAGTCTTCACATTGATGGAGCAATGGTGTCAAAAGATCAACGTTCACTGTTTTTGCGTTTTTGCCTTGAAACGGCTTTGTTTGGTAAAATTGTTGGTCATAATGTGTAGAATAATAATATTCGGAAGGCAAAAATTTGCGCCCCCCTTCCTTGCTGGGCGGCTAATTCAGCTGCGGCCAGCGTGGAAGCTTGCCCGTGTTGCGTTGCGTTATCGAGTGTTGTGCTGCACTGGAGTCATCAGACATGAGGAGGAGGACCAGGTCGGCAGGCCTTGAGACTGTTGAGGCTTGCCAGAAGACATCACGCGAGGGAGGGGGGGGGGTTGGGGCCTGCACCCCCAAAACCGGGGAGTCGCCCCCCTCCCCCTCCCTGCGGGTGCAGTGCATCCCAAGGCCACAAAATATCGGATAACACAGGATCTACCCTCTCGTGCCACACAGTGGGGGTCCAGAGGCCAAAGACACCCCCCCGTCCATCACAGACAGTACATGTGTGGCCATGCGGTGTGTGGTCAGTACCCATCACCAAACCCGGACCCACTGGGTTTCTAAACCGAAGACCCATGACATTGTCCCACGGGCAGGGGAATATTGGAAGGGGGGGTGCCCCACCCCCCCCCCTCCGCCCAGCCTCTGTCTCCCTGACGGCAAGTGCCAGCTTCACTGGCATTTGTAACCGACAGTAACCGCCCCCAACCGCTTGGGCAACCTCCAACCGCCTTTCCAACCGCCTCTGAGGCCGCCTCTGATGTCCCTCCCCTTCTACTGCATCCCTGCCACGGGGTACGGGCCGAATGGGGCCAGCGGGATGCAGGTGCGCCAAGGGGCTGATCTCTGACCGGCATGTACGCCCCCAACCTGGGAGAGTCACGGCCAGAGTTTTGCTGAACAACTCAGCATCTCCTGGAAGGGGGGGTTGGGGTTGGGGGTCTGGCACCCCTCCCCCCATTGACCCGGATTTCATTGTGGGAAAAAATGAAATTTACAAAAGGAAATATTGATTTGGGCTGTTTTTGGTACACAAACTTTTGGATTTTTGGGTTCCAGGAACCCCCCCCCCCCCCCCACGAGAGCATAACGGCGCGGCTGTCGAGAGGAAAGAGGGACAAGGGCAGGCTCAGCGCCTAACTCACAAGGGCAAAGCGCCCGTGCACTTACAAGCGGTGGGCGCCAGGACGTGCAGGCGGGAGCACCGGGATCGGAAACAACCCTGGCGCAGCGCTGTGGGACTTGCTGATGAACAAAATCTGGAGGTGTGGATGGTGGGGACATCCAGTTCAGCCTTACCGACCATTTGATGCCCCCCCCCCCACCCCCTTCCCTCCTACCAACCCACTTCTTCAACCCCCCCCCCCTCCGCTACTACAAGTTTTGGGGGGGGGTCCGCGACCGAGGACTCCAGCCCCGCTCCCCCCCCGATCTCAACACACCGCGTGGCGAGGTATCGTTTCATGTTGCTTTTGTGTCGTATCGTGGCACGCCGCGTGGTGTGATCCCCGATACTCCTCAACCAGACTTGCCACCAGCGTCAGCCGGCTGAGACATGATCCGGTAGAGCAGGGTCCTGCTGAGCCACACGCTGGACACAGCACGTTCCTACTGAGTTCTGGTGGTGTGGGGGGGCGGGTATTACTGAGTGGTCTTGGATATGGGGCCAATTCCTACTGACAACCAGTTTCCCTGCCAGACGCTAGTGGCATATCTGTCCCTAACGCCGTGCCCCGCGTGCCGCGCAGGCGCGCCAGGCACTCCACATCGGCTACGTCAACGGGGTCATCCGGGTCCAGAACTTCGTGCACGGCCCCGAGTTCGCCTCGCAACACGACCAGTGGCTCGAGTGGTTCGTCTACGACCACACCGCCCTGACCACCGGCGACGGCGACGCGCTGCTGTACGTGCGGGCGCAGGCGACCAACCAGTCCCTCTTCGCGCGGCCGGAGGACGTCGGCCCGCGCTCCGGGTGCGTGGGGCAGAAGCTGCTGACCATCGCCGACCGGAGCTGGCTGATCGTGATGCGGCCGCTGCCGCCGTTCGCGTCCCGGTACATCACCCGGGCGCCGCTGATGTGGATGTTGGTCGTGGGGGCCCTCGCAGTGCTGCTGGTCTTCGCGGTCGTCGTCCTGGAGCGCAAGCTCGTGCGGGACCTGCACGTCAACGAGCGCCACGCGGAGCTCATCGACCGCATCCTGCCCAACTACGTGTCCCGGACCCTCCTCACGCGCCTCGCCTCCGTCGTGGCGGAGTTCACGCCGTCGTGCGCCATCATGTTCATGGACGTCGTGGGCTTCACCGCGTTCAGCAGCAACGCGCAGGCGACCGACGTGCTGACGATGCTGCGGCGCTTGTTCCTCATCCTGGACGAGGTCGTTGGGGGGGGAGGCGAGGGGTCGAGGGCGAGGGAAGGGGAGGGAAAGGGGCATGATCGGCAGGGGGATCCTTTGGGAACTGGATTTCTTTTTTCCACCGAAAGACCGCCCTTAAGGACCGCCCCCAGGGACCACCAACCGCCAACCGCCAATTGCCACCAACCGCCAACCGCCAATTGCCACCAACCGTCAACCGCCAAGCGCCACCAACCGCCGACCGCCAATCGCCACCAACCGCCAACCGCCAACCGCCAATCACCACCAACCGCCGACCGCCAATCGCCACCAACCGCCAACCGCCAAGCGCCACCAGCCGCCAACCGCCCATCGCCACCAACCGCCAACCGCCAATCGCCACCAACCGCCAACCGCCAATCGCCACCAACCGCCAACCGCCAATCGCTACCAATCGCCAACCGCCAATCGCTACCAACCGCCAACCGCCAATCGCCACCAACCGCCAACCGCCAATCGCCATCAACCGCCAACCACCAATCGCCACCAACCGCCAACCGCCAATCGCTACCAACCGCCAACCGCCAATCGCCATCAACCGTCAACCGCCAATCGCCATCAACCGCCAACCGCCAATCGCCATCAACCGCCAACCGCCAATCGCTACCAACCGCCAACCGCCAATCGCCATCAACCGCCAACCGCCAATCGCCATCAACCGCCAACCACCAATCGCCATCAACCGCCAACCACCAATTGCCACCAACCGCCAACCGCCAATCGCTACCAACCGCCAACCGCCAATCGCCATCAACCGTCAACCGCCAATCGCCATCAACCGCCAACCGCCAATCGCCATCAACCGCCAACCGCCAATCGCTACCAACCGCCAACCGCCAATCGCCAACAACCGCCAACCGCCAATCGCCATCAACCGCCAACCGCCAATCACCATCAACCGTCAACCGCCAATCGCTACCAACCGCCAACCGCCAATCGCCATCAACCGCCAACCGCCAATCGCCATCAACCGCCAACCACCAATCGCCACCAACCGCCAACCGCCAATCGCCAACAACCGCCAACCGCCAATCGCCATCAACCGTCAACCGCCAATCGCCACCACTCGCCAACCGCCAATCGCTACCAACCGCCAACCGCCAATCACCATCAACCGCCAACCACCAATCGAGACCAACCGCCAACCGCCAATCGCCATCAACCGCCAACCGCCAATCGCCATCAACCGTCTACCGCCAATCGCCGCCAACCGCCAATCGCCACCAACCGCCAACCGCCAATCGCCATCAACCGCCAACCACCAATCGCCATCAACCGCCAACCGCCAATCGCTACCAACCGCCAACCGCCAATCGCCATCAACCGCCAACCGCCAATCGCCATCAACCGCCAACCGCCAATCGCTACCAACCGTCAACCGCCAATCGCTACCAACCGCCAACCGCCAATCGCCATCAACCGCCAACCGCCAATCGCCATCGACCGCCAACCACCAATTGCTACCAACCGCCAACCGCCAATCGCCAACAACCGCCAACCGCCAATCGCCATCAACCGCCAACCGCCAATCACCACCAACCGCCAACCGCCAATCGCCACCAACCGCCAACCGCCAATCGCTACCAACCGCCAACCGCCAATCGCCATCAACCGCCAACCGCCAATCGCCATCAACCGCCAACCGCCAATCGCCATCAACCGCCAACCGCCAATCGCCATCAACCGTCAACCGCCAATCGCCGCCAACCGCCAATCGCCACCAACCGCCAACCGCCAATCGCCATCAACCGCCAACCACCAATCGCCACCAACCGCCAACCGCCAATCGCTACCAACCGCCAACCGCCAATCGCCATCAACCGTCAACCGCCAATCGCCATCAACCGCCAACCGCCAATCGCCATCAACCGCCAACCGCCAATCGCTACCAACCGCCAACCGCCAATCGCCATCAACCGCCAACCGCCAATCGCCATCAACCGCCAACCACCAATCGCCATCAACCGCCAACCACCAATTGCCACCAACCGCCAACCGCCAATCGCTACCAACCGCCAACCGCCAATCGCCATCAACCGTCAACCGCCAATCGCCATCAACCGCCAACCGCCAATCGCCATCAACCGCCAACCGCCAATCGCTACCAACCGCCAACCGCCAATCGCCAACAACCGCCAACCGCCAATCGCCATCAACCGCCAACCGCCAATCACCATCAACCGTCAACCGCCAATCGCTACCAACCGCCAACCGCCAATCGCCATCAACCGCCAACCGCCAATCGCCATCAACCGCCAACCACCAATCGCCACCAACCGCCAACCGCCAATCGCCAACAACCGCCAACCGCCAATCGCCATCAACCGTCAACCGCCAATCGCCACCACTCGCCAACCGCCAATCGCTACCAACCGCCAACCGCCAATCACCATCAACCGCCAACCACCAATCGAGACCAACCGCCAACCGCCAATCGCCATCAACCGCCAACCGCCAATCGCCATCAACCGTCTACCGCCAATCGCCGCCAACCGCCAATCGCCACCAACCGCCAACCGCCAATCGCCATCAACCGCCAACCACCAATCGCCATCAACCGCCAACCGCCAATCGCTACCAACCGCCAACCGCCAATCGCCATCAACCGCCAACCGCCAATCGCTACCAACCGCCAACCGCCAATCGCTACCAACCGTCAACCGCCAATCGCTACCAACCGCCAACCGCCAATCGCCATCAACCGCCAACCGCCAATCGCCATCGACCGCCAACCACCAATCGCTACCAACCGCCAACCGCCAATCGCCAACAACCGCCAACCGCCAATCGCCATCAACCGCCAACCGCCAATCGCCACCAACCGCCAACCGCCAATCGCCACCAACCGCCAACCGCCAATCGCTACCAACCGCCAACCGCCAATCGCTACCAACCGCCAACCGCCAATCGCCATCAACCGCCAACCGCCAATCGCCATCAACCGCCAACCGCCAATCGCCATCAACCGTCAACCGCCAATCGCCGCCAACCGCCAATCGCCACCAACCGCCAACCGCCAATCGCCATCAACCGCCAACCACCAATCGCCACCAACCGCCAACCGCCAATCGCTACCAACCGCCAACCGCCAATCGCCATCAACCGTCAACCGCCAATCGCCATCAACCGCCAACCGCCAATCGCCATCGACCGCCAACCGCCAATCGCTACCAACCGCCAACCGCCAATCGCCATCAACCGCCCACCACCAATCGCCATCAACCGCCAACCACCAATCGCCATCAACCGCCAACCGCCAATCGCCATCAACCGCCAACCGCCAATCGCTACCAACCGCCAACCGCCAATCGCCATCAACCGCCAACCGCCAATCGCCATCAACCGCCAACCGCCAATCGCCATCAACCGCCAACCACCAATCGCCATCAACCGCCAACCACCAATCGCCACCAACCGCCAACCGCCAATCGCCAACAACCGCCAACCGCCAACCGCCATCGAGCGTCAACCGCCAATCGCCGCCAACCGCCAATCGCCAACAACCGCCAACCGCCAATCGCCATCAACCGCCAACCGCCAATCGCCACCAACCGCCAACCGCCAATCGCTACCAACCGCCAACCGCCAATCGCCATCAACCGCCAACCACCAATCGCCATCAACCGCCAACCGCCAATCGCCATCAACCGCCAACCGCCAATTGCTACCAACCGCCAACCGCCAATCGCCATCAACCGCCAACCGCCAATCGCCATCAATCGCCAACCACCAATCGCCATCAACCGCCAACCGCCAATCGCCATCAACCGCCAACCGCCAATTGCCATCAACCGCCAACCGCCAATCTCCATCAACCGCCAACCGCCAATCGCCACCAACCGCCAACCGCCAATCGCCATCAACCGCCAACCGCCAATCGCCATCAACCGCCAACCGCCAATCGCCATCAACCGCCAACCACCAATCGCCACCAACGGCCAACCGCCAATCGCCATCAACCGCCAACCACCAATCGCCATCAACCGTCAACCGCCAATCGCTACCAACCGCCAACCGCCAATCGCCACCAACCGCCAACCGCCAATCGCCATCAACCGCCACCGCCAATCGCCATCAACCGCCAACCGCCAATCGCCACCAACCGCCAACCGCCAATCGCCATCAACCGCCAACCACCAATCGCCATCAACCGCCAACCGCCAATCGCCATCAACCGCCAACCGCCAATCGCTACCAACCGCCAACCGCCAATCGCCATCAACCGCCAACCGCCAATCGCCATCAATCGCCAACCACCAATCGCCATCAACCGCCAACCGCCAATCGCCATCAACCGCCAACCGCCAATTGCCATCAACCGCCAACCGCCAATCTCCATCAACCGCCAACCGCCAATCGCCACCAACCGCCAACCGCCAATCGCCATCAACCGCCAACCGCCAATCGCCATCAACCGCCAACCGCCAATCGCCATCAACCGCCAACCGCCAATCGCCATCAACCGCCAACCGCCAATCGCCATCAACCGCCAACCACCAATCGCCACCAACGGCCAACCGCCAATCGCCATCAACCGCCAACCACCAATCGCCATCAACCGTCAACCGCCAATCGCTACCAACCGCCAACCGCCAATCGCCACCAACCGCCAACCGCCAATCGCCATCAACCGCCACCGCCAATCGCCATCAACCGCCAACCGCCAATCGCCATCAACCGCCAACCACCAATCGCCACCAACCGCCAACCGCCAATCGCCAACAACCGCCAACCGCCAATCGCCATCAACCGCCAACCGCCAATCGCTACCAACCGCCAACCGCCAATCGCCACCAACCGCCAACCGCCAATCGCTACCAACCGCCAACCGCCAATCGCCACTAACCGCCAACCGCCAATCGCCACCAACCGTCAACCGCCAATCGCCACCAACCGCCAACCGCCAATCGCCACCAACCGTCAACCGCCAATCGCCACCAACCGCCAACCACCAATCGCCACCAACCATGGTTGAACATATGAGCGACACGCGATCTTTTTGCAGACCTGCCGTTTCGGGAATACTTTTTCCCTCTTAAGGACCCCTCTGATGATCGGGGCATTGGCAGGAGGCTGTGCTGGCGAGGGTCGCATGATCGCATTGTGCCGCGATTCAGCGTGCCACGGTGGTGATCGGGGTGGCAGTGGGTCGTGCGTGGAGGCGGTGTTGAGGGGGGGTTCGTAGTGATGCGGTGGCAATGCAATGAGGAGGATGGCGGTGGTGAGGAGGGTGGCAGTGCGGATGAGGGTGGCAGTCGTGCTGCGAGATCGATGCGGGTGTGGTGCGGGTCGCCGAGGCAGTCCGTAGATCGATGGGTGACGTCGGTTCTGAGAGGTTCTGAGAGGGTGTCGCGCGCGCACCCGCCGCGCGCCCCTGACGTCCGGCACCCCCCCCTCGGCAGCACTGCGACGCCTACGAAGTGCAGAAGATCAAGACGATCGGGGACTGCTACATGGCCGCCAGCGGGCTATTCACCGAGGCGTCCGAGGAGCACGCGGCCGTCAGCATGCTGCGCTACGCCCTGGTGGTGCAGGACCCCTGCCACCAGGCCCTCCTCCCCTTCGCCCTCGCCGTGCGGACCGGCGTCAACGCCGGGGAGACCATCTGCGGCGTCCTCGGCGGGCGCGTGCCCCACTTCGACGTCTGGGGCGACAGCGTGAACACCGCCAGCCGCCTGGAGGCGACCTCGCTCCCGGGGCGGGTCCACGTCGGCCCGGCCGTCCACGCGGCGGCGGGGCACGTGGCGGAGTTCGTGTTCCGGCCGCGGCCGGAGCGCGTGCACCTCAAGGGCAAGGGGGTGATGCAGACGTGGTTCGTGGAGTTCGCCGACCCGGGGGCCCTGCCGCTGCCGGTGGTGAACACGCTGGTGGACGTCTGAGGGGCGCGGCGGCGCGAGGGGGGGGCGGCGGCCGTTGCGGAGTGTGGCGGACCCCCTGCAACCCGCCCCCCCCCCAGGGGCCTATGGAGGGAAAGGGTCCAAGGGAAGGGCAGCGAATGGCGATCGGCCAGTAGGCGCCGCCAGCTGCAGACGAGATCATCACACCAATGGCGTCATGCCAAAGCACCCCCCAGGGGGGAGGTGTGGGTGAGTCAGAGCCAGCCCCCCCCACCCCCGCCCACAAAAGAGATTTTGTACCGAAAATCGGCCTCAAACTTCCGGCCCCTTTATAATAAATTTCATTTATACCGGAGGACAATTTTTCTGATGTGGGTGGGTGGGTCGCGGCTGGCCAGGGCCCCAAACAACCCCCCCCCCCCCTGGGTCACTCAGCAATGGCCTGGTCAGTGGCGGGGGCAGTGGCCTGGTCAGTGGCGGGGGCAGCGGCGGGGGCAGATCATTGTGAACCGGAGTCCGCATCGTATCGCGTCACGGGCGTTCACAAATCGCAGCGATTGCCGTTGACTCGGGGGTCCCCCACGACACGAGCCTGGCCAGTTCACAGACCCTGGCACCGGATGGCCTGCGCTTTGCGAAGGCAGTTTAGGGGACCGATTTGCGTGCACACCCGCAGGCCCACCGTCAAGCACTGATGGTTGAAGCGTGCGGCAGCGTGCCGCAGCACACTCCAACTTGGATTGGGACTTTTTGGCGGAAAAAAGTGTCGGACCAGAATATCAATCCCATCCCCGAGCAGTCACGCGTGAGAGATGGCCAGTACTCCAGTGGTTAAACAGTGCATCTGTGATTGAGAAGCCTCTGGTTCCATTCCTGGGAGTGGCAATCTGCAGCAACCCTGGCAGGGGCAGGAGCCGGGGCGCATAGTTTTCCTCACTTTGCCTTCCGATGTCGAACCGACTGAGGAGGGGACAACGCAACCCAAGAGGAACAAGGAGACAACCAGGAGTACCACAGACCGTTTGCAGTGGGCAATTGGAGAAGGCATCGGGCAGTACCTATGCCGTACAGACATCCAGAGTGAAGGTCAAGTGTGCCCGCAGTACCCCAAAGGACGATTCGTAAATTGGCAAAGAACCGCAAACCACCCGTTACTTGGGGGGTTCACACACACAACCTGCCCTTGGGCAGCGATGGACGCACAACTGCTTTAGTGCCTCCCAGTCCTTGTTCCAAACGGTTTCGTGAACGTGGAGGACTGCCAAACCGTGTTGTATGTTATGGGCAGTTTGGCTGTCATCAAAGGTGCCATCATGAAGGACCAAGTTTTACATAAAAAGAAGAAACAACCAGATGGTTCCTACCCCCCCTCCCCCTTGCGCAAGCACGGCCTTGTCTAAGCACGGGGGTGGGCGTTGAACCGCTGTTTTTAGGAATTCGTGGGACGACTGTTGTTGTGGTCCCAGATGTAACATGGGGTTTAAAAACAGTTTACCGCACATTGCCACCCAACGATGTTTGTTTTGAGGTGATTCTTAGCCATTCCTGATATTCCCCTTCCACAGCCCATCACCATCTGCATCGGAGGGCTCTCCTGGGTGTGGGCGATCATGTGTGTTTGCCATCATGTGTGCCACACGCAGGCACGGTCTTGTCTAAGCACCGGGTGGGCGTTGAACCGCTGTTTTGCCTGGTTTTTTTGGGACCGTGGCCGTGCTTGCGCAAGGGGGGGGGGGGGGTGGGCGGGGGTACGCCCGCCAGCCTCAGGCCACGGTTGGGTTTCAGCTTCTGGAAAAGTTGGGTACCCCCCACCTACGGCTTTACGCATGCCGTAGCACAGCAAAGTTTTTCCTGGGGGCCGTTGGTGCTTGCTCACAGTCCTGCACCCGCAGCCCGCCTCTTCTGCGGTGCGCACGGTCGCCGCTGCCCCCCTCAGACGGTTGTCCGATGGCAAAGAGGGCTGCCAATTTGTTGTTGTCAAGGCCCATGAATACCGACTTGTCACCCACCGCCGCGTGTGCCAGCGAACGGGGGATGTGGATCAGCAGCCGGAGGGCGAATCCTATGGTTCAGCCTTGGCAGCCCCCCGCCCCCCCCGCCCTGAGATCAGCCACGCACGCCCTGCGGCTTGGGCATTGCGCACGAGGTGGCGATTCAAAGCGCGCCCCTTTGGCACGGCGCGATGCCCCTCGGGGGCCCGGCATGGCTGTCCCGTCCCCCTTTTTGAGGCATGCCCAAAGGCAAATACCGCTGAAGCGCGGCCTGGCCATGTGGCCACCACCGAGTCTGTGGTGAGCCGACGTCCCCATTGTTCTCGCGTTCCACCGCATTCGCTGATGAACAAGGGCTGGAGGTGTGGATGGTGGGGGCATCCAGTTCAGCCTTACCGACCATTTGATGCCCCCCCCCCCCCCACCCCCTTCCCTCCTACCAACCCACCCACTTCTTCAGCCCTCCCCCCCCCCTTCGCTACCAGAAGTTTGGGGGGGGGGTCCGCGTCACCCCCCGAGTTCAGCCCTCCACCCCCCCCCCGACGCCCCTGTGTGACATATAGTCCACCTGTTTTTTTTTTCTGGGGCCCAGGACAGTCACCCGTTTATTCTCCACCGCATGATGCAGTTTATCTTCTCCTGAAGATCCGCCAAGCCGGTGTCTTGACCCCACCATTTCTGTTTCTCCGTCGGCGGCGGGTTGTGGTGGTGGGGAGTCCGCGACACCCCCAGAGTTCAGCCCCCCCTTCCCCCCCCGATCTCAACACACCGCGTGGGTGGGGGGTATCGTCCTGCGCAAAGTATCTTCGAAAAAAAAGATTGTTGCCATACTGCGGCAACGAGTTCCGTTGTATGTGTCGTTGTGCAGTGGGGAATACTATTCGCCCAAAGGCCTGTGGCACCACTGCCACGGGAGACATAGCACTCGTGTGCATGGACACCTCTCCCACTGCCCAGGGGGGGGGGGATGGACGTCGGCAATGCCTCGCAATTTCGCAATTTCTCCCCAATTTCCCGCACTTTTCCGCGATTTATGGCAATTTTCCTTTATTTCCCGCATTTTTTCTGACTTGCCCATCTTAGGCAGGGTGCTTATGCGCACTTCTTGGATGGGCTCCCCCGCTTCTCGCAGGCCCGTGCCAGCCAGTGCCCTCCCCGACTCTCTTGTGCAACGGAGCATTGTGGACTACCCTTTTTGTTTGGGGTCCCGACACCTGACGCAGGTGTTGATGGCTGGGCACGTGTGTAACATCGGGACACCCTCCCTTTTTGTTCGTTTGAGACCCTCGGTCTCATCTCCGTCACAGCGGGTCTCAGGACTTCAGCTGCCACAAGGGGGTGCGAGGGGAGGCAGTGCAGGGGGGGTTGGGAAAATTGCGGTCTGGGGGGGGGGGGGGGTCGAATCCAACGGCGAAAAATTGCGGGGAAATTGCGGGAAAGTTGCAGGACAATTGCGATGCCGTAAGCAACCGTCCTTCACCAGGGGGGGGGGGAGTGCAAATGCACTTTTTTGCATTTTTTTGCACTTGTTTCCACTGCCCTGTCAGAGTTGTTTTCGCTCTTTTGATGTCTGTGACGCAGCCAGAAGCTGGTGCGCAGGTACATACAAATGATGAGGAAGAGGAAAATAGTATCCGTATTTATAGGTACGGAGCCCCGGAGAGCAAAGGTGTCCTCAGAACCACATTGGAGCGCATTGTGTAGTGCACTGTTGTGTATTGTGTTGCCTTGTCATTGCATTTTTATGGTTGCATTTTTTTTTGCACTTTTTTGCAAATATTTGCACTTTTTTGCATTTTTTTGCACTGCATTTTTTGGATAGTTCATTTGCACTCCCCCCCCCCCCTGCCTTCACCCTCAAGGAGCAGCAGGTCTGGACAGGCGGCTCAGATTTTTCCTTTCGGGCATACAGAAGGTCCACGGGCAGCACCATTACAGGAGGCGCCCCTCACTATCACCATGGAATTGAAGCATGAACCGAAGCATGGCCCTGGGGCACAGGAAGGAACCATTCCGGCATCTTCAAGCATGGACAACATCGGGTCTCGTGGTTCTGCATTGTTGTGCACACGAGGATGGTCCACCATTGGCAAGGGCTGTGACGGCCTCAGGGGTCCCAGCCAGTCGCCTCTGGTGCTCTGTGTTTGTGGTGCCGTTCGATGCAGTCAGGCGCAGACAATTGTGCTTGGGCGAGGTACAGGCAGGTTTTCGGTGACATTTATTCTTTTGGTACTGCGGGTCGCGCGCAAGCACCGCCTTGTCCAAGCAGCGGGACCCGGTCTGACCGTCGTTTTCCTGATTTTCCTGGTGCTTGCGCAAGGTGGAGGAGGGTAACCGAATGCTGAGGCCTTGTGCCAACCCCCCCCCCTCCGGCTTTGTCGCAGCTCTGTTCCTGGCCCAGGGCTCACGTTGTCCTGTCTTGGCACTCCATCGCCCATGAACAGGCCCCACGAATCGCCGCCAGGCTTGCCGTTCCCCCCAGTCTGTTCCACCGGCCATGCTCTTCACATACGTGAGTAAGAGTAAGAGCCTCGCGGGTCCCATCCGGTCGCCTCTGGTCCTCTGTGTTTGTGGTGCCGTTCGATGCAGTCAGGCGCAGGACAACAAGAGGAGAGCCTGTGAAGAGTGAAGGTCACGCTGTTCACTGATCTGTACAGTACTATCACGGGAAGACCGGCATCTCCGGAAGGCGCGTGGCCGGAGGGCATCCCCTGATGGCTGTGCGTACCTCTGCTGGGAATTCGGGGGCTGGGAATTCGGGGGCTGTTTCCTGAAACACCCCAACCAGACCACCAAGTGAACTTTGGACTGAGGCGGCATCGATCCTGGCGTGAGGGGCTGTGGGGGGTCATGCAACCCTCGTGAATTGGCCCCCAATTGAACCCATGACGGACCGCGGCGTGGCCACGCTAGGGATGCAGGTTCGCTTCGAATTCAATTTGAACTCGAGCGAATTTGTACCGAATTCGAAATGGTGCGAATTCGAGCGAATTTGATTTCAACAGAGGCATAATGGGAGTTTGTGAATGATACCTCCGAATTCGAGCGAGTTCGTACTGACTTCGAATTCGCGTGAATTCCTGCGAATTCGAACCCGCAACCCTAGGCCACGCTTCCGCTCCAGGATCTTGCACCAACCACGATTGCCCCCCCGCCCCCCCCCCCCCCGGCTTTCTTGCAGCTCTCTTGGGGTCACGTTGTCCCGTCTTGGCGCCCCATCGCCCATAGACAGGCCCCATGAATCATCGCCAGGCTCGCCGTCCCTCCCGGTCTGTTCCACCGGCCAGGCTCTTCGCATAGGGAGACGCATGCGTAGAATGGCCGAATAGATGTACGGTCGAGATGCGGCTACAGATCGGACTGATTTTCGGGCACTTGGACACAAGTGCCGTCCCCCTTGTCAGAATACACTGATTTTTATACATTATTTTATTAAACACTTCTTACAGATCAGCTATTCCCGGCTGGGTGGGAGATTTGAAGGGTGGAGATACAAGCCAATCTTTCTGGACCCTGAAATGGGCCGGTTGGCATGGTGTATCACCCATCTCCAAATGGTGGCCCCACTTTTAGGCTCTAGTTTGAGTGCGGACCGTGGCTTTGGTGTACATTGGCCTGCTGCCATGTGCCCCTGTTAGGAAGAAGCGTTTCCAGCACACTTGTGTGACCGTGAAGGTGGGATGCCGTGATGCATGCGCTGCTGCTTCTCGGTCCTTTGACACGTAATCCTGCGGTTGTGTAAGATCCGGCTCGTCCAAGCTATGCAGGGCCTGTGTGTTCATTTGCAACCTGCTTTAGTTCGGTCCCTGTGTTCATTTGCGACCTGCTTTAGTTCGGTCCTAACTTGTGGATGTGAGCCACAGATGCTCGGTTTTTGTTCAGTTCCCGTCGTTGGCTGAGTCACAGTGGCTAGTGCTGATGAAACACAAGTTGCATGAGAGTCTGGCTGCGTCCAAGAACTGCCGCGCACAAAATATGCTCTGTCCAAGATACAAGGGGCGTATTCCGGCCGTTTCTTGGACAATGGGGCCAGGGCTAATTATAAGTGAGATACGGCCTTGTCTCAGCTCCAGTGTGAGGGGAATGTAATTATGTGGTCTTCTCCACAGCTTAGACAAGGGATCCGCTGAGAGTACGCATCCAGTGTTGGTCCATCAAAAGAAGAATGGGTTTCCAAGGTGCCCTCTTGTGTTCTGCATGCTTTTAGAAACATGGGTGAAGGTGGAGGTGAAGGCGCAGGTGGAGGTGGAGGTGGAGGTGAAGGTGGAGGTGGAGGTGGAGGTGGAGCTGAAGGTGAAGTTGGAGGTGGAGGTGGAGGTGAAGGTGAACGTGAAGGTGGAGGTGGAGCTGAAGGGGAAGGTGGAGGTGGAGGTGAAGGTGGAGGTGGAGGTGAAGGTGGAGGTGAAGGTGGAGGTGGGGGTGAAGGTGCAGGTGAAGGTGGAGGTGAAGGTGAAGGTGATCAATTTTTCAATGTGGCCCACCATTGTGATCCTGAACTGCAAAAAATCACATTATCAAATGAATAAAATCAAGGTATGAAACCTTTACTACCCATGCAAAAGGGGTGTATTTCTTGACCAAGATTCCTTTCTTGCCGGGAATGGTGTAGAAACTGGTGAGTGGCATACCGATGGGTGATTTTACCTTAAGACTGCCACTTACCAGAAGTGGTTTAGGGCCATTTGAGATTATCTCCTCACCGGGTGCTCATTATCGTATACTTGGTTAGGGCATGGGCTTGGGCCATTGGAGATTTTCTACTCACTTTGTGCTCATTGTCGTTTGAGTCCACTTGAACCGGCTTATTTATTAATTTACTAGGGGGTCCTTTGTATCGGATGTTAAGGGGGAGCTTTAAGCGCGTGTGGCCGTACTAGAGACCCATACTTTGAGATACTAGGGGCCCCTAGGGGCATCATGGTGACCCCTAGTGGAGGTTTTGACTTCTGATTTTGTCCCCCTTTGTTCACTAGTTGTGCCTCGTCTCAACTTTTGTTTGCGTCTCCAATGTTTAGGCAGTTTTCCTGTCTTTGTTTTTGTTAACCCATGGACGGGGTTGAGCAGCCTAATCAGAACCAACAAGTGTCAGCCGAGGAGCGGCTGGCGGCACAAGCCAAAGAAATTCAAGAACTCAGAGAGCAACTCGCCCGAGTGGCAGTGAAGGAGGGGCCCCGCTTGCCCCCGCTGAGCGTGTCAGAGATAAACCGAGCCCTTGAGAAGCCCCAGTTGGCACAGTGGATGAGACTCATGCTGTCCAACATCAAGGCGTACGTACGCCTTAGAGCTGGTGAGGTGGGGGAGATCCCCTGCCCGGGCGAGTTCGGGGGCCAGGCAACGGAGGCCGCGGTCGACCCTGGAGAACAGCTGGCGTGGAGGGTCTGGGACTGCGTGTCCCAGTCCCAGGCGGCGTATGCCCGCAGGTATGCAGGAACGCAAGGGAAGTCCAGCTCCGAGTCCAGCCAGTACGCCACGTTGGAGGAGGCATGGAAGGAGCAAGGGTCGGCGTTCACGTGGCGGAGCGTGAAATTCAGGGAGGTGGGAGGGGTACTGCAGTGGCAGTCGAGGCAGGGCCCGCAGCGGGCTCAAAAGCTGGAGTGGTGGGCCGTGTCCACCGCACATACACGGGGCCGCGTCGCGCTAAGATGGTCGTGGGTGCTGCGCAGGCCATGCGATCCCGAGCCCCCGCACGCCGTCAAGCTGGGAGACCTCGTTTGGCCCAGCGGATCCAGGCGCCGGAGCCCAAGCGCATCAAGCTCGGGCCAGGCGGGCATGTCCGGACGCCGGAGACGCAAAGCCCGGTGGAGGGTGCCTTCGTGGCTGCAGCTGAGCGTCTCAAGGCCAAGGCTAGGGGGCGGACGGGCCCAGAGGCGTCGCCCCCCCCCCCCGCTCTGTAAGGGTTCAGACCGGGGCGGGAGGGTGCAAGAACAGCCCCCCCTCTTCCTGGAGTTCATGCAGGCCCCCACCCCGCATTTTCACTGGATAGCCGAGCGGGAACGTTGTGGCTTGTGGATGGTTGCGAGGAGGGTGGATTTGTGGTTGAATAGAGTCTTTGATAGAGCCGAGGATTTCCGCTTGCAGGGGGCTTTACCCGCTCTCCTGAGCGCATTGCGCGCGCTCCACCCGGACGCCTTGGAGGCATGCCTCCACGTCAACACCTCCCCCATTCCGCGGTTCATGGGGGGGGTCGAGGATGTCATTTTGGACCGGGGATTGGGGCCGATCGGCACCCAACAGCTCCCTGAGGATCTGTGGGACGCTGTGGTTCCGCCCTTCTACCGCGGGCGGCTCCGGGATTTTGATGTCGAGCGGGAGTGGCAGGACGGGGACAGGGTGGTCAGAGGGGCAACCCGCTGGGTGTCGCAGCAGGTCCAGAGGATAGTGCAGGCGTTGAGGGGGGCGGGGATCTACGAGGAGACGGCTGACCCCCCCCCCCCCCCACGTGTTACCCCTTTGTCATCCCCAAGTCCTCCGAGAAGGTATCCTTGATCTTGAGTTGCGTCACGATCAACAAGAGTGACGGGGCCAAACCCCCCACTTTTAGATTGGATTCCTGGGAGGACTTGGCCAGGTCCTTATCGGCATTCCCGCCTCATGTGGGCCTCTTTGGGCTCCACATTGACCTCAAAAATGCATTTTGGAGCTTCTGCTTGCCCCAGGGGGCGCGCCAGGTTTTTCGCTTCCGGCCCGCCCCCGGGCAACGCTTGTGGCACTGTCACGCATGCCCTTTGGCTCGAAATACAGCCCCTATCTGTGCCAAACGAGTTTGGCTCGCATTCTCCGGGGGGTGCTGGCCCCCGAGATAATCCTTGTGCACTATCTCGATGACGTTTTGCTCGTCTTCACTGATAGGGAGGTGCTCAGGGAAGCGGGGCGAGCGGCTGTGCGTGCCTTGATCGAGGCTTGGTTCCTCATAAGTCCTAAGAGTGTCCTGGACCCGGTGCCCGTAGCATCATTCCTGGGAAAGGAGCTTGACTTGCAGACTAGGCAGATCAGGAGCCACGAACAGGCGCTGCTCCAGTTATGGGCGGGCTGGCTGAGACTGGCGGTTGGCACAGGCAACGACAGGCACCTCCAAAGCTTCCTGGGTTTGCTGAAGTGGCATGTGCGACCGAGGGGATTGGGTTGCCCCTTCGCGGCGGGCGCCTACTGCTGGCTGCGCTGGGGTAGAACGGTGGGGGGGCCTGAAACAGCCAGCCCAGGACCTCCCCCTGAAAATGCTGGGCAGCCTCGCAACATTGGTGGCGGTGGCGGCCAAGCCCTGGCAGGCGCCGGCCGGGGAGGCCTGGCGACAGTTGAACACCCTCCAGTTTGGGAGTGAGGACAGGCTTTCACGGTCCTCTCTGTGGTGTGGGGGTGTCGTCGTCTGTGTCGATGGAGCTGGAGGGTGCTGGAGGGTGGAAGCGCTCGTGCCGGGAGTGGGTGTGCGTACGCATGTGACACCTCCTGCACGCTTTGCCAGCCAGCAAACCACGGAGCTGAGGGGATTGGCGTGGGCTGTCAGGTTTGCTGTCACGACAAGGCACCGATCTGTTACGGTGTGTAGCGACAGTGAAGCGGCCATTGCTCAGGTTCTCCGACTGCGCGCGACTAGCCACCTGACCCACCACCAAGCGGTCCTTAGGTCGTTGGCTACGGTCCTCTGGGTCTCGGGGATCGTAGTCCGCCTGGTGTGGGTGCCCTCGGCGCTACAGCCGGGAGACCCTATGTCAAGGGTGACGTCACTGTTTGGAGGCTCACAGGCCAGGGCGGAAGTCGAGGCTTGGGGCACGTGGGATGCATTACTGGATAATTTGGGCGAGGCTCGGGTGCGGGGGGTGGTGTGTCTCCCGGGATGCTACCCCCCCCCCCCCGCCCCCCTCCACCCCAGGCAGTCCAGCGGCGGCAGTGTATGCGCCCTCCATGTAGCACCCTTTTTGCTTTCTGCACCTATGACCAAGCGTCGGGGCTCGCGTGGGGCCCGCAAGCGACGGGGTTCCCGTGGAGCCCACCAGAAGGGTCGCCATGGCGGACAGCGGCACCGGCGTTCCGCGGACGCCAAGCAGCGCCAGGCGGCGAGGTGGAGCACCGTGCTCCGCACCCGCCTTCACGGCAGGTTGGCGCATCTGCCCATCCGCCGGGTGCTGCTCGGCAACGGGGTACGCCTGTGCCCCCAGTGCCCCCTCCCTGCCGACAAGGATGGGTTTTCGGAGCGAGCAGTCCGGGACGTGGCCGCACGCGTGGGAGGCACGCCGCACCGCCGCACGACCCCCGACGGCCGCAGCATTAAGCCCCCAGGGCGGCATGCATGCTGCCAGGTCTGGGAGGTAAGGCTGCCGGAGGGAGTTGCTGTGGTCTCCCTAACGGACTGGAACAAGGGACACAGGGTTGCTGTGCCCTATATATGGATCCAAGGCCGGTATGGGCTGGTGTTCCAATTTGCCCGCCTCTTCAACCCGTGAGACTCGGCGACTGTCGTCGTCGTCTGTGCAAGCCCACTGCAGGGGGCGTCCCTGACGGCATGGCCGCTGGGTGCTTTTTTTGTTTTGTCTTTTTGGGCCTGCCTCATTCCGCATTCCGTTGGGGCTGACGGCCGGGTGGTGCAATTTGACCGCCTTTTCCATCCGTGAGACTCGGCGACCGTCGTGACCGCCTGTATCTGCCCCTGCGGTGGGTGTCCCTGACGGCATGGCCGCTGGGTGCTTCTATTTGTTTTGTCTTTTTACTTGGTAACTACCTCAGTTCACATTCTGCTGGGGCTGAGATTCGGATATGGGCTCTGTGGTGCGAGAGCTGGGTACGGCGGAGAATGAATACCCAAGTCCTGTGCAGTTTTCTTGTGCTCTGCTTGTGCAAACACTAGTTGTGCCTCGTCTCAACTTTTGTTTGTGTCTCCAATGTTTAGGCAGTTTTCCTGTCTTTGCCCGCCCACCCACCCACTGACCGGCTGACCCCCTGAGAGCGCCAGCCTTTTCCTTTACCTTTTGAAACCGATCCCCTCGGGTGGAGTGGGGGATCTAACCGTGCTGCAGCGTGTGGGCCAGGGTATAGGGTCAGGGTCTGTTTCAGAGTGGGGTCCCGCATCCAGCGGAGTGGTCCGCAGCGCACCCGTCTATACAACCGCTGGTACTTCCGGCCTTGGAGATACTTCAGTACTGCCATCCCAAGTCCTGTGCAGTTTTCTTGTGCTCTGCTTGTGCAAACGGGGATCCCCGAGAATGCAGGGGTGACGTAGCATTTCCGCCCACTTTTGGGCCCCAACCTTCCGGTGTTATTGAGGAAACCAGGACAATCTTTGAATCCACGCTTTGATACTAAGAGGATTCACCCGAATGGGCTGTGTAGAACAGAAAGGTTCAAAGACAAGCTCAAAACAAGTTACCGTATGTGGCACTACACGCAATGCCGTTCACGACTCTCTTGATTGTGTTTATGCTTTACATTATATCTCTGCAGAGTGGCGAAGAGTCATTCCCACTTAGAGGGACAAGCACGCATCGGACGGCCAAAGATTCCATTGGGAAGTAGAAGTATTGAAGCAAGTCCGCTTATCCGATACAAGGACGCGATTAGGGCTTGTTGTGTGTTCTTGAGGGTGGCAACCAACGCGCTGTTCATGGCTTTTTTAATTGTGAATGATGTGTGTTATGTGAAGGGAAGGTAGTTTGCAACTTTCTTGAGCTAGGGCAGTATTGAAGCGGTACCCAGAACCCCACGGCTAGGTTACGGCATACAACCGGTCTCCGGTCCACTAACCCCATGTACGGAAGGGAAGACCGGTCTCCGGTCCACTAACCCCATGTACGGAAGGCGCCCGTTGACGCCCGGTGCGAGCCCGGCGGGAGCGTGTTCCGTGCCCTAAAGCCCCGTATCAGCAACCGATGCACCGCCAGCGGAGATTTATATATCAGAATATCAGGAATCAACAGGGTTTTATTTTCATATTGTTTCCGTCAATTTTTACGCTTCCGTTCTGATATTCACTGTTTTGACTGCTGGCGGTTGGATCGCGACTTTACCATAACTGCCAGTTTAACTGTTTATAATGGAAATTTTAACACTATCCGTCACGAAGGCTCCAAAGTCTTCAGGAACTGCATGGATGCTTCCGCAATTTTCACATCTTACACTCGCAACCTTAATCCGAATTTTTCAGGATGTCGAAATCGGATTTTCCACTTCGACATCCCCGCACTTGATTTGACCTCTTTCGAGTGGACCTACGTGCTTCCCTATGCACGAATCAACTTTCCTTTTATCCTGCCCTCCATTTGTCTTAAAGATATTAGCAAAACAAAGTTGATTCGTGAGGCCACTTGTGAAGGTCATATCTCTTGTTGATTGCGAGGAATGACAATAAGGAAACGTGGGATGTATTCACAATACCCCCGACGTAATTTAGGAAGCATCATATGCCTTGCGTCTCCACACGTGCGCGCTAGTGTAACTGATCATGGTCAAGAGGGTAGAGTTGGCGTTGTAACTCTATGGCCATGATACTGCGTGCGTTAAGATAACTTTCGAGTGTAGCGCGCGAGTGTTGGTGTTGCATAGGAACTCTCCTTGAGTTCCTATGAGCGATTGACACAAAGTTATGCCCTTGGAGGGGCATGACATATCTTGGGGGGAGCTACCTTTTTGGGCAATATGGAGTATGTGCCTTGTGTTGTGTTGCGTGCCCATTTGGCGGGTCCATCGCTCCAAGCCAAGCCCGCCAATGGACCTCATATTGTGCAAGCCCCTTCTCCATACTCTCTACGATCAATTGCAAGCCTAACTTTCGTGAAGGGAAGCTTGTGTGGCGATCCCGAAGCGATGCGTTGGGAGCAAGGTGTGTGTTTTGCAATTTTCCATATTTTCATGTGCCCACTTGGGAAGTAGCGCTCGTAGCCTTTCAAAGCGCCCCAAGTGGAGCACATACGTGGAATCGAAGGTCATTGGTGTCAAGTCATTGTGTTTAGAAGGATTAGTTGATTGCACGATCCAAGCCGAAGATATTACAATATAATTGTGCGCCTTTCAAGGCACTCTTGTGTGTCTTTGTGCCAATTTTGCCGTTTTTGGCCCGTCATGATGTCAAGTGGCGACCTTGTATCTCAACGTTGCGCTCAATTGACATCATGACCCAAGTATGTGATGAGGGTACATACTTCGGTGCCCAACATATCTTGGACCCGGCGAATAACTCCCCTTGGGCTTGGCATACCGTGGCCGCCATGTTGGCGATTTGGGACTATCCCAAATCATGGGCTCACTTGGCGACCCTGCCATTCCCAAAACCAGAGGAGTTGGGCGACGCCCAAAAGATATGTTGGACACATATGACTTAATACCAATCCTATGGCACACTCCGGTCCAAGTCGGGCATGTGCCTCATTTGCCCTAACCATGAGTGTGCGCATTTTTGACCATTTTGAGCAATTTTCCACTTTTGCTGCCCGCCGTGCACTATGTTGAGCCCACCCGTGCACGCCGGCCGCATGGACCAATGGACCATATATGACATGGGTGTTATGTATATTGGTCCCCATGGTTCACACACCACGTGGGCGAAGCGGAGCAACCTTCGTTAAGGCGCTAGCCCAAAGTGAGTGTGGGCAATTTTGCCATTTTGGCATTTGTGGGCCCAATTGGGATCGTCACCACGCCAAGTGGCATGGTGATCTTTGAGAGCCAAGGTCATGGAAGTCCCTGTTGGACTCCCGGTGGATCGCGTATGGGATGGCGGATCCGATCTCCAAGGCAACGTGGAGATATACTATTGGGAGCACCCCGATTTTTGGCTCATTTCGAGCAGCCAAAATGACCCCATCTTGGGACCCCGATTTCCCCCTTCCGTGTGGTCAATTGGCGGCCCCATTTCTCTAGGCCCACAAGGAGCCCGGACCTAATTCCAAGTTGTACACTCAGATATAAGTCCTAGGTCCTGCCTCCTAACTTGTGAGCCATTGGCCTTGCCCTGGCCGGGCGAGCCACGCGTGGGAATGACGCCAATTTTGGTGATTTTGGCATCATGACCCCACTTGACGAATCCGTGTTGCCCTGATGCCGGGACCTCAGAGGGAACCAGGTTGGGTGAGGGCTCCAGGGAGTTCGTACTCGAAAGGCATAGGGTCAGTTGCCTCGTTCCTACCTCTGGCGGGTCCAGACGAGAGGTCAATTTTGGAGATTTATGAGCTAATTTCGGTTTGGGGCTGAAACAGCCCATTTTCAGCTACCAACTCCTGGGTGATAATGGCGGGGCCATATCTCTGGCTCAGAGAGGAGTTGAGACCTGCCGTTAAGGCAGCATAGGGAGCCACTGTCGGTTCGCCTTGGAGCGCCTTGGTTCCCAGCAACTCGCGTGTGGCTGGGCGGGACACCTCCCCTATTGGCAGGGTTTCAGGGTCTGGACTGAGCAGGGCATGGGTTGTGTTTGAGCCCCCGCCCCCACCAGCCACTGAGAGGGTCGGACCTGGGATTGGGATATGAGTTGGGACTGAGTGTCTATTGTCCTGTGATGCCCTTACCCCAGTCCAGTCTTAACCCCATGTGTACATATCCTGATGTGTTGCTGTACATACTTTCGTTCCCTTGTTGCAGAGTGGCAAGGATCCTGAAACGCTTTGTCACATGACATGAGCGCATTGATGCCCCTGTGAGCGTAGTGCTTTGCCTGCCTGCTCACTTGCGCGTGTCCACCGCAGCGTCCCGTGGCCGGCCCCCCACGGGAACGCGTCAGTATCGGTCACCTAGTTCTAAGGGCATTTCCAAGGAGTATGCTTGGGGGCTCTTCGGGGGGAGCATAGTCTAAAAGTAGCGCGCAGTGTGCGCACAGTGCAAATATTCCCCCTAACGTGTCTTGTGATATAGGGTTATGCAAAGTTGGGAAAATTGTCATCGCAGCCAAATTTGTGCAACAGAGTTCCCTATTTTCTTGGCTTCCTAGAAATCGCCGTGAACGCCACCTGTCAACAGGAAGCGATGCCACCTGGCAGCTGTTCAAAAGCTGCTGATGCAGCTTGCAACAACTGGCACAAATCTGAAACATTCACAGCTTTTGTGTTGTTGCCCCCGTCAACGTTGTATTTTATCACCGCGAAAGAAGAGCAAGCACTTTTTGCACGCAGCAAACACCCCCGAATCAAGCAACACACAAATGTTTCTAACTCAAACCTACTTTCAGTCTAGCATATCACAGTGAGGTTACATTGTTGAAAGCCCGCTTTGTATTTTTGAGCACATGGAGATTTGATGCGACGACGATAGTCCATACTAGTCCATACTTTTCTGTCATATATTTCTCGATTTTTCTATTTTTCTAGAAATTTGGCTCTGTTTCAATTGTTTACTGTTGTTTTCGCTCTGCACGGGGGATCCTGTCCCTATACCATTGATAAAGCACCTTCTTTTTTGAGGGCAAGGCGTGTTGACGAAAGGCGGGGGCGGCAGTGAAATGCGCATATCTGCACGCACCCTATGTATTTACGTGTCTGTGCTGAAGATATGTAGATATGGCTTGAGCGTTTTGGGATATTCCTGCGTTCACTCTGCAGCCTCAATGCCATGGTTTTCTGATGAGTTTTGGCACTTGCTAGTGTTTTGTTACTGTGTACTATCCAGCTGCTACGACGCCTCAGTGCTCCAATTCGTGACGGCGAGAGACACTCTCATCATCCTCATCACCCTTTACGACATTTTGCGACATATCACTGCTTTTGACGCAATTTACCGCTTACAAGTTGGTGCAAGCCATTACATTCTTTTTGCGTTGATTCCATCATGTTTGGATGCGGCAAAGGCAAAGGCAAAAGCTATTTTGACAACCGTGGTTACGGCAAAGGCTATGGAGGTGGCTATTCTCCAGATTGTTGGAACGCCAATGAATGGAACAATTCTTTCAAGAAGAACTCACACAAGGATTCTACGCGCGTTGATTACACTGTTTGTTTCCATTGCGGCGATCCATGCCATAACGCCGACTCTTGCACACGTGATGTGGAACACCACAAAGACAATGTTATCAAGGACATTTATTTTGAATCACGGCAGTTGCTTGAGCGTGAACGTGAACACAACCTTTTTACCTTTGGTTTTGGTGATCACCTAAAGGACAGGTTTGACTTTACGGCGCCTTCCCATTCCAAGTATGCTATCCTCTTGGCGGGTTTCCCGGCTACTACAAGCCCACATGTATTCCGGGACATTAAACAAAGATTGGACAATTGCATTGCGGTTTTCCCGTATTGTGCTCATGGCTCTTCCTTTGTGTTTGTCTTGGCATTGGATTTCTTCAAGGATGAGTCTACTTACAAACATGCTTTCCGTGTTAGCAACGGTGGAAAATTCAAGATCGGTCCTCACCGCCTTGTTGTGACAGGAGCGCGCAAGTCCACAATCAAAAGAATCCTTCGTGGAGTCAATCCCCAAGTGGCTATGGAGCGGCTCCAAAGTTCATTGGGCAAGGAACGCCGCAAGAAGGATGATTCTTCCTCTTCCTCATCGTCGGAGAGTGACGCTTCGGATGACTCATCGAAATCGGATTCATCTAGCTCGAGTGTACGGCGCGATACGTCTGTTGGAACATTTTAACGTTAATTCCGGTCGATTATAATATTCCGCTAGACGTAACACCTGTTCCAGAAGACTTAAGTCAAATTTTGTACGTCTACCGGAAAGTTATATGGGCCATTAGACGTAAAACCAATCTTATCTATTCCGCAAGACGTATGCATGTATGGAAACCCATTTTCTGTATTTTTCAAAAGGATACTAACCTCTAAACTTTTCAACAACATCAATGTTGACAGAAGCAAGTGGGCCTACAATAAAAAAAGTTGCAAAAGTGCAGCAATTCAGTCCATCTCCATTTCAAGTAGCTTAATACTAACAACTTAACTACCAACCATACGTCGACGTAGACACGCAAGACCCCGGCAACGCATCCAGCCCCACCCCCCCGGACCTGGGGCACCCCCCCCTCACACCGGCCACCATCCGCGACCCTGACCTCCTCCGAGCAACCCTCCAAGGCAGGGCCACGACCACCCCCGTGGGCTGGTACCGCCTACAAGAGGCCTGGACCAAGCTCACCGTCAAAGCCCTCCGGGACCTGACCACCCCAGACAACGGCCTCCACGAGACAATCGTAGACCTCGTACTCTGGCGAGCCCGCAAACATACCCAGGGCCAGCACGTCTGGATCCCCTGCATCGAGTGGGGCCAGGCCCTGACACACGACACCGACATCAACGTCACGCGTCGAGGGACCGTACGCCTACGACGGGCCCCAGCGGAGAAGGACCACCCAGCGGACCCGAACCGCCCGGAGCAGTGCGAACAGGCCACTACACCAACCCGTGACACCGCCTTCCGCGCCGCCGGCCTCCGCACCCCAGACGACGACCCCCCCCCCCCCACCTACAGACAGTGACCACCCCCCGCCGGAGGTCTGGGTTACAGTCCTCGAGCGCGGGCACTACTACGTGATAGCCGCTACGGCTACGTCCCCCGGCCCGCAATGGCTCGTCAAAGGGACAGACACCATGATCGCCCCAGGGACCGCCCCGCCAGGGGCAGTAGGGGACCCCACCACCCAGCAAAGGGTCCTCAGGGGCGTCCTCCAGCCAGGGGACAAGCCCCCAGCCCGCGCCCTGGCCCAAATCACCTCAGGGAAGGCGGGCTACCACCTGGGATTGGCCATGCTCTGCCTGACCCACTGGATCCAGCGCCGCTCGCCACCCACGGGGACCGTGCCCTGGATTTGGGCCATCCCCACCGCCCACACACAAGTCGAGGCGGGCCCGGACACGCGGCCAAACCCCCCCCCCCAGAACGCAGCAATCCCTCACCTGCGGGTACCACGCCATCCACAGGGTCCTCAGCCGCGTGGGTCTTAGCCCAAAGCTAGCCTACTCCTTCCCGCCACTGACCAAAAGGTCCACCAGATACGCAAGCTCGTCTGCGAAATCCTTGCCGCGGCAGCAGAAGACGGCAAGCTTCTCCTCCAAACCGCCCGGCCTACAACTGGCCACGCAAGCGCGCCGCGGCGAGCGGACACATACACCGACACAACGCACCCCACCGCACAATCCCCGCCCAAGCCCCTCCCCTCTCGCTGCCCACCCGGAGACCCACACACGCCCACCATCGCGCGCAACCCCGGGCCCCGCGACACGGGCCTCCCCCACCCGCCCGAACACGAGCACACGCCCGCCACACACCCACCCGCCGGACACCCCTCACCACCCCCCACACTCGACAACCCACACACACCCGCTGAGAGGAGCCCCGCGCCCCGCGGCACGCCCACCCCACCCAGTGGCCCGCCCACGCCCCCCGGACACCCCAGAAGACCCAGGCCCACCCCCCCCGGCCTCTGAATGCAGCCCACGCGAACTTTTCCCCCCCGCGAACGCCAACCCACACAACCTCACACATTGCAGGACCCCGGCCCAGCCAAGCCCAGAAGGAGAAGGCCACAGCCCCGCGCCTCCCTCCCCCGCTGCTGCCGACCAGATCGGCCCGCCGGGCCGCCAGGTCACGACCGGGCCCCCCCAGCCGCCCGCCCCCAACCTACAGCCCGAGGACATGCCCTGCATCCTCCCCGCCGTGGCCGCAGCAGAAGCCGCCGCCCGCAAGCCCGCCCGCATCACAGCCCAACCCGCGTCCACCACCTCCTCCTCATCGTCAGCCTCATCCACCTCCTCCACCTCATCCTCCGACCCCCCCCTCCCCGCCGCCCTCATCCTCAAGGCCACGGCAAGAGCCAAAGCCGCGGCCGCACGCACCGACCCCCCGACCCCCACACAGGCGACTCGGGCACCCCGGCAACGCACCGGGAAGACCCCCGACCCGACATCGGCGCCCTCACACCTCCGGACAGAGGTCCTCCTCAACCTGGAACCGGACCCCAACCCCAAACCCGACCCCAAACCCAAACCGGCGCCCACGCGAGCACACACAACACCACAAACGCAACGACACAAACCCAACCGACACCGCCCCAACCCGGACCCTCACCCAAGCCAGGACCCCCCACCCACAACAACCCACGCCCCCCGCCCACCGGCAGCCACCACCACCGCAGAGGCGGCCACCCAGCACGACCCCGTCCAAGCCCTCGTCCACATCCCCGTCACCAAGCGCCCCGTCATCCATCCCCCACAAACAACCACCGAGGCCGGCCAAACCGACCCAGGGACGTGGGACCCCTCGACCACCGTCACCGTCAAGCCCGGCCCCCGACCCGCCCCCCCTGCCCGCCACATGTTACACCCCAGGGGCTGCCCACGATGCCGAACCCCCACCCCCACAAGGGGGACCGGAAAACCCACAAGGGGACCAAGGGCCATACCCGCAACACCAACCCCACCACTACCAACACCACCACCACCAGCGGCCCCACCACCACCACTACCAACACCACCCCCACCACTACCACTGCCCACCACCCTACCCCACAGGGCCAAAAACCCCCCGTGCACGAACAGCACCAGCGAATGGAATGGCAGCCACCGAGCGCTCCACCCGCATACCCCACCTACCGCCAGGGGCCACCCCCCCGTACCAGCCACCCCCCCCGTACCAGGAACCGTATCCGCCCGGCCACCACGTCCACGCCGAAGGGGCCCCCCGGGCCCAACCCCGCCAAGGACTGTCACTGGACCCATACCACCAGCCGCTGCCGCCACCACATCCCTACGTGGCGGATCCATGGACGACGGGGGACCTCCCCCCCCCCCCAGTACCAGGCGGCACCACGCGAAGAAAGATGTCCTTGAATTATGCCCTAGATATTTTAATGTATTCCTGCAGGTTTTGTAGTTGAAACCCCCAACCAAAGCAGCAAGTAGAGCAAGGACAGGATGTGGATCGAATCAATGATTGGTTTTGGAATCCAGTGTAACACAGAAGGGCTGCAGATAGACAAAGCAGGTTTATACACATAGATTCAATCACAAATGGATAATACAAAAGATTTTATATGAAAATTGGTCTGACTCTTGCCTCAGAGGTTGCAATAGGCACTTCATGTGCACTCTTTTGGGTGAAATGGTGCTGGTTAGGACTGAGGGGCATAGATGTCAGGACCACACAGAAAGTGACTTGGCCAAGCAACTGAATTCAGAAACAGTTACAAAGTAGGACCACAATAAGTGGTAGAAACAATTGAGTATAGGGGTCTTGGGGTGGGAGACCACTAGGCTTAACCTCCAAGGCCTAAAGCATGAAATGCCTGTTTTATTTCGGTATATCCTCCATGAAGGAAGGTACCTCCGCTCAGTTGAGTGGTAGGGGTGAACTTCATGGGGGGCTAGGGTCACAACCCTAGTTACTTTGAGAAAGTGTACTTTAGGCAACTAAAGAGAGATAAAAACACTTAAGTTTGTCTTAGCATCAACAAAGGGTTTTAAGGGGGGCTTAGCCTGGATCAAGCCCTCCAAGAAAGACATGGCAGTGACTTTTTCTTACTCCCCCCTGGAGTACTAGTTGATCAAGCTAGTAGGACCAAGGAAAAAGGCTCAAATATTACCAAAATTATCTCAGAAAATGCATTAAACCTACCAAAAACATCCTCATCACTTCATAGAAGCCTATCACACTGTAGGTACCCTTGAAAAACAGTGTAATGTACCGTGAACGATGTCCCTTCGATGGGGCATTCCTCAAAAGTCGCCGGCGTGCGACGAAAACTTTTGGAAAAAGTTTGGGGGTAGTGGGAATTGAACCCAGGACTCCCTCCCTAGAGCACATGTGTCTGCCCACTAGGGTAAAGTCGAACGCTCTAATGCGGACGGCTATCGCTGTATAAACAGCGTTTTAGTACACGTCCTGAACAAGGGCCAGGGCGGAGCAATACTCCCAATGGAGGACACAAACCCCCAGGAGCTGGAAAAAATAGAAAATGTAACCAGCAGGGAGTGATTCCTGCGGTTTAGCGGAAGGGGTTGCGATTTAGCAAGTGAAATCGTTAAAAATCGACGAAACCACGCGGGAAATCGTCATTTTTACACATAACTCAAAGTCGCAGACAAGCGCAAAGGAAGCGGACTCCAAGAAAAGGGTTGCGCAAGCGTAAACGGTTTTTGGAAAAGAAGGTATGAGCCGTAGTGTTTAAAGTTTTAAAGGAAATTTTTGCACAGTTGCATCAAAATTTTTATAAACTTCAGAGTCAAGTGTTCAAATTCAGCCCACACCACAGAGCAAGTCAACAACCCATCTCTCAGGTATGTCAGTGTCACCTCACACTCACGCATTGCGTTCGTGTTGGTTGTTTCGTCAAAACGTTAGGGTTGTCAACGCTGTGCTCGTTGGGGGGTCGGGTGTTCTTCTCTCGTGCTCTGCACAGGTAAAAACAGGAATGAAAGGTATGTGATGCGAATGGAGCGCGCAGCGCGCACGTGGGGTTAGAATATGCGCTGTGCTCGCGATGCATGTGCCTAATCGAGGCATCCACACGCTGTGACGCTTTACCTGTATCCCAAATTCACCCTTGATTTCTTCTTCACAGGTAAGTAAAGAAAGCGTTTGTTCGTGTGCGGCCGTGGCGTTAAAGTCGGGTTGCTTAAAACGCTTAGGCTTGTTTTGTGTTCGTTTCAATTCGGCATTCACACGATGCATGGTGAGTAAGGTAGGTTAGCCCAGGAGGAGCTCACCTCCTGGTTGAGTCAGTGGTTCAGCCTCCCTTCCCTGCGTGCACATGATGCATTAGAGGGTAGGCCACGCGAATTGCGCACGGTAAACCTTGTTTAGGTTACCCAGAGGCTCCTCGGTACGTTCTTTAAGAGAACCTGAGGAGTCTCTTAAAGCTTGCTTGCTTGACAGGGGAGCTGATCCGTCAGCGTGTTTGCGGACAGTGTATTACAGGGCACACTGAGAAGGGTATAATACCTGGAGTGTGGCTTGGTTCCTCCGCCGCAAACACCCCTTCATTTGCCTCTGTTGTACAGGTGGAAGTGGTTAAGGGTGATTGGTGCACGCAGCAGCTGCCTTCGGCGGCTATCCATTTTTCTGCCCCAGCAAAACAGGGGCGCTGATCACAAATCAAATGACTGTGCCTCAGCCAGGACTGGCGAGGGCAGTTCGACATCAACGACATCTGCGCTGTGCACGCAACCAGAGCACCCCTTCCCTCCAAGCCCTAGCAGGGGAAACGCGTTGTGGCGTCCCCTGTTAGGCCACAGCTGCTTAGGAGCGCTGTGTTCTCTGGTCTTCTTCACAGGAGGGCCATTAGGGCCTGAGTGTTCTTTGACTGCAGCACCCAGTAGCGTGTGTAGGGGTTAGGGTCAGCAGGCCTGGCAGGAGTTGAGTGCAAGTGATGAGTGCTCACCCTGCCTTCGAAGGCCGGTGCTGGCGTTAGTGAGTGTAGTGTAGTGGTGTCTCCTGTCCCGCGTGCTTTTACTCGTGGGCAGGGGAGTGCGTTAGCTTTTGGCCTGTAGCAAAAATGGGCGTTTTGTATGCCCTTAGCACACTTGGCCACCCCTCCCCTCTAGTAGGTAGGGCTTTTGCCGTCTTACCCCAAGGATAGGCGCCAGCACAGAAATTGGGCGCCATAGGAGTGGTAATAGTACCTGATTAGGACCTTCGGTCCGACGTCAGCGAAGCCCGGTCTCCGGGAGCCACGCTGGGGAGAGAAGTGAGACACACACAGACATACGTAGCACACATAGGGGTATGGTAAACCCTGTAAGGAAGGGTAGAACCCCATGGGTCTGGACCAGTCAGGGGTCCTAACTGTGGGCTCGCTTGTCCCCAAGGAGGGAAGACACATTTTGCCTCATAACCCCTTGCTTGTCATTCCCCCCTGGTGTAGTAAGCCACCGTTCTTCGTTTGCTCTCCAAGGTCATTACATTAGGGCAGTACCCATGCAACACATGGTCAACAAGGCACACACTCGCTGGGTGGCTGCAATCATGATAAGCCGCCACCTGGCTCACGCTGGAAACCATAGGCATGGGTCTGCAGGGCACAGACTAACACAGGGAGATTAGTTTCGCTTCTTACGCTGGGACATAGTCCCAGCACGGGTTAGGAGCTGCCCCTCGTTGTTCTCAACGAGGTAAGTGCGGAGGATGGGGTTGATACTCCCATCTGGTTGTATGAAGGCTGACACAGGTTCCCAGGTCGCCTCAGACAACCCATAGCCATCCCACAGGGTAAGGAATTTCCAGCCCTGTTTATACTCGTGGCGAGCAATACCTGCAACCACGTAGTAACCATCGACTGCCATCTCAGCGGCAGTCATCTCTTCGAGTTCGTCTGCCTCCTCTGGACTGGCAGCGTTCTCTAGGTCTATACGTTCAATCTCACTGTCGCTGAGGCGCCACTCATCCCAAGACAAGTCGTCAGGGGAGTGATAGTGCCTGAACTGTTTAGGTGCACATAGCAGTTCACCACCTAGACGTGGACTGCACCTGACATGGATCCTGGATCCATCTATCCTGATGATACGATAGGGTCCAAAGTAGGGGTCCTGTAGGCAGTTACGTGGCCAGGAGGGTAGGCGTGAATGGTGTACCAAAACAAGGTCACCAACCTTGAAGCTGGCCGGTCGCCGTAGGCGGTTCCGTCGGCTCTCTTCACGGACACGAATGTGCCTCAGGTTAGTACCAGCCTGGTTAGCCAGAGACTGCTTGTGTTCCAGCCAATCCCCCACAGGGCTCTTGAAGTCCTTAGGAAAGGGGGTTTTGAAGAACCAAGCAGGTCGTCCTCCATGGAACAGTTCGTGGGGGGTGAAACCCGTAGAAGAGCTCCGCTGTGAGTTCATGGACAGCACTGCCCAGGGTACTAGGCGTACCCAGTCCTTGGTGCGCTCCTGTTTCATCAGGATTCTTAAGTTTTGCTCCACCACACGGTTCTGTCTCTCACAGAGAGGGTTAGACGTGTGGGTATAGGGCACACCTGTGGTTACCTCCACGTTGAGGGCATTTAGCACTCGCTTGTACCACCCAGTGTCACTGCGGATGCGTACATCTTCATCAGAGTGCACCTGCTTAGGTGCTCCATAGGGTTCGAACCATTGTTCGACCAACATTTTCACAGTCTGCTCACCTGTGATTTTCTTATTACAAGGGAACACTCGGGTGAAGCGAGATAGACCACAGGTGACCACGAGGCAACTATCATAGCCGCCAAAGCGTGGTAGGCCGTGGATGAAATCCACGTAGAGAAGAGAGTTAGCACAATAGGGTATGGGTAAGCTGGAGATCAGGCTCCCAGAGGTTGACTCTAGATCTACTTCCTCTAGCAACAGCTGGGCTAGGAAAGCACTATGTTTTAGGTCAACACAGCTGGGATCAACAGAGGGAAAAGTGCTGGCGATCTCAGACACTTGGTCGTCAGCATCCTCTTTTACAGCTGCAGGTTCCAGATAGTCATCGGGAGACTCACACCCTGTAAGTGTGGCAGATAGGTGCTCAGGAGATCGATTTTTGAGATCATAAAGGGTCAGGCCACGATTTTCAGCCATGACCTCTTTTAGTAGCACCTGGTCTAGGTCACACAGGGGTACAGGATTGAGAGATCCATCGACGATGGACAGGAAACTGGCCCACTCAGGGGCCTGCATAGCTGTGTCTGAGTCTTCAGGCACATAGATGGGGCCGTCGGGGAGTTGCACTCTTCCCACGGTCATTCGATCTAGCATACGGCGCCAGTAAGCATGTTCACCAGAGCAACCCCAGTCAGGGGTGCACATAACAACCCTTCCTCCCTCATAAGCGATTTTGGTTAGAACCTTCGCGAGCAGGGAGAAGGGAGGGTTAGCATACGCTAGGCCCATTGCTTTCCAGAAGAAACGGAAAGCATTGTTCAGTTGTTTCGAGCAGTACAACTGCATGATGTGCTGTTGTTGGCTCGCAAACAATTCCACCTGGATCTCATCCAGGTTTACCTGAAGGGCCGCCAGTCCATTTTCAAGAACATGACGGGCCAGTTGGTAGTTTTCAGTACGATAATTCGTCTTGGCTGCGTAGCGCAGCCCAGACTCTTTTCGTCCTGACAGCTCCAAAGGAACGGAGAATAGCCCACTGCCAAAGTCGCAGTGCAAAGAATAGGGACGCTGTAGGGACAGCATTTGGACCTGGGGGTTTCTTCGTAGAACGTCGGTGCCAATGACGATGTCAAAGGCGTCAGTGTCCAACACTCTGCAGTGTTGGGTCACGGTTTCGTCGCCCAGACATATAGTCACATCGACCCCCCCAAGGAATGGATGGTACGCCCATCCCCTACTCTTATGGCCACGGTCTTAGTTTTCCTGTAAGTTTTAAGCAGGCGCCGGGCCACTATGGAAAGTGTTGCGCCGGTATCAAGCACCGCTCGAAAAACCTGATCCCCGATTTTCACGAGGATCCAGAAAATCATTTCCTCCTCTTCGGAGCCGCCCCCCTATTCCTCATCAGGGAATTTCACATCCACCCCTGCAGCCATGAGGGACTTGGCCATCCAGGCCAAGCGCCTCTTCTTGGAATTATTCCCCTCAGGGGTAGCGTTATCCCCTTGGGGGCGTTTCTTGGGGTCACCTGCGGGAGCGGGTGTAGCAGCAGGAGTGGGTGTTGCAACGGGCGCTGATGAGCGCCTCTGGGGGTTAGGGGGTCCCGTTTTGCCACCCCATTTGCCACCTCCTTTACCACCTTTATCCCCGTTTGGGGGATTTCTGGCGGGCGTCTGGGTCTTCTGGCGCTCCGCCTCCTGACGCTTGAGCTTGTCACTCTCGCGTTTCTTGATGTGGCATTCGTCCTCGTAGTGACGACGTTTGCCACAGTAACCACAGGTGATGGTACACCTGAAATGGTCCTGATGGGTCACCTGTTTCCCATCTTTGGTGTGCTGCTGACGTTTCATCTGCAGCATACAGCCACTGCGGAGATCGCAGTCAGAGGCATGACAAGGTCCCCCCTTGTCATTGACAGGTCGGCAGTAGAACAGGGGGGGTGTGCCTGCATCAGGTTGAACCTCGTTCATGGCACGTAGGTTGCCTCTCCCTTTACCACCTCCCTGGTTGCTGTTTGTGGGATTTTTATGCCCCTTCCCTTCGCCACGTTCGGGGGTAGGGGTACCACCTCGTCCCAAATGCTTCTTGAGGAATTTCTCCATGTGGGAGTCATTCTCCCTCTCAAGAGCTAGCTCAATCAAGAGATCCACCAGTTCATCGTACGAGTGGGTCCTGCTCTTCCTCTCAGAGGTTGAGCGGCAATCATCCCACGTACGCTGGGGGATCTTACTCATGAGCCACAGGTGGGGCTCAGTGGCTCCGTAGGAGCCCACATTCATCCTCGAAAATAAGTACTCCAAGTCGCACACATACTCAGAAATTCGCGCAGCGGATGGAAACTCCGGGAGCATAGGTAGCTCCTCGATCTGTGTGCGTACGCTGAGGTCAGTCTCATAGACTGGGAATGTTTTCTCTAACCTCAGGAGTACCTCTGCCCAGGTAGAACACGTTTTCACAATCTGTTTGACCTGTTTTTGCAAAAATTTCTTTTTGCATGAGCGTTTTAGCAGTGAACATTTGGTGGCCACATCCACATGGGATTGGCCAGTCAACAAAAGGAACTCTGCAAATTCTTCTGCCCATTCAGGCAGATTTTTGGGGTTGAACTCCGGCAGTTCCAGCTGGATGTTCGCCTGGGCAATTGGTCTGCCCGTCTTCCCACCCCCCGGAGTTAGGCCAGAAGGCGACACGCCGGCAAGAGGGGCCAGGGCTGACAGCCCTCTTCTCTCAATCTCTGTGACAGGCACGTCCTGTAGATCAGCCATAGGCACTGTCCTGGCACGGGGGTGAAATGGGCTGGGGCAGGTAACCTTAGGCAACAGCCTTGAGACCCTTGATCTCTTGAGATCTTCGGCCAGGGTACTCAGTCCTTGAGAGAGAGAGGGCAACTCAGGCTTGGGTAAGGGTTCTGCAATACCCAGTTTAGCCTTAATGGCCTCCGATAGGGCCGTCACATCTGGATCTTCTGATCCAGACAGGAGTTTGGCCAACAGCTCGGCCGTAAGATCTAGGGCACCGTAGGTTGGCCTTGGATGATGTTGTTCTTCGACTCGTGTCGGGCCCACTTCGGGAGCCCTTGGGGTTGGACAACATGGTCTTGGATACTCAGGTCTTAGTCGTCTTGGCAGGGATGCAGTGGACGGAGGACCAGAGTGTGCGTAGGACCCTAGGTCTGTACGTGGTCTGGATCCATGTACAGCCAATGGCTCCTCTCCATCTTCCCCACGGATGGATTTGTAGTACTCCTCGTGTAGGATGTACTCATCCATCTTCTTCCTCAGCTCCTCATACTCCTCAGGTCCTTCAATGGCAGTTGAGGATGAAGCTGGACAATGGGATCTGGATATTGAGGCAGCTACACGTCTGTGGAGGTGACTGTAGCTGTCTCCACCGTGTGCTGCTAAGGCCTCGGTGGTAAGGCCTTTATTTTGTTCCGCCCTTCTGCGTTCTGGATCTCCTTGGGACCCAGATGCGCCACTGAGATGATGTGGAGCTCGGTATGGTGGTTCACTCATTGGGTGGGCCATGCTGCCCATTTGCACTTGGACAGTTCTGATGGGCCAGGTCCTGACGCTTGGCGTGGACATGATGAACTTGTTGTTGAGCTTTTGTGCTGCACTTCTTCTCAGGGTCGGTTCAAAAGGTCACAAGGAACTGTCTCTGCTACCGGAAAGATGTCCTTGAATTATGCCCTAAATATTTTAATGTTGCAGGTTTTGTAGTTGAAAACCCCAACCAAAGCAGCAAGTAGAGCAAGGACAGGATGTGGATCGAATCAATGATTGGTTTTGGAATCCAGTGTAACACAGAAGGGCTGCAGATAGACAAAGCAGGTTTATACACATAGTTTCAATCACAAATGGATAATACAAAAGATTTTATATGAAAATTGGTCTGACTCTTGCCTCAGAGGTTGCAATAGGCACTTCATGTGCACTCTTTTGGGTGAAATGGTGCTGGTTAGGACTGAGGGGCATAGATGTCAGGACCACACAGAAAGTGACTTGGCCAAGCAACTGAATTTAGAAACAGTTACAAAGTAGGACCACAATAAGTGGTAGAAACAATTGAGTATAGGGGTCTTGGGGTGGGAGACCACTAGGCTTAACCTCCAAGGCCTAAAGCATGAAATGCCTGTTTTATTTCGGTATATCCTCCATGAAGGAAGGTACCTCCGCTCAGTTGAGTGGCAGGGGTGAACTTCATGGGGGGCTAGGGTCACAACCCTACTTACTTTGAGAAAGTGTACTTTAGGCAACTAAAGAGAGATAAAAACACTTAAGTTTGTCTTAGCATCAACAAAGGGTTTTAAGGGGGGCTTAGCCTGGATCAAGCCCTCCAAGAAAGACATGGCACTGACCTTTTCTTACTCGCGAAGCCCCCCAGGACCCGCCGACGCCTCCTGACTGGCCCGACTCGAGCGATGAGGCCCGGTCCTGCAAACGACGGCGCTCCCGCTCCCCCCCCCGCACGGCACACTCGCCCCCGGCGCCCACACTCCCCACACCGCCACCACGCCTCAACCACCCACTCGCGCTGCTCCCACTCCCCCAGGTGCCACCACGTCCCCCCGGGACCCCGCTCCCGCCAGAAAGATGTCCTTGAATTATGCCCTAGGTCTTTTGATGTATTCCTGCAGGTTTTGTAGTTGAAAACCCCAAACCAAAGCAGCAAGTAGAGCAAGGACTGAATGTGGATCGAATCAATGATTAGTTTTGTAATCCAGTGTAACACAGAAGGGCTGCAGATAAACAAAGCAGGTATATGCACATAGATTCAATCACAAATGGATAATACAAAAGGTTTTATAAGAAAATTGGTCAGACTCTATCCTCAGAGGTTGCAATAGGCACTTCATGTGCACTCTTTTGGGTGAAATGGTGCTGGTTAGGACTGAGGGGCATAGATGTCAGGACCACACAGAAAATCACTTGGCCATGCAACTGAATTCAGAAACAGTTACTAAGTAGGACCACAATAAGTGGTAGAAACAATTGAGTATAGGGGTCTTGGGGTGGGAGACCACTTAGGCTTAGCCTCCAAGGCCAACAAGCATGTAATGCCAGATTTATTTTCGTATGACCTCCATGAAGGAAGGTACCTCCGCTCAGTTGGGTGGTAGGGGTGAACTTCATGGGGGGGCTAGGGTCACAACCCTAGTTACTTTGAGAAAGTGTACTTTAGGCAACAAAAGAGAGATAAAAACACTTAAGTTTGTCTCAGCATCAACAAAGGGTTTTAAAAGGGGCTTAGCCTGGATCAAGCCCTCCAAGAAAGACATGGCTGTGACTTTTTCTTACTCCCCCCTGGAGTACTAGTTGATCAAGCTAGTAGGACCAAGGAAAAAGGCTCAAATATTCCCAAAATTACCTCAAAAAATGCATTAAACTTACCAAAAACATTCTCATTACTTCATAGAAGCCTATCACACTGTAGGGACCCTTGAAAAACAGTGTAATGTACCGTGAATGATGTCCCTTCGAAGGGGCATTCCTCAAAAGTCGCCGGCGTGCGGCGAAAACTTTTGGAAAAAGTGTGGGGGCAGTGGGAATTGAACCCAGGACTCGCTGTCCAGAGCACATGTGTCTGTCCACTAGGGTACAGTCGAACGCTCTAATGCGGACGGTTATCGCCGTATGAACAGCGTTCTAGTAAACGTCCTGACCAAGGGCCAGGGCGGAGCAATACTCCCAATGGTGGACACAAACCCCCAGGAGCTGGAAAAAATAGAAAATGTAACCAGCAGGGAGTGATTCCTGCGGTTTTGCGGAAGGGGTTGCGATTTAGCAAGTGAAATCGTTGAAAATCGACAAAACCACGCGGGAAATCGTCATTTATACACATAACTTAAAGTCGCAGACAAGCGCAAAGGAAGCGGACGCCAAGAAAAGGGTTGCGCAAGCGAAAACGGCTTTTGGAAAAGAAGGTATGAGCCGTAGTTTTTAAAGTTTTAATAAAAATTTTTGCACAGTTGCATCAAAATTTTTATAAACTTCAGAGTCAAGTGTTCAAAATCAGCCCACACCACAGAGCAGTTCAACAACCCGTCTCTCAGGTATGTCTGTGTCACTTCACACTCACGCATTGCGTTCGTGTTGCTTGTTCCGTCAAAACGTTAGGGTTGTCAACGCTGTGCTCGTTGGGGGGTCGGGTGTTCATCTCTCGTGCTCTGCACAGGTGAAAGCAGGAATGAAAGGTATGTGATGCGAATGGAGCGCGCAGCGCGCACGTAGGGTTAGAATATGCGCTGTGCTCGCGATGCATGTGCCTAATCTAGGCATCCACACGCTGTGTCGCTTCACCTGTATCCCTAATTCACCCTCGTTTCCTTCTTCACAGGTATGCGTTTGTTCGTGTGCGGCCGTGGCGTTCAAGTTGAGTTGCTTAAAACGCTTAGGTTTGTTTTGTGTTCGTTTCAATGCGGCATTCACACGATGCATGGTGAGTAAGGTAGGTTAGCCCAGGAGGAGCTCACCTCCTGGTTGAGTCTGTGGTTCAGCCTCCCTTCCTTGCGTGCACATGATGCATTAAAGGGTAGGCTACGCGAGTTGCGCACGGTAAACCTTGTTTAGGTTGCCCAGAGGCTCCTCGGTACGTTCTTTAAGAGAACCCGAGGAGTTTCTTAAAGCTTGCTTGCTTGACAGGGGTAGCTGCATCTGCAGCGTGTTTGCGAACAGCGTATTATAGGTCACACTGAGAAGGGTATAATACCTGGAGTGTGGCTTGGTTCCACAGTCGCAAACGCCCCTTCATCTGCCTCTTTTGTACAGGTGGGAGAGGTTAAGGGTGATTGGTGCACGCAGCAGCTGCCTTTGGCGGCTACCATTTTTCTGCCCCAGCAAAACAGGGGCGCTGATCACAAATCAAATCACTGTGCCTCAGCCAGTACTGGCGAGGACAGTTCGACCTCAACGACATCTGCGCTGTGCACGCAACGAGAGCACCCCTTCCCTCCAAGCCCTAGCAGGGGAAACGCGTTGTGGCGTCCCCTGTCAGGCCACAGTTGCTTTGTAGCGCTGTGTTCTCTTGCCATTTCACAGGAGGGTCGCTAGGACCCATGAGACCTTCACCTTCGCAACGCCCAGTAGAGTGTGCGTGTAGGAGTGGTAGTCCTGAGTGGGGGCTCGAGCCAGTTGCCCAGTGCTCGCCCACCAGGATGGTGCCACTGTAGGGTGTGTAGGACCTGTAGGGGGTGTGTCACTGTCCCACCCTTTTCCTGCAATTTTAGCTGGGTTGGTGGGCTGTGACAGTGGTTAGGTCAGTGTTTTGGCCACATAGCAAACAGGCGTTTTGCATGCCTTCATAGCTTTTGGCCACCCTTCCCTGTAGTAGACAGATAGGTAGGGAAAACAATACCTGGATTAGCACGCTGGGTATTCCCCCAAGGTTTTGCGCCAGCACAGAAATTGGGCGCATAGGGGAGGGGAGACCCGGGGCGTACCCCGTGGCATCAATAAGCCAACCCTCCAGGTTTAGCAAGGGCGCAGACTTGGGTATAATTAGGACACCACTTCTGCGGCTTGCTCTCAGGACCTTAGGAATAGCACACTCACACATACAGAAATACGTAGCACACTTAGGGGTATGGTAAACCCTGTAAGGAAGGGTAGAACCCCATGGGTCTGGACCAGTCAGGGGTCCTAACTGTGGGCTCGCTTGTCCCCAAGGAGGGAAGACACACCTTGCCTCATAACACCTTGCTTGTCATTCCCCCCTGGTGTAGAAAGCCACCGTTCTTCGTTGGCTCACCAAGGTCATTACATTAGGGCAGTACCCATGCAACACATGGTCAACAAGGCAAACACTCGCTGGGTGGCTGCAATCATGATAAGCGGCCACCTGGCTCACGCTGGAAACCATAGGCGTGGGTCTGCAGGGCACAGACAGGGTCAGTAGACTGACACAGGGTAATTAGTTTCGCTTCTTACGCTGGGACATAGTCTCAGCACGGGTTAGGAGCTGCCCCTCGTTGTTCTCAACGAGGTAAGTGCGGAAGATGGGGTTGATACTCCCATCTGGTTGTATGAAGGCTGACATAGGTTCCCAGGTCGCCTCGGACAACCCATAGCCATCCCACAGGGTAAGGAATTTCCAGCCCTGTTTATACTCGTGGCGAGCAATACCTGCAACCACGTAGTAACCATCGACTGCCACCTCATCGGCAGTTATCTCTTCAAGTTCGTCTGCCTCCTCTGGACTGGCAGCGTTCTCTAGGTCTATACGTTCAATCTCACTGTCGCTGAGGCGCCACTCATCCCAAGACAAGTCGTCAGGGGAGTGATAGTGCCTCAACTGCTTAGGAGCACATAGCAGTTCACCACCTAGACGTGGACTGCACCTGACATGGATCCTGGATCCATCTATCCTGATGATACGATAGGGTCCAAAGTAAGGGTCCTGTAGGCAGTTACGTGGCCAGGAGGGTAGGCGTGAATGGTGTACCAAAACAAGGTCACCAACCTTGAATCTGGCAGGTCGCCGTAGGCGGTTCCGTCGGCTCTGTTCACGGTCACGAATGTGCCTCAGGTTAGTACCAGCCTGGTTAGCCAGAGACTGCTTGTGTTCTAGCCAATCTCCCACAGGGCTCTTGAAGTCCTCAGGAAAGGGGGTTTTGAAGAACCAAGCAGGTCGTCCTCCATGGAAAAGTTCGTGGGGGGTGAAACCCGTAGAAGAGCTCCGCTGTGAGTTCATGGACAGAACTGCCCAGGGCACTAGGCGTACCCAGTCCTTGGTGCGCTCCTGTTTCATCAGGATTCTTAAGTTTTGCTCCACCACACGGTTCTGTCTCTCACAGAGAGGGTTAGACGTGTGAGTGTAGGGCACACCTGTGGTTACCTCCACGTTGAGGGCATTTAGCACTCGTTTGTACCACCCAGTGTCACTGCGGATGCGTACATCTTCATCAGAGTGCACCTGTTCAGGTGCTCCATAGGGTTCGAACCATTGTTCGACCAACATTTTTACAGTCTGCTCACCTGTGATTTTCTTATTGCAAGGGAACACAGGGGTGAAGCGAGATAGACCACAGGTGACCACGAGGCAACTATCATAGCCGCCAAAGCGTGGTAAGCCGTGGATGTAATCCACGTAGAGAAGAGAGTTAGCACAATAGGGTATGGGTAAGCTGGAGATCAGACCCCTATCCCTACTGTCGCTCTGCTTGCTGGCATGACAGCCACAAGCATCCACAATGGTCTGCATACGCGACCTCAGTTCAGTCTGGGTTAGACTAGAGTAGAAACACTCACGGAAGAAGTCCACTGAGCGATTAGCGCCAGTGTGACCAGAACTGAGATGGGACCACTGTAGGCACCCATCCAGTCGTGCCTCAGGCACCACAATTCGGTCCTCGTAGAAGAGGTACTGATTGTTTTTATACCACTGGTGCCCGTCAATGACACGGCGTTCGAGACCAGTGTTGAGGGTTTGGAGAATTTCTTCATACTCTGACTGATAGTCGGTTAGACTCCAACCCTCCAGCAGTGCGCATGGACAGGTCAAGCTGGACATCCATACGCTGGAAAGCCTCTTTGGCGAGCACCTCAGAGCTCTCACCAATAAGCGCATCGAAGTTGTTGCGCGATATATAGTCAGACAGTTCATTCTTAATCCCGGGGATATGATGCACTGTCAGCCTGAACTGGCTCAGGTAAGTCCACCACCGTTTTAGCTTCGCTTTTTCTGGTGGTGGGCCCTTCTGAAAAGACTTCACAGGCTCCTGGTCACACAGCCAGACAATAGGGTTAGACCCCAGGAGTCGGGATTGTGAAGATAGCACCAAAATACCGGCCAGGAGTTCCTGGTCATAGGTGCTGTAGTTGGAACGCGCTTGGTTCCACTTCCAATTCCAGTGTCCCAGTGGCACCAGTCGCCACTCACTGGTAGGATAGTCATGTTTCAACGAACCATCACGGTTCAGTCCAGTCGTACGATAATGGCAGTGGGTTAGCTCAGCGGGGTTAAGCTCCTGCCATTGATAGATCGTACCTCCCCCCCCTACATCACTGGCATCAGTGATCAGGACTATCTCGCCCTCAGGGCGGGGAACTCCCAGGCAGTTGGAGGAGGCAATCTTCTTCTTCAACTCCTGGAAACACTCTTCCTCTCTGGAGGTCCACCTCCAGGGAGTAGTTTTCTTGATTAGGTCAGTGAGGGGTGCAGAGGAGTAAGTAAAATTGTGGATGTGACGCCGATAGAAATTACAGGCGCCCAGAAAACTCCTCACATCGTGTAGACCCTTCTTAGGGTCATCGCGAATCTGCATGTCCTGTAGGGGCTGCATCTTAGACGCGGCTGGTTTCCACCAGCCATACCCCACGTCGAAACCCAAATACTCCATCTCCTCTTTCATAAACTCGCATTTTTCGAGTTTGATTCGGAGATGGTTTTCTTGACAGACAGTGAAGAATTCACGGAGGAGAAGGACATGGTCCTCTTTGGTATTAGTACCCAAACTCACGTCGTCGATGTGAGCCTCCATTTCTGCACCCCGAGAAATCAACTCTTGTACTAGAGGCCTGCGCCTCAGTATGTACAAAATTTTGTTCATAAGCTCCTGGAAGAGCGCTGGGGCGTTAGCCACCCCGAAAGGCATAACCTTCCACTTGAAGACACGACCCTTAGGGGTTATAAAGGCAAGCAGCTCCTGAGCTGCAGCGGTTAGGTCAACCTGCCAGAAACCAGAGCGTTTGTCCATTTTGGTCTTATACCTGCATTTGGCAATACGCTCCAGGGTGTTTTCCATGTTAGGAATACTCCCTGAGTGGTTCTGGGTTTTCTTGTTGACCTCACCATAGTCTACAACAAGACGTAGAGCAGTCGACCCTGGTTTAGCAACAAGGAAACAGGGGCTGCAGTGATGGGGATAGTCCCCATGTTTGTACTCTTCAACGAGGCCAGCATCAATGCATTCTTGGATCTGGCGCTCGATTTCTTCAACCTGTTCCTGTGGAGCGGGATAGGGACGACGCCTCACTCGCGTCTTTTCAAATTCTGGTTTCAATTTCAGGTCCATCTGGACCAGTTTTTTGCAAGATAGGGGAGGCGGCAAGGCGCCGAACACCTCCTCATAGGTTATAAGCAGTTTCTTCAGGCGGGGGTCAAGGTTAAGACTCTCGACTTTCTGAAGGAAATCCTCCTCAGCATGGAGGTTGCTTTTTCCATGTTCTTTCTTTTTATGCCGATCAGCAGTTTCGGCAGGTACAGTACCATCGTCCCACTCAGGGGGACATTGCTGCCCATAGTGTAGAGAGTACACTAGAGGTATCTCAGGATCAGGCAGCGTATAGGACTCATCGTCCTCCTCAGACCAGATGGAGTATTTCCAGGTCTGTCTGAGGTATTGCAGCCGCTCTTGGCGCTCAATACCTTCGGCCTTCAGGTACAACAGCCGTCGGAGTTCTTGCGTGTCATGCTCAGACAAGGGCATGTTATTAGCAGCAGGCCGTGCCAGAGCATCAGTACTCCGGGCCACGGGTTCATCTGTGTGCACAGGCTGCATGTGTAGCACTGGTTTCCCAACAGAGGAAGCGGGTTCAGAGGTTGACTCTAGATCTACCTCCTCTAGCAACAGCTGGGCCAGGAAAGCACTATGTTTTAGGTCAACACAGCTGGGATCAACAGAGGGAATAGTGCTGGCGATCTCAGATAGTTGGTCGTCAGCATCCTCTTTTACAGCTGCAGGTTCCAGATAGTCATCAGGAGACTCACACCCTGTAAGTGTGGCAGATAGGTGCTCAGGAGATCGATTTTTGAGATCATAAAGAGTCAGGCCACGATTTTCGGCCATGACCTCTTTTAGTAGCACCTGGTCCAGGTCACACAGGGGCACAGGATTGAGAGATCCATTGATGATGGACAGGAAACTGGCCCACTCAGGGGCCTGTATAGCTGTGTCTGAGTTCTCAGGCACATAGATGGGGCCGTCGGGGAGTTGCACTCTTCCCACGGTCATTCGGTCAAGCATACGGCGCCAGTAAGCATGTTCACCAGAGCAACCCCAGTCAGGGGTGCACATAACAACCCTTCCTCCCTCATAAGCGATCTTGGTTAGAACCTTCGCGAGCAGGGAGAAGGGAGGGTTAGCATACGCTAGGCCCATTGCTTTCCAGAAGAAACGGAAAGCATTGTTCATTTGTTTCGAGCAGTACAACTGCATGATGTGCTGTTGTTGGCTCGCAAACAATTCCACCTGGATCTCATCCAGGTTTACCTGAAGGGCCGCCAGTCCATTTTCGAGAACATGGCGGGCCAGTTGGTAATTTTCAGTACGATAGTTCGTCTTGGCTGCGTAGCGCAGCCCAGACTCTTTTCGTCCTGACAGCTCCAAAGGAACGGAGAATAGCCCACTGCCAAAGTCGCAGTGCAAAGAGTAAGGACGCTGTAGGGACAGCATTTTTACCTGGGGGTTTCTTCTTAGAAAGTCGGTGCCAATGACGATGTCAAAGGCGTCAGTGTCCAACACTCTGCAGTGTTGGGTCACGGTTTCGTCGCCCAGACATATGGTCACATCGACCCCCCCCAGGGAATGGATGGTACGCCCATCCCCTACTCTTATGGCTACGGTCTTAGTTTTCCTGAAAGTTTTAAGCAGGCGCCGGGCCACTATGGAAAGTGTTGCGCCGGTATCAAGCACTGCTCGAAAAACCTGATCCCCGATTTTCACGAGGATCCAGAAAACCAAGTCCTCCTCTTCGGAGCCGCCCCCCTATTCCTCATCAGGGAATTTCACATCCACCCCAGCCGCCATGAGGGACTTGGCCATCCATGCCAAGCGCCTCATCTTAGAATTATTCCCCTCAGGGGTAGCGTTATCCCCTTGGGGGCGCTTCTGGGGGGCAACTGCGGCAGGAGCGGGTGTAGCAGCAGGAGTAGGTGTAGCAACGGGCGCTGATGAGCGCCTCTGGGGGTTAGGGGGTCCAGTCTCACCACCCCCCTTGCCACCTCCTTTACCTTTATCCCCATTCGGGGGATTTCTGGCGGGCGTCTTCTGGCGCTCCGCCTCCTGACGCTTGAGTTTGTCACTCTCGCGTTTCTTGATGTGGCATTCGTCCTCATAGTGACGACGTTTGCCACAGTCACCACAGGTGATGGTACACCTGAAGTGGTCCTGATGGGTCACAGTTTTCCCATCTTTAGTATGCTGCTGACGTTTCATCTGCAGCATACAGCCACTGCGGAGATCGCAGTCAGAGGCGTGACAAGGTCCCCCCTTGTCATTGACAGGTCGGCAGTAAAACAGGGGGGGTGTGCCTGCATCAGTTGGAACCTCGTTCATGGCACGTAGGTTGCCCCTCCCTTTACCACCTCCCTGGTTAGGGTTAGTGGGATTTTTATGCCCCTTTCCTTCGCCACGTTCGGGGGTAGGGGTACCACCTCGTCCCAGATGGTTCTTGAGGAACTTCTCCATGTGGGAGTCGTTCTCTCTCTCAAGAGCGAGCTCAATCAAGAGATCCACCAGTGTATCATACGAGTGGGTCCTGCTCTTCCTCTCAGAGGTGGAGCGGCAATCATCCCACGTACGCTGGGGGATCTTACTCATGAGCCACAGGTGGGGCTCAGTGGCTCCGTAGGAGCCCACATTCATCCTCGAAAATAAGTACTCCAAGTCGCACACATACTCAGAAATTCGCGCAGCGGATGGAAACTCCATCAGCATAGGTAGCTCCTCGATCTGTGTGCGTACGCTGAGGTCAGTCTCATAGACTGGAAATGTTTTCTCTAACCTCAGGAGTACCTCTGCCCAGGTAGAACAGGTTTTCACAATCTGTTTGACCTGTTTTTGCAAAAATTTCTTTTTGCAAGAGCGTTTTAGCAGTGAACATTTGGTGGCCACATCCACATGGGATTGGCCAGTCAACAAAAGGAACTCCGCAAATTCTTCTGCCCATTCAGGCAGATTTTTGGGGTCGAACTCCGGCAATTCCAGCTGGATGTTCGCCTGGGCAATTGGTCTGCCCGTCTTCCCACCCCCCGGAGTTAGGCCTGTAGGCGACACACCGGCAAGTGGGGCCAGGGCTGACAGCCCTCTTCTCTCACTCTCTGTGACAGGCACGTCCTGTAGATCCGCCATAGGCACAGTCCTGGCACGGGGGTGAAAGGGGCTGGGGCAGGTAACCTTAGGCAACAGCCTTGAGACCCTCGATCTCTTGAGATCTTCGGCCAGGGTACTCAGCCCTGGAGAGAGAGAGAGGAACTCAGGCTTGGGTAAGGGTTCTGCAATACCCAGTTTAGCCTTAATGGCCTCTGATAAGGCCGTCACATCTGGATCTTCTGATCCAGACAGGAATTTGGCCAGTAGCTCGGCCGTTTGATCCAGGGCACCGTAGGTCGGCCTTGGATGATGTTCTTCGACTCGTGTTGGGCCCACTTCGGGAGCCCTTGGGGTTGGGTACTCAGGTCGTAGTCGTCTTGGCAGGGATGCTGTGGACGGAGGACCAGAGTGTGCGTAGGACCCTAGATCTGTACGTGGTCTTGATCCATGTACAGCCAAGGGCTCCTCTCCATCTTCCCCACGGATGGATTTATAGTACTCTTCATGCATGATGTACTCATCCATCTTTATCTTCAGCTTCTCATATTCCTCAGGTCCCTCAATGGCAGTTGAGGATGAAGCTGGACAATTGGATCGTGATACTGAAGCAGCCACACTTCTGTGGAGGTGACTGAAGCTGTCTCCACCGTGTGCTGCTAAGGCCTCGGTGGTAAGGCCTTTATTCTCTTTCGCCCTTCTGCGTTCTGGATCTCCTTGGGACCCAGATGCGCCACTGAGTTGATGTGGAGCTCGGTGTGGTGGTTCACTCATTGGGTGGACCACACTGCCCATTTGTACTTGGACAGTTCGGATAGGCCAGGTCCTTACACTTGGTGTGGACGTTATGGACTTGTTGTTGAGCTTTTGTTCTGCACTTCTTCTCAGGGTCGGTTCAAAAGATCACAAGGGAATGTCTCTGCTACCGGAAAGATGTCCTTGAATTATGCCCTAGGTCTTTTGATGTATTCCTGCAGGTTTTGTAGTTGAAAACCCCAAACCAAAGCAGCAAGTAGAGCAAGGACTGAATGTGGATCGAATCAATGATTGGTTTTGTAATCCAGTGTAACACAGAAGGGCTGCAGATAGACAAAGCAGGTATATGCACATAGATTCAATCACAAATGGATAATACAAAAGGTTTTATAAGAAAATTGGTCAGACTCTATCCTCAGAGGTTGCAATAGGCACTTCATGTGCACTCTTTTGGGTGAAATGGTGCTGGTTAGGACTGAGGGGCATAGATGTCAGGACCACACAGAAAATGACTTGGCCATGCAACTGAATTCAGAAACAGTTACTAAGTAGGACCACAATAAGTGGTAGAAACAATTGAGTATAGGGGTCTTGGGGTGGGAGACCACTTAGGCTTAGCCTCCAAGGCCAACAAGCATGTAATGCCTGATTCATTTTGGTATGACCTCCATGAAGGAAGGTACCTCCGCTCAGTTGAGTGGTAGGGGTGAACTTCATGGGGGGGCTAGGGTCACAACCCTAGTTACTTTGAGAAAGTGTACTTTAGGCAACAAAAGAGAGATAAAAACACTTAAGTTTGTCTCAGCATCAACAAAGGGTTTTAAAGGGGGCTTAGCCTGGATCAAGCCCTCCAAGAAAGACATGGCTGTGACTTTTTCTTACTCCGCCGCTCCCGCTCCCCGGAGCGCCACCACGAGCGCCACCGCCGCCCCATGTCCACCTCCCCCTCCCCCCTCCGGCCATACAACACCCCCACCCCCAGCCCCCGCCACCACCGCTCCCGCACCCCCCGACGCCACCAGGCACGCCACCGCTGCCCCACGTCCACCTCCCCCTCCCCCCACAGGCCCCGCCGGGCTCCCCCTTCCCCCCGCCGCCCATACCCATCCACCACCCCCAGCCCCCGCCACCACGACTCCCGCTCCCCCGGACGCCACGAAGCGCGCCACCGCCGCCCCATGTCCACCTCCCCCTCCCGTTCCCCCCTCCGCCCGTACCCGTCCTCCACCCCAAGCCCCCGCCACCGCCGCTCCCGCTCCCCCAGGCACCGCCACCCCCACCACCACCACAGGTACACGTCCTCCCCCCGCCGCTCCAGGACCCCGGGCACGGACCCCTCCCCCGCCCAGGCCCCCGCCCACCTCGCCTGGTGGTCTGTCCCCGCTTTGCAGGAGCTCCGCCGCTGGGTGAAGTGGGCCGGGGGAGCGGGAAGGCACGATGGGGTGCACATGGTGCATACCTTCGAGGAGATACGCACCCGCACCCCCGCCGACCCGAACAAGGCCGCCCCGGAGGCCATCATTCCACAAGCGGCATGGGAGGCCCTCCTCCGCGATGCGGTCCAGGGCCTCCGCCCCCCCTACACCCCCCAAGCCCTCCGCCAATGGCTCCAGGCCACCCACCCCCAGGCCTGGGCCGTCAGGGCCCCCTCCCCACCCCGCCCCTCCCGCCACCACCACACCAGGAAGGGGAAGGACAAGGGCAAGGGGAGGGCAAGGACACCAAGGGGCACTCAGGCAAGAGGGCACGGAGGGGCCCCAAGTGAGGGCAGGCACCCATAGGGACAGGGCGCCGGAAGAGACACCACATGGGGGCAGGAAACCACGCAAGAACCATAAAGGGGCAGGAGCGGGGACCAAGGCGCGGAGGAAAAGGGCACCACGGCAAACGCCACGACCCACACCCAGGAAGGGCATACCACGACGGGGGGACCAGCGCCGCCCCATCCCCATCGAACGCTTCACGACTCCCGGGGGCGCACCCCCCAACACGCACCGCCGAAGCAAGCATCAGACGCCGTACAGATCACACCAGCGCACACCCACCAGCCACCGGAAACCACACGGGGAATGGAGGGCACACCTACACGGGGAGAACGGGCCACACCCACAGAGGAAGCCGCAGAGAACGCCGCCGCACGGCGCACCACCACGCCCTCGCTGCCAGGCGACAACCCCGGCCGCCACAAGGGCACCCTCACAGGCACCGGAAGAGGACGAAGGCACGGCCACAGCGACCAGGGCTAGGGACCGAAACCCCCAGAGGACACGGGACCAAGGGAGGGCAACCCCACGGACGCCTACCCGACCCACCAGCCCGAGCGGCACGCCCAGGCCCCCACAGCACGGACCCAGCGAGACACCCACACCTAACCGCACCCCCCAGCCACCAGCCAGCCACACTCCGGCCCGCACTCCGCACCACGACACAGGCCAGGCTGACCTCCACTGATCCACCGCGGCACAACGCGACACCACGGCACACTGCACCACAGCGCGCCACAGTGCAACGCGCCACAGCACGACGCGACGCGACGCGGCACAGAGCGGCACAACACGGCACGACTGACCCTAACCTGAAGGACTAACCGAAGCAAGCCACCGCACACCCCGGAAGGCGCCGCACCAGCACGCCACACACCGGCACCGCAGGCCACACACGGGGCCACAGCGCGCCCGGCAACAACGGTGGCGGACCTACCAGAAGGTTAAAACCGGCACCGCAGAGGGGAAAGGACACGAACAACCCCAGCCCCCTAACCCAGAGCCACACGCAGCCGCCTGGCGCAGCCGCCCAGCCGGCAGAGCCAGGACCTAACCCGGCAAGAAGGGGCGCCGAGCCCAACGTGTACATAGCCCACCCGACCCATGGGGCCGGAACACGGCCAAACAGAACGCAACCGCCAACAGCAGCCCGGAAGACAACACTGAATGCGGGCCAGTGCGTGCGCCAGCCCAGGGAATGCAGAGGGAAGAACAGGCAGGCCCCCCCCCCAAAAAAAAACAACAGAGGGGGGAGGGGGGGGGGGCGCGAAAACAGCCAACAGCCACCAAACCGCCCGCCAACATCACCAGAGGCGGCCAAACCCCCCCCCAGAAGGCACCGAAGACAGGACCCCCAAAGAGGCACAGGGGGACCACCCAGCCAAAACCGGCAACACCAAACCAGGAACAGCGGCCCACCGGGAAAAGGGACACCGAAACATGCAGACACACACCACGAAAAAAAAAAGAGCCAGCAGCCCAGCCCGAAAGAAAGGGGATGGGGGGACAGGGACCACAAGGCCCGAGAAAGGGATACGCAGCACCCGACACCACAAAGAAAAAAAAACAAAAAACAAAAGCGCAAAAAACACACCCCGACAACCCAGCCAAGAAGGGCGGGGCACAGCCGAGACCCGGGCCCAGCACGCACGCCCAAACCGCACACCGGAACCGGAAACGGCGGGGGGCAAGCGGAGCGCGCACGAAACCACACACGTCCCATAAGCAGGCCGAAACCGAAGCCCAACCACGAACACCACAAACAGCCGACACTAGAGGGACAACACCACAAACCGTGCCCAAACACACCCACCCAAGACCCCAGCCAGGACTGGCGGGGTTAACAAAACCCACACCCAACCGCAAACCGGACCCAAACACAAACGCCGCACAACAGTAGGAAACCCAGCCCCCACAGCCGCGGCACTGAGGCAGCCCGTGCCATGCAGGTGACCCGGCCAAACGAGATCCGGAGACCGGGGGTAAGGCTGCATCCTAAGGCCTGCGCTGCTTTGGGACTCGAGGCGGAGCGTGCGACACCCAAGCGCCTCGGAACCCTAGTACCAAGAACGTGCATGCATGCCTTGGGAACGGGATACGCCAGGAAGTCCGGTGAACCTCTAGGGTTCCGCCCAAAGGAGGGGACGTGCGCAAGCACGGGGGCACACCCTCCCGGCGAGACAAGCACGTCACGCCTGCGGCGATCAGCCCTCCCGGTGTTGCCCGGGGCCGCTTTGTTGGGGACCAACAATCAGGTCTAGCGGGAAGTAAGCCGCCTCCCCTCTTCACGCGCGGAGCCTCTTCCTATTTGTCACAGGGGCGACGCCAGGGGGAACCATGGGGCGCCTCTCCACGACCGAGTGCACCTACCTACCTACCTAACAACTTAACTTTGACAGAATATCCATAAATGAGAAGGACAAAACAATTTAGCTTCACTGCGGAGTTAGTAATTGGATGTTAATGAGTGAGGCATTCAACCCTGGACAAAGCGGGCAGAATGAAGGTCCATTGGGGGAAGCCACAACACATTGTTTGTAGCAAAGAAGTACCATGATGACATTTGGAAGTCGGCGTTCACCATTCATGCAAAGGTATCAACAAGTAGAACATGCTGAGTCCTGCCTTTAGTAGCAAGAACTGCGCGCAGGGTATCGAATTCAAAGCCTTTTTGAAACAGCCACGTTCCAAAGATTTCCACAAATTTCAAAGCTTGAAACTACGGCAAAACGCTTCTTCGCGTAAACTGTCGCGCGGATGAAATGCCGTGTGGTAACGAGCCGCGACATAGACAAGGAAATTTCGCCGTTTGGGGCTCTCGTGTCGCACAGGCATTATTTTCCCAGTGTGACATACACCTATTTCAATGTTTTATGCATTTTGGAACAAGTTTTCCATTTGGTCAAATCCTCATGATTTACCATTTTTGAAAGTGAAAGTCAAAGCAATTGGTTGCAATGAATTAGCGGAAGTTTTTGTAACTCTTTGTGACAATTGTGATTCCGATCATCGAATCAGAAAAACCTTTTTTTTCGACATTGTTTCAAATTGTGTCTTATCTGCTTAAAATGCAATACAAGGTTTTTGATAAAGTAGTGTTTTCCAGTTTCATAATTCTTTCGTTCAATTGTTTTGAAACTAAGGGGTTTTGAATGTTTTTTTTTCTTTTGGTGATTTGGAGAATGTAGTTTTGCCAAAATCCATGCTTTGTTTTGCCTTCCATGACTGGTCATCTACCCGTTGGTAGCCATCAAAACACTTGTTGACGAAACATCGGAGCAGTGAATCATTTTTCCCCCCTTTTTTGCATTCACCGTCCATCAGCAAATACGTCACAAAAATATAGCACTAAATGTGCACATGAATGCATTAGGGCAAATAACACAAGCAACCTAAGAATTCGTTGACGAAAAGTGGCACGTTTTCTCCCTAAATGGAATTATCGTGTTGTTGTGGTCCACGTCTTCTTGGATTTGTGAGTGATCCGAAGAAGCATTGGGGTAAAGAAGTCTTCAAGATCATCATTTGAGAAGAGGTGTCTTCCCAATCCAAGATGAAAAATATGGATAATGTGGCTCGCATATGCGCATTGTTTGTCGAAGAGCTTCACAATACTTGTTAACGACATTCAAACTTCACTGTTGCATGTGTGCAGTGATGGCAAAGATCAAGGTAGATTTTGGTGTTTTTTGACAAGGCACTTAAAAGAAGCATAGGATGACTGGAATGCCAATTTGGGATTTATTGGGTAATTTAGGGGATGTGCTATCATTTGGCCCAACGACATGAAGAAACATCTGATGTTGGAGTTTTTGTGAAACAAACAAATAGGATGGTGTAGATACTTGAGTCTATTGGAACAACCAGCTCTGTTACTTACATCTAATGGCCCTTATAATGTTCCGGTAGACGTACAAAATTCTACTTACGTCTAGCGGAATAAGTGTTACGTCTAGCGGAATATGATAACCGGCGCAAATTTAACATTATAATGTTCCGCTAGACGTATCGCGACGTACATCCTCGGGTAAGACCAGCGCAATGCACTGTGTATGATGTCCCAATCGAAGAACCTTCCTCAGACGTAACAGGGATCGAGTGAAGACAAATTTCGGAGGTACAAGGGTTGGAAGCCGCGACCTCTTTGTAATAGCATTGACAAATCTATCATGTTGACCTAAAACCTAAAACCCCCCGCTTTGTACTAAAAACCCCCCCCGTTTTGTACTAAACCCCCCCCCCGTTTTGTACAAAAAACCCCCCCTTTTGTACAAAAAAACCCCTTTTTGTGGTAAAAAACCCCCAAAATGTACTAAAAAACCCCCCCTTTTGTACTTTAAAAACCCCCCTTTTTGTACTAAAAAACCCCCTGTTTTTGTACTAAAAAACCCCCCTTTTGTACTAAAAAACCCCCCTTTTGTACTAAAAAAACCCCCCTTTTCACCACATAAAAAAATTTACGTCCGCCAAACAGGAAAAGCCCCCTTTACCATGTCTCAAGCCCTGCCAAGCCCGCACACCCTTACCCACTTTCTTTTGCCGTTAAAACTGTCCATTGCAGCTACTTGCTTCCTCCTTTATGGCATCGTTTGCTCGTGCATTGCTGTATTAGGCTCCAGCTCAGCCTTCTACAGACCCCCACCCCCAAAAAGAAAACTGGCACATCCTGCAGGCAACATGAATGCAAAATAGCACGTAAGCATGTACTAAAGCTGAAATGCACCACACCACTGACATTCAATTGTACAATTCTTCTGTCCTTTCACATAATGGCCCCACACAAGTCCAGTAGCAGATCTGACACGGAATACTGATCACTGACTCTGTAAGCATATAATGAAGCTGTCCCATGTTATTCAGGATGGGTTGCTTCTTTTTCCGGGTGCTCAGCTCTGTGTGTGCTCCCCACCGCACCCCCCCCCCCCCTGCAATGGGCAGGGGGGAAATGATTGGGTCCCCCACACTAAACGGGGGACCCCACTGAAATCTGGGGGTGTGAAGCAAAGCAAAATGCCCCTCCAGGCAGACACACAAAGGATGCAAAACACATACACAGAGCAATGTGAAGCAAAACACTGAATGTACAATCACGTGTGCTTCCATGACCCTGCATCGCCTCTCCTACCTTCATACCGATAATGGAAATGGGGCAAGCCCCCCCCCCCCACATCCCCACGGGTGTTCTACGTACAGCACAACCTGTAGACAACCTGTCTTCCGGGACTGAGATTCCGGGCTCACATTGCCCCGAAAATACCCCGAAATGTACTAAAAACCCCCCCAAAATGTACTACAAAACCCCCGGAAATGTGCTAAAAGATCCCCTGAAATGCACTAAAACCCCCCCCCCCCTAATGTACTCAAAAACCCCCCTAACTGTACTAAAAAACCCCCCTAACTGTACAAAAAACCCCCCGAAATGTACTAAAAAACCCCCCGAAATGTACTAAAAAACCCCCCGCCCAAAACCCCCCCAATGGTACTAAAAAACCCCCCGGGGGGTTTTTTAGTATAATTAGGGGGGTTTTTTAGTACACTTTAGAGTGGGGGGTTTTTTAGTACAAAAGGGGGGTTTTTTAGTACAAAAACGGGGGGTTTTTTAGTACGCACCACACACGATGCGAATATGTCCAATGCCCATACACAAAACCCCCGCGGATGGATCTGCACAAGTGGGCATTGCACTGCACGAACTTCAGGCCAGCAACAACAAGAACATGGAAGACATGTAGCATGCATAAGCTGTGGCACACCACTCCCCACACGAAAACCCTACATTCGCTGTAAGTTTGCAGCAAAGTACATCCCAAAATATTGGTGCAAACGACATGTGATGGGCTTCAGTGAGGGTGCTGAAACCGCACCGCGCGTGTCAGAGGATGGAACACTTTAGTGCAACCAATACCCTTTTTGAGGGTGCAAGGGGAGGGGGAATCTCTGTACGGGGGTAGCGCATGGGAAGGAAAGGGATCCTGGGATTGCGATCCCCAAAAGATGCACAACAAAGCGAAGCACATATGAATTGCCAAAGAACTTCACCATGTGTGCTTGCTTCGTGACAATCTTGTTTTGCACCGAAGAACACGAATCATAATAATGTCAATAGAAATTACTCACCATAGCACCAGGTCAGTCAGGAAAATGACGGTCAGACCAGTCCTTGTGCTTAGACAACTTGGTGCTAGCGCGCGACGCGCGGCACCAAGCAAGGAGTAACGACATTAGTCATGGCTGAAAAACACACCAAAACAAAGAGCAGTGGGGTGCGGTACCAAGCAGAATGTTGTTATGAGCAGGAGGACTCATCCCAAACATGACACAGCACCTCTTTCCCTCTACAATCGGCACACAATCACGCTTTGCCTAGTTTCTGACCACAAAAACCGTGGTCAGAAAATTAGGTAAAAGTGATGGTCAGACCGGGTCCTGGTGCTTAGACAAGGTGGTGCTTGCGCAAGGGGAAGGGGGGGTACCTCCATCATGTGTCACAGACAAACAACTGAGAAACACAATCAGTATCCTAAACGATGGTTTATATCCATAAACTAAGGTTCGTTGTTTCTCGCACAGCAGTTTGTGTCCCCTTCTTGGTTCGGGTGCTCCACTATCGAATGTACAACCATATGTACAGGTGGATATGGCAAGCGGGACAGGGTGCTGTAAGCCGCACGTATAACCATCGGTGTATCGAGAGCTATCGTGACCAGTATAACTTATATCCTGACAGCAAAGGCAGGGCAGATTGGCATGAGACAGCTATGCTATCATCTCCCGGAAGCAGTGGAGGGAGAGAAGAATGTGTGGTAAGGTACAGTGTGATGCACTCCTTCGGCCTGACTGCACTGTAACCCACATCTCCCGCAGGGTGGTGGTGCCCGGGGGGGGGGGGGGGGACTAGGCAAGGCGGTGGGGGGGGGGGCAGACGCAGGTAAGGGGGACTATGCCTCGATACTCCCCCCCCCGATCCAAACAGCGGTAAAGTTCCAAAAAGTTGCAGAGACAGCAGCTAGCATTGTTTGGACAAAGGCGCACCCTCCAAAAACACAAGCAGTGAAAGGAAAGGGTACATCTTGGCGTCGAGACAGTCATGCAGTTCGGATGAACAGCTCTGACGAAACACAACACAGTAAAGAACGTCGATTTTTGGTTTCAGGGTCAGTTCACATCACGAACGAGGCAGAGGAAAGCAGGCCACCCTCAGCACTTGGGTGTGCAGGGTGTGAGCCCAGCGCGCTGCCAAGGATATGCCTCCGGCGGTCGGCCGGCAGGCCAGCAGAGAAAGTTGCTGGCGTTCGTCAAGCCCAGCTCGGCAGTCGGAGGGTACTCGACGGCGGTTTTTTTTTTTGAGCGGTGACCGACGGCGGTTGTAAAGGGTAACCCACACTTGGGGGGCAACGTTCGGCATTCTGACGGCAACTAGAGCTGTCCTTGGGGTTGTTCTCTCTTTTATATTCTCAAACTTACGTGTGCCTCGTAAGCGCTCGGTGTGACCGGACCATAATGGCAGATAAAAGACAACGTGCAGTGTCCCGTGTGGGAGACCAGAGGCGGCGGGACGTCGATTTGGACCTCAGAACCTGTCACCAGTCATGCAGTGGAATACCTGCCACATCAGTGCGGACTGAGTTGCAGTGTTGCAGAGCAAAGCACAACTCAAATACCCACCACACTTACGTCGAAAATAATCGGAATCACAAATGAGCTTTCCATCGATAAATGGGCCATCCACCGCTTTAATTTGGCCCGGGGGGGCCTCCCATCTCATGGTAACCCCCCCCCCCTATGAGAGGACCCCCCCTTGATGAGCTGTTTTGAGATGGGGCGGCTTCAGTGGACACCCGAAAAATTTTCAACAAATTTTCAACAAATGCCATTGCTCTATGATAATGGTGTTACTTCCCATACATCTGCAGTTTTGGGACGTTTCAGAGTTCATGGCGTAAGCAAAGATCGCTGGCTGCACAACCACCACAACCAACAAAACCCAATTCAGCCATTGCCGTGCCTCAAAACATCTACAGCCCCTCCTCCCATTCCATGCCAACCCCCCGCCTCCTAACTAATGACAGACCCCCCCCCAATGAGATTTTTGGGATGCCCCCCCCCCCCCCCCCTCAAAGTGAAATGGCGGATGCCCATGCAACCCCCATTCGTAAGCGAATGGAATGCGTGACCTGACTGGAATGAAGATCAGTGGAAAACCTGAGCTGGGGGCGTCGTAGTGGCGCGGAGAATGGGATGTCTGTGCGCCGTCCCCAGGGCTGTCCTTTGATGCAACAACTCAAAACGCCCTCGAGGACCATGGGGAGGTGGGGTATGGGCACGGTGGACATTGCGTTAACATTAACAAAAAGCCGGGGAGGGGTGGTGGTTTCGGTGCGTTTCTGCCAACAAGACAGCGGTGGACGGCCCCAACATATCACAGAGTCCGCCCATGGACCACGTCGATGCCTTTCCCGCTCTGAGGCACAGAGGGCGAGGCCCTGGGTAATCTGCAGACTGCAGTGTGCCAACGGTGGGGCGGCTGGTGGAGAGGTTGAGCTGTTAACAAAAAGGGGGGGCGTTACCGAAGTTCATTTCACTGCAGAACTCGTCTCTTTGTCTTTGTCTTCATGGCCAAGTCAAGCTCAGGAGGGAGGCCGGGTCAACCACTGCATGTGCTACGTGGTCTTATGTGTGTCTCCAACACCACTTGTCCCTTTGTGTTGGCGCCATGTTCAATGGACAAGCCTAGGAAGTATCCATATCCAGAGTATCCAAGTATCCAGGCGGCCACGGAAAAATGGGGAAAATGGGGGAAATTGGAGAAAAATGGAGGGAAAATGGGGGGAAATGGGGGGAAATGGGGGGAAATGGGGGGAAATGGGAAATTGTTACAAATACATCATGGAAACTGTATGAAAACGTTCCAACAAGAAAGAAAAATGGATAAAAAAAATGGTGTAGAAATGGGGGGCAAATGGGTGAAAAATGGAACATGGTCGGGCAAATTCTGCATTTTTCCAGGTCCCATATTCCCCTTTTTTCCTAAAGGTCACCAATTTCCCTCCAGGGCTGTCAACAAGAAAGTTTGTAGCCAAGGATCCGGTGGAAAAAAGTGGAAATTTTGAGGTATCCGTGAGTATCCAGAAAATTGGATACTTCCTAGGCTTGAATGGAGGATGTAGTGAGTCAAAACTGTCACTGTTAAGCAATTGTGGGGAACATGGTCTTCGAAGTTAAGTGTTCACAAAATCTGGGGGCGTTAACGAACTTGGGTGTCAACAAAAAGTGGGGGAGGGGGGGGTATGGTCTTGTATTGGCCACTGCTGAGCGTCTGTCTTATGTGCCGCCAGCGCACGCCCTTGCACTGCCATATCACGGCCTGCCACTCGGGGGCAAACCACGAGCCAAACGCAGGTCATGGTCTCGTTAGGAATCGGCCCTGTGCTGTGTGCCACCCGGTAATACTCGCCCCACTCACATCCAAAACTCAGTAGGAACCTGCTGCATCCGGTGCATGGCCTAGACCCGAATCCGCATGTCACTCTTGTGGAAGTGAGTCAATCAGAAGTGGACTCACCTGAGCTGGACTCACAGTCACCACCCTCAGGGCTGCAGGTGGAGCTTGAGCAGGGCGTCTTTTGAGCGGGGGGGGGGGGGGGGGGCAACAGTTTGCGTACCAAAAACGGCCCGACCAAATTTTCGTTCGTAAATTTCGAATTTTCCCATGGTCACTTTGGTCTGGAGGGATGGGGGGGAGGGGCTTTTGGGGTGCCACCCCCCTCCCCCCGTTGGTCATTAATTATTCTAAAGACGCCCTGAGCTTGAGGTATCGGATGTGGTGGACGAACCCCCCAACCCCTCCACCCACGCCACCTTCAGAAGCTCCCAACCCCCAGGACTCGCCCTGGATAGACGCGCCTTTATGTTGTCGGTTGGATTCGGGTGGGCGAGGGGGTGTATGGGGCGGGTCAGGGGACGTAATTCGGCACTTGGGAGTGCATGCACGACCCCCGGTGGGGCATGTGTGCACCCACAGGACGCGCGCGCACCCGGGACAATAGTCAGAAAAAAAGGGGCCCAGAACGGCAGCGCGGGGGATCAGTGGTCGGTACTGATAGAGTGAATGCCCCCGCCATAGACACTTTCAGCCGTTAGTCTAGCGCGGGGGGGGGGGGGGGGATACTTGCGCCGCGAGAACGTGGCGCACACCTTTGTCTTGAAGTCGTCATCGCAGGAACGGGTGGTGGTCTGTCAACCCCGGCCCCCGCCCTCCGCTGTGGGATGCAGATCATGTGCACGACCGGTACCGTCAGGCACGAAGCAGAAGTGCAAAGCAAAGATCACAGAGAATTGCTCTTCAGCGACATGTGACAGGCGCTTTTCGCTGCGGCAAACAAGATGGCAGATGACCAATAGTTGTTCACTACACCCAGAGTCAGCGATGCATTGGGGGAATGTTTGCCCGACGCGCTACTTTTCTATTAACTATCCCGACCTCAGCCCCAGATTTACCCTCTCATGGAGAAGCCCCCCAAGTAGACCACGTTGGACTGCACACCTTCCCAACAAAGCACGTTGCATAATAAGGCAATAGCTGTGAATTCAACAACTCCAAATCAAAGAAATCACCTCGGGTACGAGACGGCCCATACCCATCCCAAATGAAAACATCAGCCGATGTCCCGGGGGCCAAGGGACAAATCCATATAATATTGCCAACATATCAACGGCAACAGTCACCTTATAAACATGCGACGTCGGCACCCCATATCCCACCCATATCCCACCAATGGATCTAATGGATCTGATGGGCATCGAGTCTGTGAAAATGTGAAAGAAGCATCAAAATACCCTTTTTCAAACAACAATAATGCCCATAGTATCACAAAGTACGGGGTTCTAGGACAGCTAGACATCCAAATAGTTGCACTGCACGTGCACTGCGCTCAGTGCACCCCCTAAAAGGTCACCGGTGGGGTACGGGTCAAAAAAGATGCCCGGCGCACGCCCGGCGCGCTAACGCTCCCCAATTGGAAGCCTCGAGGTAGTCCCAGAAGCGGTGGGACAGGCGGTTGGAGGAGGTTGCCGAAGCGGTTGGGGGCGGTTAATGTCGGTTACAGATGCCATTGAAGCTGGCACTTGGCGTCAGGGGGACAGTGGCTGCGCATAGGCTGGGTGCCCTGGACGCCCCCCCCCCCCCCCCCCCCCTTCCAATGCATCCCTGCCCAGAGTCCTATGCACTACGAGCTGCCCCGTGCGGAGCAGCAAAGTGTGCCGCCAGGCACCTGAATGAAGCGTAACGTCGAACAGCAGTGCCCCCCTTCCCGACAAAGGCGTGCCTCCCACTGCACTCCCAGTGAGCCTGGTGCGCCGCGTCAAGTTGTCAAACGCAGCTGCAGGGGCATCAGACTGACGTGCTTGGGAACTGGTAATGCAATTGTGCCCTCAGAGGTCTCTAAACGCCCTGAGGCGTGGGACTCCCGGCAGAAGCGGCCTGGGAAGCGGCCGCAGCGCAAGCCGCAGTGTTCGCCCACCCCCGCGGCCGCGGCCTCACACGACCCAAATCTGACCGTAGAAGTCGCCCGCGTGCTGCACGTTGCCGAACGTGCCGTAGGTGTAGTACGGGTCGGCGCCCACGCCCGCCGCCCGCCGCCGCAGCAGCTGCGGGTGCTGCGTCACCTTCGTGTCCAGGAACGCGCCCCAGAACGAGATGAACGCGAAGCCGAACGGCCCGGGCATGATCAGGGCCATCTTCAGCTTCTCGTCGCGCGTCTGCGTGCACCCCACCGCCGCACAGACCACGCACGCCACGCAAAAGAACACGCTGAGGCCCAGCAGCGTCCGTTGGCGGAGGCGGACGGCGCCGCACACCCACAGCGTCCACAGCACGTAGAGCCCGGCGTACAGCGCCGTGCTCGCCACGGCCAGACCAAACGGGACCGGGGACACCACCCCGTTCCCCTTCGTGTCCCGCGGGACGGAGGCCATCAGGATGGAGATCTGGCTCCCCAGCAGGAGCAGCCCGATGAGGGCTGGCAACAGCTGCAGAAAGCAGAAGGTGTGCCGCGCCTCCCGCACGCGGGATCGGAAGTCCAGACTGTCGTCGGCGGTGGCGGTGGCGACGGTCGCGAGGGCGGTGCACACCGTCCGCGACTCCAGCAGCGAGGTTGGGTCGAGGAATTCACAGATCCGGGCAAGCACCTCCGGTGGCAGCGCCAGAAGCATCTGCGGTCAGGAAAACGGGGCTGTGAAAATTGCAGCAGCGGCTTGTTCCGGTTGCACTCGTGCTCTTCACATGCGACCGGAAAATATGTTGTGCCATTTGTTGGCGGCGAAACGTACAACCGACAGGCTGGGTTCCCTGAACTGCGACGCCCAACCACTTCGCCCAGTTCGGAGTGGAACCAGTCGCATGGGTGCTGCAGTCCCAGTGCCCAATCCGCCCGAGTCGAACAAATCAGTGCGGGGGACAGTCCGCAGTTGAAATATCTCGGCGATTTCGCGTCCCAAATTTCCGCAAATTTCCGCAGAAGTTCGCAACGTGGTATACAACACAGAGATCCCTTTAACACGCAACCGTGAGTAAGGCATATCAATCAACCGCATGTGATACATTTTTCCTTCACCAATGCAATAAATGTTTGATGTCTAGACTAAGGGGCTGCAAAACTACCTTCCACATCCACATTGAACAAAGGCGTGTAGTGATACCCAGGGTATCGTTATGGAGGCACTGCCAATGTTGTCCGCATGTCCAGCCAGGCAAAAACAGCGCTCAAACTCTGTAGATTTGAGTGGAAGATTTACCGTGAACTGGACTGCCTTTGCCAAAACACCTGTTTACGGAAACGGACAGGACAGCACAGAGGGAAGGAGGCAATTTTCTGGATTGGAAAATTTGATAGGAAACTGGATAAAATCGGGGGAGGGAGGTACTGCGAGTGGGTTCACAAGATCAACTTCGGACAGGTTTTGCAGTTCCCAACCTTCGACCTCCTTCATAACAACATCTTCATGCTGAGCTCCACTGTGATGCGCCAGCGCAGAGGTATCGCAATGGGTGGCACCACGAGCGCACAGGTGGCTAGTGTATACTGTGCCACCAGAGAGCATCATTTTTACTCTCATGTGCAGCCCTGGGCCCCAAACGCAATATTAGGGCGCCATCATTTGTTCTTGCCAGCGCAACCGATAAGATTTAGGGACAATATTGAAGGTATCAAGCTATGCTCCAAAAGCTTGGACACAATAAAGAAATCCATGGAAAACATGTATAATTTGCGTTTACAGCAAGAGGGCAGTGGAAGAGTTATGCCCTCCCTGGGCGCCGAGCTACGAGTGCAGGGCCCTGTAGGTGCACAGTCCATACGACTATGACTGCATGACAAAAGCACGAAGTTCAGCGATCCTGCCAGGTATGTGCTTCGTTATCTTGATGCGGTCGGCACAAAGGCGACGCGCACGGTGCACAGCATGGTCTCAACAATGGCCAAGCAGTGCACATACTACAGGCCGACGCACGACGACGTGCAGTACAACGTCGGCCTCTAGTACAACGTCGGCCTCTGTGTCAGGGAACATGAAGGGATACTCTGCATCCCAATGGCACCCACAAATGCGCCACTGCCTGGACCGCTGGGGAACACCACCCACAATTATGAAACTAGTCTGATACCTTGATGGAAACGAGGAGGGGGGCGTCTGCGCATGTGCTGCCGCACTGACCCGGGGTGGCAACCAGCCAGAACTGGAGTTAAAACCCGCCAGAGCACACACAGGGCACGCACACACACACACACCCCGCCCCCGTCAACCGCGAATACTGCCAGCCATGCCCAGGGTGGGGGTTGCTTAGGCTCCAGGACCGCTCGGCTCGCCCCAAGCAGATGACTGCTTGTTCAGCCCGTCCCACCTGGCACCTGCAGCCCTGAGCATGCTTCCATCTGTTGTTCTGTTTTTCTGTGCTTCTGCCCCCCTGGGGAACACGAACCGGTTTCCTGCATGATGGTAGTGATTCTATATAGTAGAATAGGCAATGTGATATGTTGCTGAACACAATGTTGCTTGTCGTCCACATATTTGCACTCTCGTGTCCTAGATAGCCCCGGCCGGGCTAAGGCATTTCTTCTTTGCTTTGTGCCTGCAGTCATGTGCCTCCGTTGACGGGAACCCTGAGGAACGACGTGCAAGACAGTAGAAAAAGACAATGGTGACCATGGCATTACGCCATGGTAGGTTAAGTAATTACGAGTTGTGCATCTTTTAATTCAATCCACTTAATCAACTAGTTGATCAATTGATGATTTCTTCCAGTGGTTTGCCCACTTCTACCTTATATCCGTGGCATTAGGGCCCGGGAATATCGGCAGATATCCGTGGCATTGACCCGGGATTCCTTGCACGCAATCCCTCCCTTGCCCTTGATGCCTCATCACTTGGACTACGGTCGGTATCCGTGGCATTGACCCGGGATACACGGCTGATATCCGTGGCATTGGCACAATGTTTGTATAATATTGATGTCTCATGTGCCTACTTCCAAGTGGGAAGCAAAATTGCATGGCGCTTATTTTTGGATACACAGTTGTGGTGGCTATTCGAAGGTGGTCAAAAACACAGACCTGCGCATTTGGATGTTGGAACTTTTGTATGACAAGTATTGTGCGCCTTTTAACATTTTGAGGGCCACATTGTTCTAAACCCTTGTGTGGCTAAAAATTACCTATAAATACCTTACAGGGAGACTCCGATCAGGGCAATGTAGATGTTATCCCTATATCTAGATAGGACTACGACAGGTTGAGAAAGAGGCGTGGGGCCTTCACAGGCACCCACTGTCGCTGCGGGCAGAATCTCTCCCACTCAGCCTTGAATTAATTGCTGGCCAAGTCGCTGGCCAAATGGCAAATTTACGCATATATACGTAAATTTTAGAACGGCCACTTTTTGGGCCACCGCGGTGGTTAAAGGTGTAAATTCGGTGTACATTGGTGTATATTGCTATGGATGCACTATTTCATGATGCAATTGACCTTCTTTGTCTTGCAGGTTGTGTGCTTTTTGTCATTTTGTTCACATTGTTGCCATTCTTACATGGTTGTCAAGGCAAGCTTCACATGCGTGGTGGGGTAGGGTAATCTATGCATAGGAGAGTGGTTAAGAGCGAAACTTGGGAGTAGAAGAGGGTTGGTGACAAGGGTGGCCTCCTCCTCAAACTTGGTGCAACAACAACGTTGGTATCAACGGGTGGAGTAGGGTAATGAACAATGTATGGAAAGAAGAGAAGACAAATTTTAGAGTAGAAAAATGTCGGTGATAGGGGCAGCATCCTCCCCAAACTTGGCGGCACAACAAGGTTGCTTACAAGGGTGTACTGCGCTCCCTTGCGTTGTCATTGCACCCCTCCCCCCTTTTTTTGATCAGTCTTGCCATGGGTTGTGACATATGGGTGCGGCCGCTTGGCCCCATTGCACCCCAGGGTGCCGCTTGGATGCATTTCCCCAACGTTGCTCAGGCCCTCCACTATTTACGTTCGGAGGAGGGAGGGTCCCTACGCATCCAGAGGTGTTAAAACCAAACACCAGCGATGTCCGGATGACAATCTGGAATAAACGGCACCCATCCAGGGTTGTAAAAAAACTAAATAGGTATGTCCAGACCATAACCAGGAAGAAACAGCACCCATGCAAAGTTGTAAAAAAAAATAAACAGTGATGACCACATCACAATCAGGAGTAAACAACACCCATCCAGGGTTGTAAAAATAATAAATATGGGGGATATCCACGTCGCAATAAGGAATAAATAGCACCCATGCAGAGTTGTAACGAAATAAAGAGCGATGGCCATATCACAATCAGGAATAAACAGCACCCATCCACAGTTGTAAAAAAAAACAGTGATGTTCATATGACACTCAGGATTAAACAGCACACATCCACTGTGGTAAAAAACAGCACCCCACCAGAGTGGTGTCTCGATCACATGCATGAATGACTAATCGTTTTTTATGAAACATTCGGAGAATGGGTAGGAAGAAAGGGGCATGAGGCAGGAAAAATGGTAGAATTTTTTTTTGCATTTCTCACAAAAAAAGGTGGAAAACACAAAAATTTACACCAAAATATACAATCTACTGGCCACTAGCCAAAAAGCTTCGGGCACGTGTTGATTTCTGGGCTGCCCCCACTACACCATTCAAAGCATCAAAATTCTGAACAAACTACATCACTAAACGCTCATTTTTCCTTGTCGAATGCCGGACAATACTCTGCAATCCAACCCCCTCCGCCCCATGGGGTGGTGTGGATAAAGTGAAGAGTCTTGTCTGCAATGGTGGCAGTGGCAAAAACTCTGTCAGCTGGTGGCACCGTATGGACAAAAATTTTGAACGAACACTTACCGTAGGGCGCTCCTAGGGATCTCAAGCAACTCAATCTGATGGAACACAATGATGGAACACAATGCATAGGAGGTGCATAGGTGCATAGGAGGCACCAGGTTGTGGGACCTAATACCCCATTTGTTCCACTGCCGAATAACATGCTCGGCGCGGGCACAATAGAATTGGTGCACTCTATTAAACTTGAGTGCATCTTTGTCCAAGACACCACCACACAGCTTCTTAAAGCCTGTCAAGCAATTTGGCACCGACTAATTTTTGAGTTTGATCAGTGTTGTGTAAATGTGGAATATACTTCCGAGCCAATGTGGTGTCCGACATGGCACCCGGATGAGGCCCCGAGATGTATGCAGCAGCACCAAGGTGACTAGTTATTGATTGCAACTTAACCACGAATTTTTTGTATTTTGGCTGGAAATGGCTACAAATAACGACAACCGGGAATGTGTCCCAACTACCAATGCTAAACGGAAAGTGAGGCACACTATTGTTTTTATGCCGAAGGCGTTGCATATACACTTCAGTCATGACGGAGCTG